>JAVRXN010000012.1:40528901-41128901 GCA_033556935.1 Timema podura
ATTATTAACTAAATTCAACAAAAATGTTGCCAACTTTTTAAAAATAAATAGTTCTCAATTATTTATGTTTCAATTAAATTATTAAGTAAACATATATCATCATTTTAATTTCGTTAGAATATCAAGTGAATAATATATCAAATTATAATAATTTTAATTATATTATATCCATAGATTTGTGGCCCTGTTAATCTTAAATGTAATGTCTTAATTTTAATACATTTTTGTTAAAATGGCTCAGACTTATGATACCTTCTTACTGTCATTCTTCATGTTATGAATTATTTAATCTTATTCTATATACTTCTTAAACGTGTCTAAAGTTTAATACAATTTTAGTTAATACCCATTATAACTTCATAAATGCAAAGTACATTATTTAATTTACAAATAAACTTTGTTAGACCCCCAAAGAACGTGTCGTATTGTGACTGATCCACCCTCTGACACTCCAATTCATCCCACGCAGGCAGGTGACAGATAAATTCTTTATATTACTGACCGAACAAAGTAAGTTTATTTTTTGACTTGACCATTTGTAATTTTGTCTGTCTATCTCGATCTTTGTTACGCGATATATATAAAATACGTGGAACAATTTTAACGAAATTCGGCAGAGACATTAGCTAAACATCTGCCAAACCAATACAAAGAGAATAGAAAGGTGGCGCCACCTGGATGAATTTGATTCTGTAATTGGTTACGTCACTCAGTACACAGCAGTTATAATTAAATAAGAAGACAGCCAAAAATAGATATTATTTTAAATGATTAGTGTAATAATGTTAGTCGTATATTGGTGTGGATTTGAAAGGTTTATTCACGGCTTTAATTTCCAAAATTTTAACAGCTTAGTTTGTCTTTTACATATTGCTGTGAGCTGGCTTGTATACTGAGTGACGTCACAAGTTCAGCCGATCAGATGTCTTTCACCATCTGGTGCTACCTTCTATTCTCATTAGATTAAGACAAACTATGTGTGTTCATAGTTTTTAAATCAAGATATCCATTTAACTACGAAAATCACTCAATGTTTATAGTTTGATACAATGGTTTTTATCTATGAAGTAAATGTTCTATTGAATGTGGCTTACTTTGGTTTTCTGTTTAACTTGATCAGCAATGATAAAAATATAAACTTCAAATCCAAAGAAAAATCAGGGGAGATTTTCAAACTTGAAATTCAAGGAGAAATCTCAAGACTGCTGAAACGATAGTAACATTACATTATCTTACATGATGTAGGCATACTTATAATTGTTTTAAAGGAAGAGGGCAGGGTCTAATGTTCACAGAAACACTAACAGTAATTTTTATATTTGACATCCCCTTTAATAAGTTGATTTATCAAGGTTATATGAATCAATAATATTAGAGTGTTTTAAGTATAATATTAAATAACAAAGTCATCTTCACCAAACACAATTCTACGATTTATGTAATATCAAGAGACTTTAGAGCAGATACTTTATTTTAAACTAATTCATGGCACAGGCTTATATTTTATGCTTTGTGTCTAACAACTGATCCGTTCTATCAGCATATGAAGCGGGGATTAAATAATGACAATTGAGTGAATGAAGCTATCCGGGAAAGAATGGGGGTACAGGGAGTACATGAGATAGCAGATAAAGCAAAACTGAGATGGTATGGGCATGTAATGAGGATGGAGGAGGAGAGGTTGCCAAAGAGAATGATGGGAAATGAAATTTGTAGGAAAAAAACCACAGTGGAAGCCAACAAAGAGATGGCAGGAGCAGATATCAAAAAGTGTGAAAGTGAGAGAAGAATAATGGAAACAATTAAAGGAGGTAGAGTGGTGAAAGGATAAAGGAAGATGGAGGCATTTTACTAAATTGACCCGGCCAAATCCTGGAAACAGTTGATAGTGATGTTGTTGGTGAGTTGAGAGAAAATAAACCCTTAATTGCTTGTAGGGAGATTGGGAAACCATTTGTGAAATAGCTTTAGTAAACCAGACTGGGAATTGAACCCTTACCTTCCATTTATCGGTAAAACAGACTAGACAATACTGACGCCTTTGTCCACGGGCCCGTCGGTGTGGGCTACCTAAGCTTTCGTATACTACGTATTGTTCTGCAAATACTTACATTAAAAAAATGGGTGGGGCTGTTAGGGCTATTGCATATAATAAAATATTTGAAGATATAAAATTATATACTCTTACTTTATGAAAAAATAGTAACATATTTAACAAAATCCTAACACTACGATTCAGTTTAGTTCAAGAGTAGTGTTCTCTAAGCCACTTTCACCAATGTGCGTCAAAAGAATTAGCTCAATTGCGGATATTTATTTGGAAACCTACATAAAAGTATATCTCATTATCTTAAATAAAATATTGATTTCAATCGAATTAAAATTTTGAATCGATAGAACTTTATTCTTGAAGTAAAAACAATATGGAAGAAGTTTTTTCCTGTGCAGTTTCCTGTAGATCTGAGCCGTCCATATGTCGATGGAAACATTCTACAGGTTGACAATTTTATTAAATCGATTCTAATCCACTGGTATTCTCTTTGTGTACAATCAGAATAGAACCCTATTGAAATTAATCCCAATAGGATAAACCGAAAGATATATTTTCTTAGAATTTGAAGTTCTCTGGCAAAAAAAAAAAAAAAAAAGTAAATGCTTCAAAAGGTGTGTGCACTTTTAGTTTATCCAAGTATTATTTATTTATTTCATTACTAGATTTAACTTGTAAGCGAATTATATTTATCTTGTCTGCTAGCTGTCCTTCATATGAATGAATGATCAATGTTGTCACTATCGAAATATTTCGAAAGAGCCTTATCAACACCTGAGACATACAGAACAAAAACAAGTAACATGGTTTTAGTACAGTCCTTCCACCCCCCACCTCCCACCCCCCTCCTCACCGTCCCTCTTAGACAATCTCTTCAACACTTCTATTTATCACAATGGAAGAAGCTGTCTTCAACCTCAACCAGACTTCATTGCGCCCTCTCCCCTTCACCCTCCATTTCCCTACCAATTTTATACTCCCGGATAAACCCAACAGTCTTCTCTCCTTCCCTTCTCGCCGCATCCGGGCAACACACCCTACCACTGTCCCCTACACCCTCAACCGCATTTTGAGGCTTTAGCCCTTCCTTTTTGAGAACCCCTCAACCCCCTTTTAACCCGCTACCTTTTATTTTTTTTTGTGTTTGCATCCTCTTGCTTACATCGCCGCTAGCATTCCGGTGTGAACGTTAGAACCATATTGTAAGGGGCCACTCGACAAGAGAGCACACTTAATTCCTATCTCGGTCTTTTCACAGTAGCTGATAAACACTTTGACACACAAGAGGCCTTAAGAATGAAACTATTTGCAAAGAACGCCAGGAGTAAAAGGATAACAATTTTCGTTTTAAGTGGAGTACAAGCCGACACGAGTTCAGATTCTGAGGAAAACCGGGGTCGTGTCTTTTTGCATCACGGAACTTAAACTAGATTAGGTTACTTGGTAAGGCGATATTTAACTCAGCACATTTTGGTTTTAAGAGATTAGGTTTTATTGTGTTAAAATGTTGTAATACATAATCCATTGATTTCAAAAGGTAAAAGGAGGTTTAGTAAACAATATTCATCCGATAGATGATGAAGCGTAGGAGAGTTTTCTAGAGTTATTCGGAGTGTAGGGAGATTGAGACACAGCTTGAAACATCTGTAGTAGAGTTGGTATGCAGTATTCGGAAGATAAAACAATTTACGATCAATATAGGGACACCTGCTTCGGTGACCGCAAGGTCTAAGGAGTTACTCTAATATTAGGCTAAGCTGCCGAGGAAAGGGAGATCGAATCCCGATCGGATGAACTGAGAGTGGTTTTTGATGAAATATTTTCCACTTTCCTTCCACTTGTTGGGGTACACTTCCTCTAATCTCAACGTTACTCATCCCTTACTCAGTATATTAATTAGTACATATGCTTATAACCTGAATAGGTAATAAGGAGAGGATATATCTATATAAAACACTTATATATATATATATGGCAACACCAAGTGTTATATATAAGTGTTTTATATATATATATCCTCTCCTTATTACCTATTCAGGTTATAAGCATATGTACTAATTAATATACTCAGTAAGGGATGATTAACGTTGAGATTATAGGTATATATATATATATATATATATATATATATATATATATATATATATATATATGGCAACACCAAGTGTAGTTGTTACACGTTACTTGGAGAACAGGGGTGGTGTTACTCAGGCTAGGGACACCAATGGAGGTGGGACGTTGTGGTGGGAATGAGAAAACTTTTCAAGTCCGTGCGATTAAAAAGTAGTTCGTGTAAATAACTGTCAAAACAAGTATTTGCGCTCATTCTATTCTATACTATACTATGCTATGTCAAAAATAAGAGGCTCTGTCCTTTAACCATGTGCAAATTTTCTCAGGCCTTCAAGGTCTACTTATAGACTCGTCGTATTTTATTTTATTAGGGGTTTTAACCATATATATTATTTATAACACGCAGACTATCTGTTTTACATCCTTTATTTTGGGAGCCAGATGAGGGGGTACTGGTGGGAAAATGGGGAGGGGCTGTATAATGATTCTAGGTGGAATTATTTGAAGCTTGTACGGGGTGAGGCCGAAACAATTAGACGATTAATTACTTGAAAATTAACACTTTAATTGAAAATTAAATATTCACTAGCTAAATACAAGCAAACTACATATTACAATTTTTCACTTTTTGAAGGTAGAATTACACAGGTGAGCTCCACTGGACGTCAAGTAAACCCTCAGCACGTTGTACATCACTTTTCTTAGCTTGGATCGTATAATTGTTTCCGCCCCACCCTGTACTTCGTAAATCAATATTTTGATAAAAATATGATTAATATTCTTTACAAAATCTATGTTAAATATTATTGATAATTTTATTCAGACAGTCAAATTATGACCGTCATGAAATAAATTTATTCAAAGAAGTTCATCATAAACTCACTTTGATTTCATATTCAAATTATATTTCATTTAGCCTACAGCTAGATATCCAGCAATATTATTTCACATTTTCTCTGAAAAAATATGTAGAGTCTGAAATGTTAATGTAACATTATTTTAACATGCGTCTTTTTTATAAACATGGCATGAATAAAATAGAACTCTTTCTATTGATGGATATACTATTTTATCTACGGAAGACCTGTATTATATGCGATTATTGGAAATCTGTCGATAATGTTGTCTCTATATGTTTTTCCTTTTAACATTTTTAGACGTACTCTTTGAAAACATAGTACATAATTCTTTTCTCTAGCTTATGCTAGTAATAAAAAAAAAGCTATTATTAAATCGGTCTCAAAATTAATAAAAACACACTAGAGAAAATCACGCAATACTTTTTACTAACTCATTGAATAAACATGATTAAATGAATTGAAGTAATTTTAAAGAAAACACATTTTTAATTATGTTGATGAAAAATATATAATTAAATAGAAATTTTAAATTAAAAAGTATAACTTTTTTCCCTCTCTCAAAAGTCTTACTTTCTATGTGGACTATCCCACATTTAATTAAAATAATGAGGTAGGGTGTGTAATTTACAGGAAATGTATCCATATTTACGTGCAAGGTAAAGGGGCTGAACATTTAGGATAGGCCATACTATGTACACTCAGCTGGGAATCGAACCTCAACTTCCCCTTTACCAACAAGTCAGACCTGGTAGTAATGACACTTTAGGCAACGTTTCCACCAATGCGGGCTATATTACTCTAGTTACATTTTATAAGTTTATAAGAAAGGTTAAAGTGAATATTTCTTCATCAGCGTAATGTATTGCAACGAATTGCTTCACATTAGCTTGTAAAATTGTTACAAAACATAAAACTTGTGTATGGCCAATACACATAGACCTCTAAGCTAAGCTGAAGCTAGGCTAAGCTATGCTGTGCTGTTCTTTACAAAGACTTTGTCAGTTTAGCTTAGCTTAGTAATGAGTGTGAAACCAAACTAAGATAACCTAAGAAATGGTCCCTCTTTTTCCTCCCGAATCCTGTGTTGTTTCTTTCTGTTCTACTCCAGTGAAATTTAGTTATGATGGTGTTCTTAAAAATGTTTCGTTTGAGTTCAGGTGATAGTACTGAGAAAGAAAAGAATCTGCTATTAGCAGTTGTTTTGAAAGTTGAAGAAAATTTAGGAAGTTGGAGATTTGACTTGTTCAATTAACGCTTCCATTTTAATGTAAAAACATGTTTTAAATATAAATCCCAATTAGAATATTACTTAAATACATATGAAACAAACTGAAAACAAAACTTAAAATAAATGGTACGGCACACCGCACAGACTTTCTCTCTCTTTCTATAAACTCGTAAGATTTCTGAACGGAATAATGTACATTGTATCATCACCACTCCACATAAGAACACGCATAAAATAATATACAATGATATAGAATCAATGAGAAAAGAGGCGCATCTTTGTCCACCTAAGAACATTTCAAACAGTTTAATGTCTTCCACAAGGGTCAACACTTCGTATTAAAATTTCGATTTCTGGTTAAAATTTTAACATTTTAAAAGATGTTGCAGATCTTCAAGTCATCGCATTGATATTTAATTATTCATTTATACATTTTGACCAATAAAAAATGTAAATATTGACTATTGAGTCTAAAATGGAGATAGATCATTGCTATGCAAACATTTCTCCTAAGAGATTTAAGGAAAAATAACATACTTTTTTTAGATACTTACTTATATTTAATTACTCTATGGCATTGGAGTATTATTGCGTTAAGACTTAAGTAGTATATGTTTACAACTAAAGCTCACAAAATTGTATTAATATATTTGCAAATATCTCAGAAACTGCTGTTTTTATAAAAATATATGTCAAATAAAAGTTTTTTATTTCTAATAGTCCTACAATTTTGCAATGATAAGTTGTTTAGTTTCTCCAATAGTTGTGGAGATACGGAAATTAACGCTTCTGTAATGTACCCTAAAAATCATTTTCATAGGAAAATGAAAATAGCCAGTTTATTTATAATCTTAATCAACGCCTAGATACGAATTTTAATCAAAATCGTTTAAGCAGATTTTGAGAAAACCAAATTTTTCTCTTTTCGTCCTTCAGTAAACTACCCTTAATTTTAAGTTTTTATAGACAACCAGACAGACGGCATTGCAAAGACTATTTTTTAGGGTTCGGGGGGTCATGAGACGTCGACATCCATCAACATTTCAGGTTAGTTTTTTTTTACGGTCGCAATACTTAAACTTTAATGTCCAAAAAGTTAAAAAAAAATCATATAATTGCGTATATATTGAAAGTTATTGATTTTATAAAAATATGTTTCGGATAAAATATCTGTATTATAAATATATATATACATATTTGTAATGCTAAGTAATTTCATATCTCAAATAGTTTCGGAGCTATTTAAAAAAATGTTAATTTACGCATCAGACCGGAGCCCTTAAAGCCATTTTGCCGAAATATTGAGGGTAGCCATTTTGTTTGGAATATTTATTAATGTTTATAAATGAAATTTAATCAAAATCGTTGGAGCCGATTTTGAAAAAATCGACTTTTTCTCTTTTTGACCTTCAGTAAACTACCCTTAATTTTAAGTTTTAATAGACACACAGACAGACGGCATTGCAAAGAATATTTTTAAGGGTTCGGGGGGTCATGAGACGTCGACATCCATCAACATTTCAGGTTAGTTTTTCTTACGGTCGCAATACTTAAGCTTTAATGCCCAAAAAGTTAAAAAAATATATATAATTGCGTATATATTGAAAGTTATTGATTTTATAATAATATATTTCGAATAAAATATTTGTATTATAAATATATATACATATTTGTAATGCTAAGTAATTTCATATCTCAAATAGTTTCGGAGCTATTATAAAAAATGTTAATTTACGCATCAGACCGGAGCCCTTAAAACGATTTTGCCGAAATATTGAGAGTAGCCATTTTGTTTGGAATATTTATTTATGTTCATAAATGAAATTTAATCAAAATCGTTAGAGCCGATTTTGAGAAAATCGACTTTTTCTCTTTTTGCCCTTCAGTAAACTACCCTTAATTTTAAGTTTTAATAGACACACAGACAGACGGCATTGCAAAGACAATTTTTAAGGGTTCGGGGGGTCATGAGACGTCGACATCCATCAACATTTCAGGTTAGTTTTTCTTACGGTCGCAATACTTAAGCTTTAATGCCCAAAAAGTTAAAAATATATATATATAATTGCGTATATATTGAAAGTTATTGATTTTATAAAAATATGTTTCGAATAAAATATTTGTATTATAAATATAAATACATATTTGTAATGCTAAGTAATTTCATATCTCAAATAGTTTCGGAGCTATTATAAAAAATGTTAATTTACGCATCAGACCGGAGCCCTTAAAACGATTTTGCCGAAATATTGAGAGTAGCCATTTTGTTTGGAATATTTATTTATGTTCATAAATGAAATTTAATCAAAATCGTTAGAGCCGATTTTGAGAAAATCGACTTTTTCTCTTTTTGCCCTTCAGTAAACTACCCTTAATTTTAGGGGTAGATATCCAATTCCAAAAACCCCTCGGGGCAACCCTATGAAAACCCTAGATATCAAGTTTCAGCCCAATAGGTAAAATAGTTTAGGCTCTAGTTGGAGGTACAGACAGACAGACAGACAGACAGACAGACAGACAGACAGACAGACAGACGGAAATTCAAAAACCACTTTTTCGGATTCAGGAAGTCATGAAACGTCAAAATTCATAAAAATCTCGAGTTCGAATTTTTTGACGATCACAATACTTTCTCTACCTGTAAGATAGAGAGAAAGTAAAAAACACTCAAGTTATTTTCACCAAACCAGCACTACGCCTGTTCAACACGGAGCCCAATCTTCGTTATGCGCATGCGTAACGTAAGATGGCTCAAGATGGGAGATGGAAAATATCCGGTCCAGAAATCGGAAAAAACATAGCGCTGCGTAACATAGATTAGCTTTCTGTGTAAACCAACACATTTAAATATATGGTCCACCATTTTTCCAAACAGTTAGCAGAGCAAATCTTAGCTTAGCTTAGCGTTCTGTGTGTACCGGCCTTAAGGAGGGGATTTAATGTTTACCAAAGGAAAGGAATAGATGATTATAATAGCTAACCAAATATATGTACGAAATTGATTTTGATATAGCTTATACATAAAGATTTTAAAATATTGCTATGTTTGAACAATAGTTCACATTAGTACTACTACCAAAACAAGTTATATGTATAAAATTTATTAGAAACTCTTTATTTCAGCACCGTGCTTACTACCTGAAGTTATACGCAAGTGTACTTATTAGGCTAAAGAGTTAGAAATTTAGTAAGGTTGAATTTATAGTAAATGTATCCGCATTCGCACGGAGGTAGAGTGGAAATCAATTTAGGAATAAAACACCCTCAGTACACCCGACCGGAATTAGAAACGTTATCGTTCTGTCATCGAAAGTCTAGTTTAACACAAGATTAACGCCTTAGACCATGTGGCACCGAAGCAGGTAGTATTAAAATTGATGAACAGAATGAAATGATTTAAAAAATTGTAGCTGGGTTAATATGGTTATAATTTATGATAGGCTGATAAACAAATAATCTCTCTAATCTTTTTTTAAAACTCTAGCTACCAATGGAACTTTACTTGAGTTTATTTATTTAAGTAATTTTTAAAATAATTAGTTTTTCATTGATACTCTATATCTTTTAAATTTTTTTAAAACAAGTTCACTTTGTTTTCACAGCTTTTATAAACAAATTATTTATTTAAAAAAACAGACAAACATTTTATTAAAATTATTCTAATAATTTTGTGAAAATTTTAATGTTTCTGAGGTTATAATTATATCTATTTTATTGAATTAAATAAAAAGGAAATGCTTTATAGACGATTATAAACGTATGTCAGGTCAGACGTTAGAACTATGAGCCAGACAATATTCTCATATTCGAGACCACCAAATGGGTTTCAAGCACTCAGCGAGCGACCTCTTCTACTCTTGTGTGTTTTTACTTAGGGACGGGTCCTCTACCAAACAAATACCCAAACAGCTCTTTCAATGTTAAAAGCCATATTATTGTGATGTTAATTGAAGTATTTCAGAGCCACTATTCAGAACCCTGAGGCCTATAATGGCTCAGTCTCGGCCTAGGATGTCGAGTACCTTCTGGGCACATATAGATTGTCCCCCCCCCCTCCCCCTTGGGAGTTATTGGTCTCTTGAGGACGACTGTTCGTCCCTACTCCTTTTTTTTTTTTTTTTTAGAACGATTGTTCGTCCAGAGTACTCGATGACGTCACTCTGGAAAGTAATGGGATTGTGTGGGAAGAGAGCTTGGCTAGAAAAAGAAGAGGCTAGATAGAAAGGAGAACAGAAGGGCAGAGAAAGTCACATCTGGTGTCCATTGAAGTGTAAGTGATCGTCACACGACTTTCAACATCGCCTACGTTTGTATACTTCTCCTGTAGACAGGTTCACTTTATTCGTCATACAGTCTTCTTTTTTTTTTTACTATTTCGAGGAAAGTTCACTTTTATAACCAATGTTATTATTTAGTAGTCTCCAATTGATAGAAATAGAAATAAGAGAACATTTTAAGGTTCAATTCGAGAAGGTATCACCCTTTCCAGTAAAATACTTAATACCAACTTTGTACATCATCGTAGAGTTATTATATTCCACTTACTTCGGTGTGTGCATATTTAAACACTTGATCGAAGGGAGCTGTAACGGTGGGCACACAGTTTAAGACGTAATTTTCTTCTGGTGTCTGATCGATTGTACTGATGGTGTTCTTTATTAATGACGTTTCACTAAATATCCCCGCAAATAAGGGTACATTTCATAAAATAAACTATACTTTTTACGGATCCACATAATTTATGTACACATTTATACATCCCGGACGAGTACAGTAGGCTCATGGCTTCTTTGGTGCTGACTGACAGTTCACAGCTGACTTCTGACAGTCAACAGTAAGGTATATACTTAAATTTTGACTGTCAGAAGTTAGAGCTGCTAAACACATGTTTTTTTCAGATCATATGGTTCGGTGTAGGATACATAATTTGGTCTGGTAGCTTTTCAAAGCCGTCAGCTGTCAGCTGTGAGCTGTCAGTCAGCACCAAAGAAGCCGTGGGGCTACTGTAGTAAGGCGTGGTGGTGCGTGAGTGCGCGCGCACATAGACACATACACACACACACAACTCTATATAACTTAATATATGCATATAAAAAACTCATGCTAGTAGTTTACTAGCCCGCAATGGTGATCAGGAAGCCTAAGCTGTCAGGATTACCAAATACTGTTTGTCATGAATATTTAAAGGTACAGATAACGGCTGGCTGCCCCGAGTGGTGATTTCCTAAATACGATTTATTCGTTTTATTCCACCTCTTCTTCAAGCTAGTGTAATTGTTTATGCTTTATTCACAGCTTCCATTTTACTGCTTTTTTTAAAATTTTTTCGAATACCATTTCTGCAATCATCCTTTCCCCATTCCCCCTATTATACTACTATAAAGCCACATGGCTGACTCACTCACTCATTCACTGACATTAATGTTTACCCACTTCCAGATGAGCTAGAAACTTGAAATTTGGCAAACTTATAGCTTCTAGCCTTTAACCGACGGGAAAATTCCAAAAAGTTAAAAAAATTAAATTTTAAGCTCCGAAAAAAAAATTCAAAATAGCGGAGCAATTTTAAAGTCGGTGTGGACCTTTCTTTGGATATCTCTTGTTGCTAAACGGTAAGACCTATCAAAAAACAAATTGCACCAGCAGCTACAGATTTGCAAGATCCACAAGTTTGATCCTATTACTTTTTGTCGTATCTCCATCGGTTATACCTTAGATACAGCTAGATTCTTTGATTTTAGGTAAATTTTGCACATTTTCCACACATTTTTAAATTTCAAAACAACGCTGGAATTACATTAGTTCACATAAACTTCTAAAGGAAACTCACTGGGGGCTTGGGGGCGGAGCTCCCAACGAGAAAATAGTCTACTGTATATAAGTATTGTCCTCACTTTTGTAAAGCTGATATTTACAAAACATCTTAAGATTACGCCTGAGGTCAATGACAAACCATGAACAAAATATGACAACCTGCTGAAAGTGTTTTGCTATCTTAAAAACTTATTGGGGAATTAATTGATTAGAGTAATCAAATAAAGGGGTCAAATAGAAGGATATTTTGTACGTATGTACTATCTAATTATTGTGACAATTAGTTTTTAAGCCTTTCTCTGATAGGTTGTGCAATATTGCCATGATAAACCAAACAAAACTTAGAAGTCATTTGGTATTAAAAAAAACATGAGCGGTGAAAATGAACGATTTTTGTGAAGAGGTAAAAATGTATGTGGTGAATAAGGAAGACACAAGTGTGAGAGAACTTCTTGCTACCTTTCCTTCCCTAAATAGCCAAGTCGGTGTACACACAAGTAAACAAATAAAGCTAAATGTATTTGGTGGATTATAACAAAGTTTCACAAATAAATATTATATATATCATGAAGTTATTTCAATGTGTAAGTGTGGTGAGGAGATTTAGCGTATATTGGCATATACTGAGCATATATTAGCTTTATTTCACTTCCGGACATAATTTTAAGTATCGTGATGATATGTGTTTCAGAATAAAAAGTCTTTTTTTTTTTTTTCCCTACCATTTGGCTTTCTGAATGTCCCGTTGAATTTTGAAATTGATTTTTTTCCACCCCTCCTATAGAAAGACTTCTACACGCTCTCAAGATATATTTATTGTATTTCGTCGGTTTGTTGCCACTAGACAGGAAAAACGTTCAAAAATTCGAACCCCTTCCACCCCCTCTTTACTCTCCCTAAGCTATTCAATTTTCAACAAACCGTTAGTTTAATGTGATTCACCGCCTCAAGCAAGGCCTCTTCTACCCTCCATAACATAATGTATATGGGCCTCTCTTCCTTCATGCATGTGGAGAATCTCCCAAGCTTACGGCTGCCTTTTTTTTATGACGTCGTTATACACATTTTATTACTTCACACATTTCGCCAGGACCAGAAGACGTACATACCGTAGCATAAGAAATGAAGATGTTTATAAAACATGTGCTTATAGAGACACAAATAATACGTGAAGACACTTAAACTTGAATTGCATATATATATATATATATATATATAATATATAAATAAATACACATGTTACCGTCCAAACCCGATTTCAGAACAAACTAGATCGGACCAGGCCAAATTGATATATCCTGCCGCTTGTATGATAGATCGATATAATCTGATATTTTTAGGCAGAACTAGTATTCATTTTTCTTATATTATATATATATATATATATATATATATATATATATATATATATATATATATATGGGCGTATCTAAAATCTAACCCAGCAAATAGTTACTTTACCGACTGCTCTAAGATATTAAACTGTGTACTCATTAATGTAGAAAAATTGTATACATAAATGTTTTATATGTTTACCAAAATGTATAAAATTTAGGTATGTACAACAAACAGAAAAATGTATTGGTCGGTTTTAAGGTACGTATTGCGATAAATTTAAACCAAAATACCTTTTATCATGTATAAAAATATTTCAATAGAAAATTCTAATTTTATTGAATACATTTGTAGTAATTTATATTTAAATTTTCAAATCTAAACCTTTCTCTCTCTCTCACTCTGATTATAAACAGAATATTTTTATTTTCCAATCTGATTGCCAAAACCTTCCTTCACCTCTGACAAGACGTGTATTAATCACAACTTGTGAATGTGTGGAGTGCCAGGCCTCCACCGTGGTTCGGATCTCACGTTAAGCTGTAGGTCCTTCTTTTCATCTCAAAATCATCCTACCATTACCCATTAGTGTAAGTGCGTACAACCCGAACGGGTAATAAAACGCGGTGCTAATAATAATAGTAATAATAATTATTATTTATTTTCCAAAAACCCATTGGAACCCAATATTATTTTATAATGCATCTAGTGGGTTTTTAGCTTAGCAGATATTTAAATATTTGTATACTTATTGAAATAAAATAAAAATTTAACTGGCTCTATAGAGTATACGGCAAATAGTAATGATGTGTGTAAACTAAAGCCCCTTTCTAAACCCTCGCTTTTGAAGACCCATACCTGGTTCACCAGCATCGAATAATACCCCTTGAGGGATTTCGTCAAAGAGCTGTATCGTGTGTAGCACAGGTGTAACCTAGGCCCTATGTATAAAGCTCACGTCATAGGTAGCTTTCCGCTTTGAACATGTACGGTACATTATATGCGTAGAGTAGGCGATGGGTGTATGTAGAGATAACCAAAAAATTAGGTTTTACTATTCTAAAAGCTCATGTTTTACTCTGGCATTAACAAGTTTTGATTGATTGTCATGATCAGATGAATTTAAACACTAGAGCAATGTTTGTTTTCAATAAATTTATTTATTAATTTCATCATCTCAAATCAAAATATATTCTTATCACAGATGTATTAGTGTTTGTGTATTATTTATAATAACTTTTAAATATTTATATTTATAGTTATGTGAAGAGTACCTCGCTCACTCCATTAAAAAATTGCCTAGTACACCATTTTAGGAAGATTGTAATGTTCCTATCTGTATTACAGATTTAAGATTTTTATTTGATTGTAAGCTAAAATATTTTTGTATAATATCTCCTAATTTCTCCTAGGATTTCAAATCAATATTGTTCCTTGTTGTTCAAGTTGGACAGAATATTACAGTCAATAGTACAGTTTATTCATCGATAATGTTTGGTCACTTCGCTTAAGACGTCATACTCATAAAATATGTCAAAATTGAAAATAAAAAAAGTAGGTATTCGAGTGATTACTTAGTATTTTAAATTCAAATCACTTGAAATACGCTATTAAACTAAGAATATTTTGAGCGCCTAACACACCGAAGCCAATAAGCATATTAAGGAACTATGTGCTTACATCTTCCGATCTAGATTCAAAGAATCCCTTTTTCAAATTTTGTGAAAATAGGTTAATGCATTTGGAAATTATCGTGGAACAAACAAATTTTTGAGTGGCTGCCATCTTTAAATGGATAGCTAAATAAAAAATTAATAATAAATAGGTGATTACACTCGTTTTTCGGCCTAGTTTGAAAAAAAAGTCCCTAGCCAATTTTGCTAAAATTGCTCCCCGCCCTCGACATTTATAGTAGAACAAACATTTTGACAAACATAAATACAGACGCAATATCAAATGATCAAGTTAAATCAGGACATTACTACACTTGGTCAATTAATTTATTTACAGCAGTTTAGAAGAAAAAAAAACACATGAACATTCATGAGAAGATATATTCGTTTCAGGATATTTAAGCTCCAACTTGGGCAACATGACGCCCCAAAAGTGTTTAAAATTTTAAATAATTTACAATAAATGTAATCTCATTTAAGAATACTAAAACCGACATAATTCTTCAAAACACTCTTATTAATATGTTACTACTAATTGCACTAAACATTCAAATAATGTCCTAAGAAAAAAATTAGAAATATACATATGGGGTTTCCAAAGTTTACAATAGAATACATTAATAAAAAAAATACCTCAATTAAATGTAGTCCACCTATTCCTTTGGCGTTTGTAGTTAAATTAAAAATCTTTTAATAGCTAACAAAATGTGATTGATTATTACGTTAAGGATCTGATAAGGTATATTATTAAATAGAAAAATTGAAAATGAATAACGTTACCTTTATTATCTTTGAAAGTTTTCCTTCTTTGATGGTTTGATGGCCTTAGGTCTTAGATACCGACATTTATTATATTCTAAACTAAGTTCAAAAACCTAAAATGTATATGAATAAAGTTACATCATATACTCAAGGGCTAATGTGTATATTCCATACAGTTCAGTTAAGTTAAATAAGCCATGATAAAAGTACGAGTATAATATAAAACCATTCTACCACAATTTAATGCCATCAATTTTGAACATTTTTTATAGTACCAATTTAATACCATTATTTTGAACATTTTTCTTAATACCACAACCTCTTACTACCTAAGATTATACGGGTTAACAAATATTTACACATGCTTTAATGTTGATCGCTTCTAAATATTGATAGCTAACGTTATAGATATAATGGATACATTTTCACTATCTATCAAATGTTAAATATTTGGAGACGTAAATAAATTGATCAAACACTTAAATAATTGCACACATCAAAGGATACATTATTAGGTTTGGATTAACTTAGGTTTACATAATAATGTTTAGTATTGTTGTGAAAATATTAATATAGCTTAACATAAATCAGGGTTACCACGCACCTGTTAAACCAGTAAAAAACACAGAATTTTTTGTTTCTGGAAACAATCAGGAATTTTGAAAAATTTACTAAAAATATTGGAGATTTTTTAATTTTGGAAATTTAACTGAAAGCTTAAAATATTTGTTCTTTGTATTGACGAAAAAGTGAATTGAAGAATTAAGCAAGCTTATTCAAACTCTTCTCACCCGTTAAACAAGGGTTGTGAAGCGACAAATGATGTATCTGCCCATAAGTATTAAATCTTCCTGTTTTAAACATAAATTACATGACTTCAAACTAAGTTTAGTGAAAAATGTTATTTTATTACTCTATTCTTTAATCCAAGGATTCCTGGAAAAATGGAAATTCCTTCCTGGAAAAACCTGGAAAACAAATGAAATTTGGAGTACTTAAATAGAGACAACCCTGCCTGATGAATGCTGTGTTGCCAAGTCTTATAATATCGAATATTGTTTAACTAAGGTCATATCTACTATTAAAACAACCTCAAGCTGGGAATTTTTAGATTATGGCTTTAGGTTAAGGCGTCAGTAGTGTCCGGTCTGGTTTTCTGTTGATGACGAATTTGGAGTTCGAATAAGGATAGGCCTAGGTTTATAACTTTTTTCTTTATTTTCAGAAGAACTAATTTTCACGTAAATCGTCGTTGATATTTTTTAAACAATAAACTTAAAATTTTATCTTTTTAACTGGTCAGAAACCTGATGATAATTTTCGCCTATATATAGTTGAAGATTATATAAAAAAATCAAACAACCTTAAATAATCCTGATTTATAAAAGTCAGCAACACGTCTGTACTCTACCATGTAGCAGGCTTAAGGACCCGAAATATAAGTCGTACAGAGGCAGAAAAAAAAGAGCTGAAATCAGCAAAAAAAATATGTTTCTGTGAGCTTCCCCCTGCAAAGCAAGGAATGTCAGCGTCGACGTACGCAACTTTCAACTGGGCCAAACCGCGCGAGGGGCCGATCGATCGACTGCTGTCCGAAATTCCCAGGCCCACCCTTCCCCACCCCTATCTATGCCGCACTCCCTCCCCTCTCACCAATCATCCCTCTCTCTCTCTCTCTCTCTCTCTCTCTCACTATGAACGGGGGTTGTGTGGCCCACCGTGCCGTATCAGCATTCGAGTGCAAGCTGTTGTACAAAGAGGGAGAGCATTGCAAGGTCTTGGTTGCCGCCACCTTTCTTGGTCGGTCGCTTTTATCTGGTTGATTCAACGTTCGTTTAGTAGCGCAGGGGGTTTGGTTAGATTAGTGCGCACCAGTATGAGTATTTGCAAGGTGTGGGTGTCTATAAACTGGTGGGGGGGAGGCGGTTAAAGGGGTGTGGGCTGATATGCTTGGGCTCGATACCCACTCCTTACACTGAGAAGGGTTTTACTACAAAATTTGACCCTCCTTCCAATGGCCATATTAGCTTATAGTCGGATCGCCATTGGTAGAACTTTATCTGACTATTCATGCCATTATTTATATATACGCCAATCTTTGTATCGTACTGCTTGCCTACTCTATGGCCTTAAGAGCTGTTACAGACAAATTTAGAAAAAGAGAAATATCTTTGTCCACCAAAGAGCATAAGAATCAAATTAATTTTCAGAGACCTGAATTAAAAAGAATATATATTCGCGTATGGCCCGGAAATTATTGGTTTTATAAAAATATATTTCAAATAAGGTTTGTAGTTTTAATAGTACTAAAACTTTACAATGATAGGTTATTTCGTATCACAAATAGTTGTAGAGAAATGATAGAAATTGGAAACTTTTCCTTATATTAAGTACCCTCAAAGTCATTTTAATGAGAAAATTCATCTTATTTATAATAAAAAACACTTTCTAGATTTAAAATTTAATCAGAATAGTTAAATCGAATTTCAAGAAAATCGATTTTTTATTCTTTTGCGCTTTAGTAGACTAACCTTATATTTAGGATTAGATATTCAATTCCAAAAACCCCTCGGGGGGGACCTTATGGAAATCCCAGATACCAAGTTTTAGCCCAATCGGTAAAATTGTTTGGCTCTAGCCTGAAGTACAGACAAACATACTGCATTGTGAACACCACTTTTTTGGTTTCATGGGGTCATGAAACGTCGATATTTATCAAAATCTTGAGTTAGGTTTTTTTTGACGATTACAATATTTTCTCTCCAAGGTGTTGACAGCTAGAAAATACCAAAGAGTTTAAGAAATATGGTAGTATTTTGTCAGTTTTGATTAATACAGATTAATTTTGTAATATTAATAGGACGCTAGAAGGAGAATGAAAAATATCCAAGATCCAGAGCACAAACAAAAACAAAGGAATTTTGTAATTATTCCTAATTTTTTTTACTATGATCAGGCTATAGTTGTAATTTTCATTGTTCCTCTATTAATCATTTCGTTAGTAATAGTGTATTGAAGATTTGTGCTCTAATACCACTCAAGTGGCCAATACTTCGGCTACTGCTTTATTTCTTGTTTGATTACCAAAATTGGTCGATTATTTTATTACTTTGAAACTCTCTTGGTTCTTGCTCATTAAAAAGTAGATTAACTGTTCTCCACCTTGTTATGATGTATTTTCTCCAATTCATTTGTAATATGCTAATATTCGCAACGGTATCCATGCAGACAAAGGCGTCCATTACTTCTGGTCTAATTTTCCTGTGGGGGAAGGTTGGAGTTTGAAAAATCCAGCTGATTTTACTGAAGATTGTTTTTCTTAAATAGTTTTCATCTTTCCTTTCACGCAAATGCATTTACATTAACTCTAAATTTTACCTCCCTTATACCTACTACATTAGTGTGAATACAAAGATATCCTGAATGTGAATTAAGAAGAGGTGCACAAAATAAAAAATAAATACCAAGGTGATAGTTTCATATTTTAGCCTACTCATATTCGTTTCATAGTGGCTGATAGCCCTGACAGTTTATTACATAGGTAGTTTATTTATATTAATAATGTTTTTTTATCCTTTACTCTTATAGTCCTAGGACCTTTTATTAAATAGTGTAATAACAGATAAGCCAAACAGGGATCAAGTTAAATAGCAATCACAGCTAATGATATAAAAATATTCCATTTTTTAAAAATTACAGCGAGCGCTAAGTGGGGATTTTCCTTTTGTAGACTTAGTTCAAAACATCGAGCAGTTAGGGACTACTTTATTTTATAAACGCTTACTGGCTTTGGGATTTACTTTTTTTTTCAATAAACCCCTATACAAAGCTAATACATACTTATGTTTTTTTTCTGCCAGTTTGAGGATTAAAGAAAAAATTGCCATAGGTTTGCCTAGACACAATATTTAAATAATGTTTGACGAAAAATAAAAATAGTTGTTAAATGAAGATTAACTAAATAAGGAATACTTATCATGTAAATCAATCATTTAAAGAACGTATAACCCGAACGGGTAGTAAGACGTAGTGCAAAAAATATATAAATATAGCCTATTTGTTTTTTGTTTTCAATAACTAGTTTAAATCTCTATTTAGTCTAGCTGAACATTACTTTGAGAATTATTTTAGCTAAAGATATAACAATTTGATGAAAATAGACTATGACATAAATTTGAACCAGTATTTAATATATTAATAAGCAATTTTAGATTTAAAAATAACCAGAATAATATGTTTTTAAGAATCAATTTGAATTACTGCTCTTATTTTCAAATTATGTATAAATTTCAAGTATTTTATTTATAGAATCATCAATACATAAAGTTGAGTGTTAAATTACTTAAATAAATATGTTTTTTTAATAAATTGATTTGCTCTGCATTTCATTTTCATTAGATTACATTCAAGAATTATTAGAGTTTATTTACTACGATTGTTTTTCATTGATAAATTAATTACATTGCTGCTAATATAAACTAATTATTGTATTGTACATTATTATTTTGTTCATAGCATTTTTGCACAAACCATATTATAATTGAAATGAATAAATACATTGTTTTATGAACTAAAACAATAAAAAAGCACATCATTATTCAAACTAAGAATGAGCCTTGATCATCGAAACCATGATATTCTAGATTTACACTTATCTGGAAAATTAAAATTACCGGTTAAGGCCACTTTGTAAGAAAATGAGGGCTACGTCTTAATTACTAACTAAATTCACACGGTTACTGAAATTAAATCACATTGCTTCTGACAGTGGTCAGCAACCTACGATACATGGGTCGATTCCGGCCCACTTACTGATTTTATCTAGCCCACAAATAATTTAACAAAAATAATTGATTTCTCGAAAATTTACTAACTACTTAAGGATAAATATAAAGTTGAAATTTATGATGCCTTATCTTTTTTTTTAAACAGTTTCACGTTATTTTTATATAAAAAAACCCTACGTCCCATGATATCATCCCTGATTTAAGGGATGAGGAAATATATGTTTATACATGACTAGAAGCAGGCTAAAACCATCACGTTTGGATTTTGGATTTTTTTAGGGTGTCATCTATTTAGGGAAGCAGCCACATAGCACTATGGGAATATAATTATTTTCAAATGATTGATTCTCGCAAGAAGATTAGCGAATAGTGATTGGTTGAAATCTATTCATATAGACTATTTTAGTTCAGTGGAGGTGTCAACTGTGAATTCTAGTTTTTATTGAACATTTAAATTTATCTATTCCCTCTTAACTAGTAGGCATAAAGCATTTTGTAGAGCTTATTTAAAATTTCTCCAAAATAAAGAACAGAACTAAACTATCACAGATTTAATACTAGCATCTCTTTTGTTTATTATTTTCTCTCGACCTACAGAAATTTTGTGATCTCCGAAAAATTTGAGTTCTTATTTTTAATGGATTAAGTTTCAACTTGAAAAAATTCATTTCTCAAGTCTTTCTGTCTGTCTGTCTGTCTGTCTGTCTATCGGCCTGGAGCTGAAATAATTTTTACCACCAGTATGAAACTTGGTAACTAGGAATTAAATAAGATTTTCCAGGGAATATTTTTAGATTAATAGATATACACCTAAAATTAAGAGTAGTTTACTAATGGGTGACATGAGAATTTTTTTATTTCCTTAACTAAAGCGATTTTTATTAAAATTCGTAACAAGGCACAGCTTAATATTATATAAAAAAAATTGGCCTAACTCATTAAAAAAAGTGATTTAGAAAGTAATTTTCATAAGTAATGTCCCCAATTTTTATATACCTCCGCAATCTTTGTGATAAGAAAATAGTTTTATAAAGCTGTAGGGCAACTAAAGATGCAAAAAACTTTGGATCTGAAGAATATTTTTAAAAACTAAAACATTGTAAGTTAAAAGATAATTTATATTCAGGAAATGAAGGTATGGGAAAGGATGAGCTATAAATTTACTAAACTAATACACCCCAGGTAGTCAGAAAAGTATTTAAATTATTAAATTAAGAATGGGGAGGGGAGTTGGGACAGAGGGATATACTCAAGAAAATTAGATAACTAATGTTTAAAAAGAAGTCTATAAAGATAGTGGTGAAATAACGGTTAAAATAAACATTATCTTAGACATAGCTTGGTGAAACGATATGTTTCCTTTTTTCAATTTGAATTTTTTTAGTTTCTGTAACTGAATCTAGTATTTCACTATGACCTTTGGTGAAATGCTATTTCTCCCATTATGTTTTGTGACTGAATACTATTTTATTTCACTTACTATCTTACTATCGATCTTAGGCAGAAATTGCATTGTCTATGCCATGGAATGTGTCAGTTTGTATAACCAGTTTATTGCTTTGATCACATTATGGATACTTTTTGTTTCTAATTCTTTCTTTTTTAGTTTGTGGATTACCACAATAATTTTTTGGTATTATTTTTCCTTTTATCGTTTCATATTTTGTAATGTTGACACATGATAGTATCTCTCAGTTTCCAAGCTAAAGGCTAATAGCTGTATTTTAAGAAAAGGGGAGAGAAAGTATGTGCCCCGTGCCATTGATTTTCATCCTAATGCGGGGTTGGGGAACTTTTAGACATCGGAAAGCCGCATCTTATGCCAATTCACAAATAACTCATAAGAACGAACACTTAGTGAACGGTAAACTTTATCAACATGTGTTAGTGCACCAACCATAAATATGAGTGGTTATTTTTTTATCATTATGATTTAAAAATAACTTTTTACATCAAATAATTAAAATACACACTGTTTAATAACATGTAGGTCCATACTTTCAACAATGAAGATACACCATTGACAAAATATGCAAAAAGGCTGCACAGAGCTCCTCAAAACGCCAGCATACAGCGTCAAGGTCACATATCTCTCCTAGAGGGTGGTCCCCGTAGGAATAATTTTCTTCACCAAAACTATCTATCTAATTCTTAATATATAATTCCTAAAAAATACAATATATTATCTTATAAATTTGAATACTTTATAGTTTCTCTAATTGAAATTATATCCAATACTTAAAGTTTAAGCTATTTAATTATGAAAATCTTGGATAATAAATTTTTTTTTTTGTTTTTATTTGCTGTGAATTCAGTGTTACATAACTGTATAGAAGTAATTTTGATTGCCAGTATTTACTCATTTATTGTACCTTCAGTTACATCCGTTGGTCGTAAGCACAGCCATTAGAAGTTTTGGATTTATTTTATTTTAATAAGGAAGTATTTACAATGAAACTGTAGGCACACAAAATTTTAATCGATATAGGGATACATAAAATATACGAAATGTACAATACTTTGTTGATTTATAGAACATAGGATGGCAGACGATATTGAGGCCACGTATACGACCAACTAATTTTGCTGATTGTATATGAGTCAAATGTTGTTGCTACAAGTTATTTGATATTTAATTTTATTCAGGATACATAAATACCATTAGTGTACTTTAAGTATGCAGACATTCTGAAACTTCAAAGTAATCCTCACACTTTTAATCACTCTATAATACGTGGCCGTGTGTTTGTTAGTATGCTAGTTAAGGCAGTCAATATATTAATTAGATGAAAATAACATCGCGTGTAATAGCTTTGTATTGCATTTCTATTAGTTTGATTTGACATTTCCATTGGAAGTAAGTTGAACCAAGTTAACAGTTCCTGAAAATTTAGAACTACACTTATAGGAGTGTACACAAATTAAGGAGTTAGAAACGGCTAGTGGACGCTTAAAATACATTACAATTAGTCAAAATAGGAAGGGATATTTTGAAAATAAATACAGTCTAACTTGGATAATTCGAACGTATGTAATTCGAATTCATGTTTAATTCGAACTTTCCCCCTGGTCCCTTGAAACTTCTATTAATACAATGTTAGAAAAAAATCATATATAATTCTAACTTAATTCGTTTAGTTCGAAGTAAATTGCCTCGAAGATGACCAAAATCAGCCTTAAATCTCGCGTAGGAAAAGCGTTTACTACATCTCGATTGTTGCTGCGCAGATAATAGGTTTTCTGTGTGCGGGGGGACCCAAGTTTTGTGTTTTGTGTGTCTTATGAAGATTTTGTGAACTTGGACGAGAATTTAGCAGTTTGCGGTGAGCTTAGAAATGCAGAAATTTTGGCAGATGTTATGAAAAATATAAAAGAGAGTGAATCTTTAGATGAAGAAGGAGAACAGACTGAACTTCCAAAGAAGCCAATCCTAACATCTACACAGGCCATTGACCACATCGAAGAGTTGAGAGGGTTTGTCGAAAGACAACATAATGTAAGCCCCTCTATTTTTCAGATGCTCAATAAACTAGAAGAGTTTACTCCAACTCAAGTATTAACTCTAAAAAAACAGTCAATAATTTTTAGCTTTTTTGAAAAATAGTAAATACAGAATTCTGTACTGTATATATTGTTATGGAAAAACTAAGAATAAAATGACGGTATACACCATTTTATTTTTGTATTGTATTGTGTTTTTCTAGCCCAAATAAAAACTTACCTAACTCGAATTTTTGGGTAGCTCGAAATTTTCTAGTGGTCCCTTCAGCTTCGACTTAGCCAAGCTCGACTGTATTTTACACACACTTTTTTTAAAAATATGATAAGTTTGTGTTCTTCCTGTTCGGCAACTGTGTTATAACAATAAATTATTCTTCTATAGTGTGCGTAATGACCCAGGGTCACATAGTCTAAGACGTCACTCTCGTATTAGATTGGGCTAATGATGACGAGGATATCGGCTTCCTAATCATGGTCGATTATAATGATATTGTTTTCCTAAATGGCTATTCACTCTCCGCTCCCCCCTCCCAAATGAATTTTCCCTTCCTCTAAATTCAACCACCATTAACTTTATCCCTTACAGGTAGTAAGACGTCACTAAAAAAAAGACTAGGGAAAAAAAAAGATATTATGGACGAGTAGTAGTCGAAAAAAACAAGTCTTCTAGCTTTGACCCATCCATGATGGAACGAGCGCTGTTGTCACATATTGCGTTTTGTTCCGAAACAAACAATCGTTGTTCGACGAGCAGAGAATGATATTTCAGAGAAAACAAAGTGCATACTGAGCTCAGTAAGCCTCCTCTGTGAATGTAAAGGGATGCTGTAGACAATAAATTATCTCCATCACGTAGATCCGTGCGCTTTGGATGACAGGTCTGGGAGGGGTAAAGGGGGGAGATCGCTTTCTTTTCCCGGCCGCGAGTGTTCTCTTCTGCCACCAGGGCTAGCGTCTTACCTACCCTCCACCACCCCTTACCAACCCTCTCCACAGCAAGCTGATATATCGCTGTTTCGAATTTTGGCCAAGCAGCCTACTGACGCTACACTTGCTCGTTTTGTTTGAAATGTGGAGGATCGTCTTTCGATAGCGGTATTTTGACGCACGGGTTGGAAATAATTCCTTGTAGTTATTTTTCTCCAATCTAATAACACATATTTAATAGTGATCTAGCCAACACGCAAAAAAAAAAACTCAATTTTAAAAATTAATATACTTACGCGCTTCGGTGCCTATAATCTATAAGATGGAGAAGGTGGAACATTTATTGGCACCAGGGGGTCTAGAAGAAGGGTGAAGGAAGAGCGAGTAATCTAGATATTAACCAAGTCACTCACGAATAATAAATCACCTAGTAATTAATTAGAAGGGGAACCAAAATTTCCAGTACCTATTATTTATTTATTTTTTCTTGGTTGCGAACTTTAGAGGAACTTTTACTGAGTTTTGCAAAACATATATTTAATGTTATATCGTAATATTTGTCATTAAATCTTGAATAAACATTCTATCATTTTCACTTGTCTGTATTATTGTTGCAATTTTCAACATTAACATAATTTAAGATCTTAGTAATATAGAAGATTTGTAATGCACTTATTTACCCGTTTGGTTGAGCCAATAAGTTATGAACAATTACACCTTTAAATAACTTTCCTGTTTTGTGTGAATAAAATATGAATATTTATGTGTTTGTGTCCAAGTAGACGCAATATCTTCAAGACAAAAGAAACTTAGAGAGCTGTAGTTTTTCACTCGTTTTTAATGTACCCTGAATGTGTACACCTAAACGTTTTTTTTGACACTTTGTTTACGGTAATGACAGATTAAATCACATGAACAAAGGTTATTTCCTATAAATATAATGCACTTTCCAATATAGTCTTAGTATGTAATCTATCAAGCAGGCTTGGAAAATAAAAATATATTTTTCAAATTCAAAGAAAATTACAGAAGAAATGCCAATTTTAAATCCACAGTGGATTAATTATAGTTCGGTTTGGTTGGGTGTTTCTTATTCACATTAGAATTAGATGATAAATTTTTTTATCTTAGTTTGCTAATAGAATATGTCTCCAAAACTAGTTTAATAGATTTTGATAAGGGCCAATCAGGAAATGAGTGTATAAATAGCAGTATAAATTTAAAATTGTTAGAACATGAATTATTTTGTGTAATTGGGCAAAATGTTCTGTAAAACTGTAAGGATATATGGTTGTACTTTGTTTAAAAATTTTCAAAATGTAATCTTGACGCCCAAAGCCACATGTCAACCTCTGTAGGTATCTCCGAAATCATGAAACCGGGATAACAAAAATATTACTTGTACAAAGGAAAATTCACTATGCAAATTTCGAATAGTTTTTTAAAATTAACCACTAAATTATATTTATTTTAACATTTATTTCGATTTTATAGCTTATACCCCGTGACTGCACATTTAGGAATCTCTAAAACCAAGCAATATAGAAATATACAACTTTATTTAGGCCTACTTTCTTAGGCTTACCACATTCTGTGCACCTTTGAATGAAGCTTATTTACTTTTACCTATATATTTAGATCTATGCCTAAGACAATTTGATTTCCAATCAGGGTGACTTCAAAATAAAAAATCCAGAAATATGAATCCTTGTCTATTTATTTAATACAATCTGAGTGTGTATACCTCAATCGAGGATTTTTTGCTTCAAGTCTTCTTAGAGTCTGAAATTTTATAACGCTTAACTAACTTTTAAGCTAGTTTTAAAACCAATTTAGAAATTACGCTTAAACTGACCTGTACATTTCGGATTATTTGGTTTTACTTTTAAATCTAACGATATTACTAATTAAAATATCCTTATCCACGTGGTTACCGTTTTGAATAGCTCTATTACCAAAAAATACAAAAAACTAGAACTTGGAAATTTTAAGGAATCTTGAGAATGTGTACGCAGGTATTTCTTTAAGGCTTTTCCATATCGTGAACATTAAAATTTAGACTGCATTATCCCTGGTGAGGGTGTATCTAAAACCAATTAAATTATTAAATCCTAACTTGGAGTAAACCTGCGTACTGAAATCTTATGGTATGTTCATCTCTGTCGTATTTTAATATTACTTTTATATATGTGTTGAAATGCCTTAAAATCACTTGACTAACAGTGCTCTTAAATTTAAAAACAAAACCACACAAATATTATTATAATGAAATATTTTAAAGGATCAATATAATCTGAAATATTTAAAACTCCTTTAGTTAATTTAAATCAAAATTGAATAAATTGATTGAGAATGCAAAAATAATTTTATTTTTAATAAAAGGTCAAAAAATAAATGAATAATAAACTTGTGAGAGTTAGATAGTAAATATTTGAGAGCAGTCAACAAATGTTACAAGCTTATGAAACTTTATATACACAGGAAGGGAAAAATTGAAGGTACCTATCAGGTGTTTTTTTCTTAATTTATACATTTTATATTACGAATTTGAAGACGTCATCACGTAATCATCGATAGTTTGTGATATTAAAATACCTGGTAATACAACTAATATTGAATATATAAAAAATCTATGTAAAATATTAGGCCTACTATTTGTATAAACCATTCACTTAGTTTGATTTATATTTGTCTCTATTTTATATCAATTTAATTTTAGCTACTGTAGTAAATACATTAAAAAATTTTTTTTACAATCGTACAGATTTATGAGGGATCTTGGCATACTTTTCTTACGTCTTTAATGTTGTTTAGGTTGCTTCACATGACTGTACATTGTAAGATTTCAGTAATAATACTTGTCACCAATACGAAATGTTTAAATAAAGAAATTGAAAACCGTAAATCAATGTTATATTAATACACATATTTGTGACCACGTACAAGCTTTGGTAAAATATTTAATTTCTAATAGATTATTTTAATAAAAACGTATGATAATATTTCGTATTTTTATTATTTTGATAAGATAATATAGTATAGTAGTAGGGATCATTTACGGTCCTCAGGGCGGAAGTGACGTCATAATAGTGGGGTGGGTAGTTTTTGGGATAGGGCCTTATACATAGGTACGGTTTTCAGGGCAGAGAGGGGAAGTTAGGGGAGGTATCGTGATGATGTGGGGATGTTGGAGGTGGGGTGGGATGGTGGTGGGTTGTTGGTGGGGGTTGAGGGTTTATAGCTCGCGTGTGTTGGATGGTTCTGCGGGGGGCGGGGTTGGCAAGCGACGTCGACCGCGGGAGGGTGTTTTCTCTCTCTCTCTCTTTCTCTTACAGGGAAATTAGGAATGAAGAGGGGAGGGGGGTGGCAAGCTCTTTCGCGGCGGCGACCGCGGGAAGGGTGTTTTCTCTCTCTCTCTCTCTCTCTCTCTCTCTCTCTCTCTCTCTCTCTCTCAAAACAATACATAAATATATTCCGTACAGTGGGTGTTATTATAAAATCTCTTCCTCTATCCTTTTTTATATATATCTTCCATACAATGATTATTATAAATCTTAAAAGGATACTCTCTCTATCTCTCTCTCTCTCTCTTACAAGGAAATTAGGAATTAAGGTTAAATAGTATGGATTCTTTAAAACAATACATAAATATATTCTGTACAGTGGGTATTATTATAAAATCTCTTCCTCTATCCCTTTTTTTATATATCTTCCATACAATGATTATTATAAATCTTAAAAGGATACTCTCTATCTCTATGTATTCTCTCTCTCTCTCTCTCTCTCTTACAAGGAAATTAGGAATTAAGGTTAAATACCTTCTTTAAAATCTCTTCCTCTATCTTTTTTCATCTTTCTTAACGGGATCGTAAACTTAAATAAATAGTACAGACTCTTATTTAACGTGTATATTCTTAAGATTACGAAGATACATACATACATACATATATATTCAGTACAAAGATTATTAAAAAATAAAATTCTTTCTCTCGGAAAAAATATAAAGTCTTTTTAATCAGTGCATACGATAAATCTCTTTCTCTAAAGTCTTTCGGTGATTATAGACTTCGGTAAACACGCGCGCGCGCGCGCGCGAAAAGACCGACTTAGGCGCTTCACCACTTGAATAGCTCGTACTTGTCATCTCCTAGATATATCAGTCCTCGCTGTGAAGCGTTAAAGCGACTCCTGTACCTCGCACCAAAGTTTTTACCCGGAAGACGAACTCTGCCAACACAGTCTAGCGTTATGATGTTCGGCTCGTCCTCCGCTTCACTGACCTCTTCATCTCCTTCTAGACGACGGACGTTGTAGGTCCGGTACTTTTCAAGTTCGGAGATGCACTTGACCCGATCGTGTTCCTCGCGCTCGATCCGATCCAACGCCGCGCACAAAGCGTCTTCCTCCTCCTGGAGAATTTGCGACTCGTCCCCTTCCTTGAGGTTGTAGACGGGGCATGATGTAGAACAGCGCTCGACGGACTGACTCGATTCCCACATTCCGGGATTATGACTCCCGAGCCAGTGTATGGAAGAATCGCAGTGCTCGCTGTAGCCCTTGTCAACCGCCGCGATGTAGTATTCTAAGCCGCCGTTCGAGATCTTAATATCGCTCATGTCCTCCAGACGGTAACCCAACTGTCTAAACATATCGAATGTGAAGCGTCTCTCTACCTCGCGACCGCTTTATATGCTCGGAATGGAGGGGGACGCGCCCTCCCCTCCTTCTACACTATATCCTTCGCATCGATCTACGAATTGTGCGTCTATGCTCGGAATGGAGGGGGACGCGCCCCTCTCCTCCTTCTACACTATATCCTTCGCATCGATCCACGAATTGTGCGTAGAGTCAAACCCTAACCATTTGACGTATACTCTATTTCCGGAACGTCTGACTATCTTCTCTACAAGGTAAACATCCGGATACGAAGTCTTTCTAAGCTCCTTACCGTAGAATCCTCCTGTGATAGGCTTACCCTTCATATCTTCGAGTAGGAAGGTCCTAGGATTAGTCTCGACGACGTTACGTATTTTAAACAGTTCGGTCGACCAGTTTGCGGTATAACCCTTTTCGAAAACGTCCTTATACTTACTGATACGGACTATATCACCCGCTTTAAATATGTTTGGTGTAGAATCCGAGATCTTGAGACGTTTATAGACTGTATGTAAAAGTCTGTCGTCCTTGACGTCTATAGGCTTCATCTTTATGGTCGAGTGTACAGTCCGGTTGTATTCATCCAGTAAGGAATCGATCATATATATCCATTGATATGATCCTTTAGCCGTGAACCTCCTCCACATCATGTTCTTGAGAGTGCGATTAAATCGTTCCACGACACTAGCCTTGACGTTGCTGTATGTAGAATAGTGATTGATTCTCTTTCTCTTCATGAGTGTTTTGAATTCCGCGTTGTAAAACTCTGTCCCATTATCCGTTTGGAGATGACGAACGGGAGGTAAACCTTTGCCGGTCACCTTGTCGAGGAGGAGAGCCATTGCGGTGCTGACATTCTTACCCGTCTTAGTCTTGACAGGTGCGGCCCAAGCCCTCTTGGAATACACGTCGATGACGGTGAGAAGGTACTTGAACCCCTTATTCGATCGGGAGTAGGGTATCATCTCCACCAGATCAGCCTGAAGGAGTTCGTTCAAGCCTCGTACGCTAACATGTCTTCGGGGGAATCGTCGTCTTGCAGGACGATGAAGTTCGAGTGCAATCCCCCACTTGACGGTGGACATGATTATGATAAAATACCGATGAGATGAATGTCTTTATACGATAATTCCAGCCTCGCGTAGTTCCTCAATGATGGAAACGATCTCGTTCTGGTGAGCGGAATGACCGGCCTCTGTAGATGCTTGCAAGAGTCGTAATCGATCGACCAATTCGTTAGGATCGTCCCAATAGGTATAATCGATCCCTCGTCCTGTCTCCATCTTGTATAAACCGTCGCCCTCGAGCTCCTCCTCAAACATAGGTTTGATGATTAACGAATACTTTGATCCCGCGCGCATCTTGATACGGGCGTACGGCTCGTTTCTCAACCGATGCGCGTTTGTTTCTTCGAGCATAGATTTGTATACTTTCAGATCCTCCTTAGTATAATGCGCGGGTGCTCTTCTGAAGAGTAATTCTAATAGCCCTCGGGTATACGGTATCGTCATATTGTTGAGAAGTATCGTACCGTCACTCCCGTCGAATACGATACGGGTATCTCCGAGCTTGGTGGAGTTACCTTCATGGCGGACTCCATAGGTCTTATCGGAATGCGCGCGAGACGAATAAAGATAAGTATCCAATAGATGTCTGTTCTGCAATCTCTCAGGCGATACTTCTACCTCCTCAGGTTCGGGTTCAGCGAGCGCCTTCACCATCTTGCTTAGAGGATCCGTGATAGGTTTGAATGTTTCATTCACGACGTGCTCGGACTCGTGTCGGGCATCGCGTAGTTGCTTATACTTTCGTTTAATAATCTTACTCGCTTTTATGATATCCTCCGTGACCTTCGTCGACATGATGTAAGGTGCGAATGTCTCTTACGATGAAGAAACGGTTCATTATATCTAAACGTAAGTAAAACCTAATTCGACGTGTAAAATCTGAGTCGTTGTCAAGCGTTTTTCTAGCATGAAAGATATAGAGTCATCTTTGGACACCTCGAAAGGAGGATCGTCGATAATTTTAAGATTCAACAAGCAAATAACATCTTTCAAGTTCATGATCATCGTTGAAACGATCCCTGCCCTCTTGAACTTATAACCACGTTCACCCGTTAGAGCCAATTCGAAATGTCTCGTATCCTTCCTCGTAGGTTTTGAATCCAAGTAGATGTAGATGAAACCATGACTTACCGTAGAGTCTACATAAGCTTTAGGCACGGCGTCTGAAGGTAATGAAGGCGTACCTATGTTTCGTAAAACTAAGCCGCCCGCATCGTAAAGTCGATCGTTATCTACACCCTTTACGGATAGTATACCTCTCGCTATCATATTGTTCAATTCGGTGTAAACGGTTCGTTGTATCGCGAAAGATTCCTCTAGGCTTAGCAACTTTGGACCTAAAGCGTCAAGCACCGTTTTATTTTCGTTGAGACGATCTTCATGATGACGAGCCAGTTTCCACACCTCCTCCATCCCTTGATGGCTACTCTTCTCAAAGTTGGCATATTTTATTCGATCGTTCTCCAAATTCTCGATCAACGATTCCATCTGTCCTTTGATGGCGTCCTTGGCAGTGTTGAGAGCGAGTATCTGCTCGTTACTATGTCTCGCATCCATCCTATCGACGTAAGACTTGTTACAGACATCCTTAGATGCGATGGGCGTCTCGACGTTGACGATCCTCTTCGATCTAGCGTCGAAATACCCTTGAGAGTTTAAAGTCAGATTTCCTTCCGTCTCAACGAGAGATCTATATTTGTAGAGACTATGACCGAATTTAGATATGGACGACATGATGTCTTATCGCCTACTGAATATGCGTTCATGTCAATCATGCAATATAAAGGTATCGAAACCGTAGCGATATCGCCCTTTATCAATCTCATGATCTTTACGCAACACACGAAAATCGTACTTGTGTTTTTTCCAACACAGCGAGCACACTTCCTTAAATTTTTGGAATGTCATATCAGTGTTCACGTGATCGTCGTAAACGTGTCTCAGGTTCGTATCGTCCATCCTGAATAGGATGAGAAGATTGGCGTTATCTCTCAACATCTGTTTCGGGATGCGCGAGTACGTCTGGCAAAGATAGAAACAGTCTATAGCCTTATGTCTGCCCATACTGAAATAAGCCTGTATATTAAACTGTTTATCGCAAGCGACGTCGTCAAAAATGAATACAGAGTCGGGTTTGGCCTCGGACGGCGTGATAATTTCCGCGTTGTCAGAATAAGGGAAATAGCCCATGCCTTCGACGAGCGAGAGAATCTTCGATAAACGTTGATACTTGGGCTGGTATAACGATTTAGAGTAAACGTACACGTTCTTGAAGCGTAGACCGTTAGGTTCCTCCAACAGACTGATCATAGCGTTGGTTTTACCGCAATTCGAAGGTCCGCAGATGATGCAACGGATAGTATCAGGCAACAACGTGCCGTGTCTCTGAGGTAAAGCTCTACCTGCATCGTGATCGTTGTTGCGTACAGTTAAAGAGTCTGTCTGTTTCTCGAGCCGCATGTCGACTAGTTCATCTATATAATGCACGCACCTATATAAATAGGAATCAGTACGTGTCATGAGGCGAAGAAGAGGAGGGGGGTTGTTGGATAAGATAATCAATAATCTGCCGTTTGAGCTGCATATACCCGGATACCAGTATTGCGGGCCGGGAACAAAGTTGGATAAACGATTGAAACGAGGCGATCCCGGAATAAACGTGTTAGATCGATACTGTAAAGAACACGATATCGCCTACTCCAAGGTGAAAGATCTTGCAGGACGTCATACCGCAGATCGTGAACTTATCGAGAAATCGTGGAAAAGATTGCTCGCACCTGACTCGAAGTTGAACGAGAAAGCCGCCGCGTGGGCTGTCGTCAACGCGATGAAAGCTAAAGTCAAGATGGGTTCCGGTCTAAAGAAGAAAGCTCGACGTCGTCAACAGAGTGCTACTACTACTACTCGCCGTAAGAAGAAGGGTGGAATTCTACCTATACTACCTTTGATCGCAGCGCTTGGAGCCGTCGCCGGAGGAGCTGCGGGAATCACGAAGGCTGTACAAAGTGCGAAGGCGAATACGAAACAATTGAACGAGGCTCAGAGACATAATCGCACGCTCGAGGCTATCGCCATGGGGAAAGGGATGTATCTACAACCTTACCCGAAAAAAAAATGACTACCTAAACGTGCCCTTACTGAAACGGATCTGCGCAAGTACGCTAGCAAGTTAAAAATCCACTTTTTTAGGGGAGTATTTGCGAGGGATGCTTTACCTAGCAGCCCCCCTTGGAGGATAGAGAGCGGCATCATCAATCTTGATAATGATAGTGGTAAGGGTACACATTGGGTGGCGTATAAGAAAAACGGCGAGCGGGCGGATTACTTCGATAGTTTCGGTGATCTAAGGCCGCCACTCGAACTTGTTCGATATCTCGGAGGAATACCTATCACCTATAATCATACGCGCTATCAAGAGTACGGAACCGTTTTATGCGGCCATCTTTGTTTAGCTTTCCTTAAATACTCGCGCTGACGTTCGATCTTAGTAAATATGTCTATGACACTTACACTGACGGGTCAGAGTTCGAATCTAACTGAGAACTACTTCCCGCATATCCTGCTCGGAGAAGAGAATCGCGAAGAAGAATGGTTCATCGGACTGATCAATCTGGCGACGTTCAATTCCATACCGAACATCGACGAACGTAATAATAAATTTTATTGTGACGGTAAAGAGTATACCGTCCCTCCGGGTACCTATGAACTTGAGGCGTTGGACAGATTCTTGCGAAGAGAAGTCTCGAGTAACGTAAAGCTCTCGATTATCGGTGACCCTAGCACTTTAAAGAGCTATATCACTTGCAATAAACCTATTGACTTTACCCGGTCTGGCACGTTCGCATCCTTGCTGGGGTTCGACTCCGTCATACTTCCCGCAGGGAAGACGCACATATCTACCAATACCGTGAATATTCTTCACGTGAATGTGATCCGCGTAGAATGTAGTCTCGCTAGCGGGGCTTACGTCAACGGAGAACCGAGTCATACCTTGCACGAGTTCAGCATGACCGTCCCGCCAGGCTATAAGATAGTGGAAGCGCCGAACAATATCATTTACCTTCCGGTAACGAAGCGAGTAATAGAGTCTATCGCAGTACGACTTATCGACGAACGAGGAGATATCGTCAACTTTAGAGACGAAACGATATCGCTACGTATACATCTGAAACGAGTCGGTGGGGATGGGACTCGTACTAGATAAAACGAGACGACGTCATCTTCCTCGAAACATTGAGAGAAGAACAGTGAAAGTGTTAACACCTACAAATAAACAATATTTAAGACGTCTAGGCTACTCGTTACGAAAATAATGGATGACGCCGTGGACATTCTGAACATTGGAGACTCCGCCGCTTTCGATACGGCCTTGACCAGTTTCCAGTATCATTCCTACGCCTCGTATATTCCCGGACCGTTAGCTAACGGGAACGAGCTTAGGATATCTATCCAACAAGAAGGACTGTACACGTTACCTCACCGTTCTCTACTACATATCAAAGGACGACTACTTTTGAATACGGGAGAACCCGGAAGTACTTCAAGGATTGTTAATAACGGAATACTGCATCTATTCTCAAGAATCGCCTATGAGATCAACGGGATAGAGATTGATCAATCGAGAGATGTAGGCATTTCGACTCAGCTTAAAAACTATCTATCTATAAGGAACGGTGAGCAGACTCATCTTTCAAACGCGGGTTGGAGATTTGAAGGAGTTCACGTGCACGCGGAAACAGGCATCTTTGACGTATGCATCCCTTTACGTCTCATACTAGGATTCGTCGAAGACTATTCTCGAATACTAATCAATGCGAAACAAGAACTGGTGCTAGTTCGTTCGACTAGCGACAACAACGCTTTACAAAGAGCGCCTCCCTCCCGTCGCGGAGACACTCTCTAGGATCGAGTTAAGTAAAATATCTTGGCTTGTACCGCATATAAAGACTGACGATATCAATCGTCTCAACCTGCTTAATTTCATCAAGAGTGGAAGGATCATCGAGCTACCTTTTCGTACTTGGGAATTGTATGAGTACCCTAACGTACCTACTTCTAATCAGCATGATTGGACTGTGAAAACGTCAACCTTGCTGGAAAAACCTCGTTACGTTGTTTTCGCTCTTCAGACTGGACGGAACAATACGACGGCTGCAGATAGAAGTATTTTCGATCATTGTAATTTGCGTAATGCTAAACTCTATCTAAATTCTATCATGTACCCTTATGAGGATATGAACTTGGACTTTAGACAAGATTCCTTCTCGAAATTATACGAAGACTATGCTAATTTCCAGACTTCGTACTACGGAACGAGCACCTCTTTACCTTTACTTGATCCTTCTCATTTCAAGTCTCACGCACCCGTCGTCGTGTTCGATGCCAGCCGACAGGAAGATACTCTCAAGGACGGTATGGTGACGTGTCGTATAACGTTCGAGACGGAGGAAAATATCCCTGCAAACACCAAGGCGTTTTGTCTCATCATACACGATAGAGTAGTCCGCTATAACCCTTCAAGCAGCGACGTTAGCAAGATGACATCATAAATGACGCATCATCGTTCTCATCTTGATCAGTATGTTGATCGACGTGCAAGGATACTCGATTGATGAGAGAGTATTCATATTCAAGGAGGTGAGCGTTCTACATTTCGAACCTTTTGACGAAGCAAACTACAAGTTCCTTCCTCCGTTCAAGATCGACGACCTCTCCGCATCGAGCAGGAGGAATGTAGATTGGGTGACCGACTATTATCACGGACTATCTTGGTACGGCGGAGAAGTACAGTACTCGAATCTTCGTTCTATCATGATTTCTCATCTAGAGCGGTACGCATCGCGACTATCAATCTATATTAAAGGAACTGAGAAGATTACTTGGCTACAGAGTGTCATCGGCGCCGATAGTGACAAGTACGACTTTTACGAGCTAGGCAATCTCGGTTGCCCTTCTCTGAGTAAGCTTAAAAATCTGTACAACGTAAACAAGTGTTCCACTCATTCCGGTACCGTCTACTCGTGCGCCACAGAAAATGTCCGACTACTCCAAGAATGGTTTAAGAATTTTAAGTCTGATCAGCCAAAACTTTTGCGATCTGACCAAGAGTGCGATGCGGAACGATACGGGTTCGGTTATTCCAGCATTGCTTCATATGATAGCCTTGATAAACGAGTATAAAGAGTACATCGATTTCGATAAGTTATCATGTTTCTGCGGTCAAGATGAGGTTGACACGGTCAGACGGAAGAAAACTGCTGGCACTTCTAAACGTACGCTCGGAAAGAAGAATAAAACTTCTGAGAAAGCGATCGAGGAGCCTACGAAGAAGAAGCTACGAGACGAGTTGAAGGATGCGTAACTATCGAAACTCTTGAACGAGTGCTTTAAGTCAGAGACAAATAGATCGAAAAGGTTTTTCTTAATTTTTTCATCGATCTTTCTTGGATACTCCCTAGCTTGTAATGTATCAATTATTACTTTGTATTTAATCAATTAGACAATAAGTATAGGAAAGAAAGTCTCAAACTTTTTTCATTTATCCTTCTTGAATACTTGTAATATATTAATCATGTTTTTTAAAGATTATTACTTTGTAAAACATTTTTTAATCAATTAGAGTATAAGTCTAGGAATCTATAAAAAATTATTCTTTGGAAATAAATGTATAAGTCTAATCAATCTTTCTTGGATACTCCCTAGCTTGTAATGTATCAATTATTACTTTGTATTTAATCAATTAGACGATAAGTATAGAAAAGAATGCCTCAAACTTTTTTCATTTATCCTTCTTGAATACTTGTAATGTATTAATCATGTTTTTAATGATTATCACTTTGTAAAACATTTTTAATCAATTAGAGTATAAGTCTAGGAATCTATAAAAAAATTATTCTTTGGAAATAAATGTATAAGTCTAATCGATCATTCTTGGATACTCCCTAGCTTGTAATTTATCAATTATTACTTTTGAATTTAATCGATTAGACGATAAGTATAGGAAAGAATGTCTCCAACTTTTTTCATTTATCCTTCTTGAATACTTGTAATGTATTAATCATGTTTTAAAGATTATTACTTTGTAAAACATTTTTTAATCAATTAGAGTATAAGTTTAGGAATCTATAAAAATTTATTCATTGGAAATAAATGTATAAGTCTAAGAATGTAACAAAACTTTTTTTAAATAAATCAATTAACGATTATTACTTTGTTCGTATTCTTTAGATAGAGATGTATAAGTCTATGAATCTAAAAAACCTTTTATTCTTGGAATATAAGTCTTAGAGGAGAGGGTGTATTTAATCAATTAGACGATAAGTATAGGAAAGAATGTATCAAACTTTTTTCATTTATCCTTCTTGAATACTTGTAATGTATTAATCATGTTTTAAAGATTATTACTTTGTAAAACCTTTTTAATAAATTAGAGTATAAGTCTAGAAATCTATAAAAATTTATTCATTGGAAATAAATGTATAAGTCTAAGAATGTAACAAAACTTTTTTTTTAAATAAATGAATTAATGATTATTACTTTGTTCGTATTCTTTAGATAGAGATGTATAAGTCTATGAATCTAAAAAAACCTTTTATTCTTGGAATATAAGTCTTAGAGAGGGAGGGTGAGGGAGGGAGGGATGAAAGAAATAATAATAAAAAACAACACACAATAACCCCATTTAATGAATATAATGATATACTATTTTTTACACACAGATACATACTAAATTAGTATTTTCTTTTTCTTCAGTTAATAATGATAAAGTTACAGAATATGTGGTACAACATAAATATTTTCTCAAGTCTTTTAGAAGTACTAACATTTTCTTTAGACAATAGTGATAAAGGTATAGTTCTTGAATTTTTTTGTTTTCTCTTCATCATGAATATACATCGACATTAATTATTAATATTTTCTTAATCACTTACACTATAGACACTTTTTTCATAGAGACGACAGGTTAGTATCGAACAGTGGCTCTTGGAAGGAAGTAGATGCCCGCTCACTTATAGAGTAATGGTACCATGATAGAATATTAACTGTACCGAGTACTATATCTTATATCGAATAGTGATAAAGTTGTAAATCTTGAATATACATTGTTACTTTTAGAAGCACTGTATTAATATTTTCTTAATCACTAGCACTTAAACTATAGACAAAATTATTTTTTTCATAGAGACGACGGCTCAGTATCGATCGGCGCCTCTTGGGAGGAAGTAGATGCCTGCCCACTTATAGAGTAATGATACCATGGTAGAGTATTGACCGTACCGGGTACTATATATCTTTTATCGTCGATAGAGCATAGGGCGACCCGATTGAATTTTTGAGTGTAAAGTTTGAATCCTACAGCTCTTATTGAACGAGCCTCTCTCATGACTATCGTCGCATCAGTCAGACAATTACGATAGTCCTCTAACGAAAGCGTTCTTAACGCGCTACTCTTGACCCCTTTAGCCTTGAGCGTCTCGCCATCTCCTTGTACCGCGAATGAATAGAGTTTAGGACGTAAACCTATGAATTCGGTGATGATCCGACCTCGAGTCTCATCTTTTAGTTTACCGAGCACCCCTTTATTTAGTACAGGCATCCCGTAAACATTGTCTTGTCCGTAGGCGGATGTGTCCAGGTAGTCATTAGCTAACAGGATAAGTCGCTGGTACGCATCCTCAACAGTCATGTAGTAGAGAAGTGAGTCCGTATCCGTGTATTGGAGTTTTAACGCGCCTGCCGGGAAGGCGGGAACCATAACCTGATAATGTAGACCGTACATGACTACCTTTGAGATTTCCAAAATGGCGAATCCTGCATAAATCGGCATATCAAAGTAAATCTCTTGCGGTTCCATCTCGATGATGACCAGGTTTTCCGACACGATCGTACGGTTTTTAAAGTTTGGGCTAGCTATGAGGTTACCCGCTCCAAATTTCCCTCCCCACCTGGTAGCTATCTTTATCGTACGGTAGGCCCTCTTGTTAGATATAAGACGACCGAATGCGGCATTGTTCATCAGTTTGAAAAACATGTTTTCAAACTGATTGCTCGCTTTACTCCTCATTTCCGCGTTCAGCTTGACATACGGAGCCATCCATGGCGATTGCTTGAAACTAAGAACCCTGTGGACTCTTGTCAGTTTCAATCCATTCGCCAAACATAGCTTTAGATGACGGTAGTGAATGACGTACCTAGTCTTATCAGCTAAAGTCGTTAACAATTTCTCGTGCTTACCTACGGGTGGAATCCCCTTCTCGGGACAGAACGGCAAGTCGGAATGAGCATCGTGTACATCTCGTGGATATTCGAGATCTACCTGCAAGATATACCCCGTCTCCGCATCGTCCTCTACTTTTCGCACATCCAAACGATCAATTTCATCATCTTCGAGCCACCTGAACCCTTCAAAGGGTAGTGAGGACAGCATACTAAATGAATAGAGTCCATTCACGTCTAGATAAACAAGGTAAGACTCCGGCTTGGAACGGTCGAATGAGTCCATATACCGATTATTCGCTACAGAGTGCCGATTAGCCACAAAACATACCCCTCCTCGGATACCTCCCTCGATGAATTGATGTATGTTCACATCATCGATTAATTCGAGCCGTACCCGGGTTATTCTCAATAGAGCCTGGTACGCAAGACTAGGAGCTGTAAGAGACCATCCGGGATCGAGTCTATACGTCTTCATGCAGAGATCGCGAAAGTTCTCAAAGACGTCAGCCAGTAGCGTTACGTCAGTATACAGGTAGAGGTTCGAGTAGTCCCAAAGATTCTTACATTCAAATAGTCGCCAAACCTCGCAAGCATGATCATAGTCTTCCTGAGCGATATGACTATCTGTGAGCGCGTTGTAAAATTTATCCTTGCTCGGTAACTGAGTCTCGTTCAGTCGCTCGAATGAATCTATATAGTCATAGGGGAACACGCCTTTACGAGTGACTAGTTTGAACCGTTCATCCTCAGGATGACACTTACGGGTGATTTTAAGTTGGTCGGGTTCAAGGTAAGATACGCATTTCTCTAGGGACGTACATAGAAAGCTGAAACTATCTATAATTTTAATCGTGATCCCTCGAAACCCGTGCCGAATATATTTCATGATTACTTTGAATCTTCCCATAGTCTCTCCAATAACCTTGACTTTTCCCGGATTGACGAGAACGCTCTCTCCCGTGAACGGATCAGTCTCTCTACGTTCGACAAGTGATTCAAGAAGGAAAAAATTGTCGTAGCAACGCGCGTTATGGATTACTACGCTCAGGTGGCTCGGGTTCTTGTAATTAATATTGCATGCTGCGTGACTGCTCCCGCGATAAAGTCCCGTCAAGTGGCAATGATCCATAACGCGAATATCATCATTCGCGTAAGGCTTTTCGCATATATGACAATGAGAGGCCGTATTATGAGCATCTCTTTGAGCAGGCGTTAGTGGTGTCATCGGAACGACGGTACTATAGCAATCTAGTACGCGCTTTGCTGTATCTACGAGAGCTTCAACAAATTGATCTGTACAATCTCTTCCCGTGAAGCGTCGGTACTCTGAGAGACTATCGTCAAAATTACATTTAGTGTACATACCTACAGAATAAGCCACATGACGCTGTACATTCTCGGTATAAGAAAATTTCGGGTCGGGATCGCTCGTCTCTATCGGCACGAGTAAGCTCTCCAGGTCTGCATATACGATAAATCCTGTTTTCTCCTGATGCTTATACTGTGAGAACGTGAGGAATTTATCCTCTCCTTGAGGGAATGTACTCCTTACCGCGCCAAATTTTATACACGTATCTTTATGTTTTACAAGTTTGTTTTCGGTCAGAAAAGCGGTCAGACATCGATCGCAAAAGTACCTACGTCTTTCGTTAGAATTTAACGATAGTTGCGGGTTTATTAACCGAGAGAGATTTTTGATTCCGCTGAAATGATATGTTCCCGTTCCGTGCACTCTTATCATGAATAAATGAACATGTCTGGCGCGTTCTTTAGCGCTGACGTGCACGGGAACGATCACTACTGTTTTAGAGTTGTCTGCAGTGTCAATATAAGAGTCACTCCCGTCGTGTTTCGCGGTGTACACATTAACGGATATATCGTTAAGCCTTTCGAAGCGTTCGATATACCTCATTTCGAACGGGAGCGGGATTCCATCTAGATTCAGCACATCTCGAAAATTAGGATAAGAGGATAAACGTTGAGCTTTTCCCGTCGGTTCAAAGAGGCACGTCAATACGGATACGGGGAAGCAAAGTCCTTCTTCAGATTGTACATTTATCAACGCTCTACGTTTGGCTATAATTTCAGGGATTTGAACACGAGCTCCGATCGAGATAACCGAGTTTTTCGAGAAATTTATTCTCATTTCCAACGTGCCGTCATATATCCATCCCGAGTCTCTAGAAACGAACACCTCAATCTGAGCAAGGAGTGGAAAGATCACGTTATTTTCATATAGCTCCTCCAAGTTTATCAGGGTAAATATATCGCATAGAGTCGAGTTGAAATAACCCTTTTCAATTCTATCTTCGGTAGGATGCCTAAACTCGCAGATGAGAGTACAATTTACCTTTATCGGGTTATTTGCAATTGATTCTTCTACCGTCTTTACGTAAATATCCCCGCACGCAACGAGAAACTGAACAGGATCCTTATAGGGTAGTTCATTGGTGATAGAGTACGTCTTTATGCGTTGGGCGTACGCTTGCTCGATAAGTTTGATAGATAGTCCTAGCGGCTCCAGGTAAAGCCTAAACTGCGTAAATCCTATACCTAAGTTTCGTGACAGGGTCATAAGTCTTTGGATCTGTACGTTTATATCGTCTTGCCCGAATATCAGTACGCTCGAGGTCTTAATCTGTCCGGGTATATGTTCTATGTAAGCATTATATACCTTCCCATCACGAGGAGCGATATCATGTCTCAGGTTTTTAATTAAAAGTTGTTCATTAGAGGTTAATTCATCGAGGGTATACACCTTATTACCGTTAGTCTGTCTAGATACGATGATAGGAGATGACAGGCGAGCTCGTTTTGCCGCGGGTCCTGACATGTTTCTAAGTTTGCACGCTATGCTCTAAGCAGGCACTACTCTCCTCGCATTATTCTCTTCATTTCTGTATGGCTTGCTCTAGGATCTCATCGAGTGACTCTGAGACAGCTATAAAAACAAACAAACAGGAACACCTAGTTAGTATTGGTTTTTTTTTTTTTACAGATAGCAGATCATGAAGCTATGATATACAAACATTGAAGTAAAAAAAGCTAATGTCTTAACTCGTGAGCAATTATTTTTTTGTTAAAAAAGAAAAAAAAATTTTTTTACGATATAAGTCTAATAATATAACAAACTTTTTTAAATAAAAAGAAATAACGATTATTACTTTTTTCTCTGTATTCTAATAATATAACAAGCTATGATATACACACATTGAAGTAAAAAAGTTAATGTCTTAACTCATGAGCAATTCTTTTTTTGTTAAAAAAAGAAAAAATTAGTTTTTATGAATAAGTCTAAGAATGCATCAGTATTTTAATCAATTAGAATTTATAAAAAAAAATTTTTTTATTCTTTGGAAATAAATGTATAAGTCTAGTATAAGTCTATGAATCTATAAAAACATTTTTTTTATCCTTTGTATGTATAAGTCTATGAATCTATAAAACATTTTTTTATCCTTTGTATGTATAAGTCTATGAATCTATAAAACATTTTTTTTATTTAATCGATTAGAGTATAAGTCTAGGAATCTATAAAAAGAATTAACAATTATTATTAGTTAGAGTATATGGTAAACTATACAAAACTAAAACATTAAAACGGTGCAAGATAAGTTTAAACTGTAAAGGTTGATAACTAAGCACATTTAAAAAATTAAGAGTAGGTATTCATAAAACTATAACATTGGGTGAATAATATAACGAGCTATGATATACAAACATTGAAGTAAAAAAGTTAATGTCTTAACTCATGAGCAATTCTTTTTTTGTAAAAAAGAAAAAATTAATTTTTTTATGAATAAGTCTAAGAATGTATCAGTATTTTTAATCAATTAGAATATATAAAAAAAAATTTTTTTATTCTTTGGAAATAAATGTATAAGTCTAGTATAAGTCTATGAATCTATAAAAACATTTTTTTTATCCTTTGTATGTATAAGTCTATGAATCTATAAAACATTTTTTTTATTTAATCGATTAGAGTATAAGTCTAGGAATCTATAAAAAGAATTAACAATTATTATTAGTTAGAGTATATGGTAAACGATACAAAACTAAAACATTAAAACGGCGCTAGAGAAGTTTAAACCGTAAAGGTTGATAACTAAGCACATTTTAAAAAATGAAGAGTAAGTATTCATAAAACTATAACATTGGATGTGTGTGTGATTTGAATGTACGCTTACCTTCAAAGTTTAAGATAGCCGTCTTGCTAAGCTTGGAGATACCCTTGTATACGAGCAGCAACTCCGCCTTGGAAACGTCTTCTAGCTGCGCGTCGGTTAACAGCGAGAAACGGTTAGGTAACCATACATTATACTTCCCGTCTAATACTGTAAGCACTCTCCGGCCGAAGCGCGTGTTCAAAGCTTTTATACTAGTTACACGATAGCCGTGACCAATCTCTAAATCCGTCAACTTTCTCGATACAATCTCACTCGATCCGACCGTACTTAATAATACTGCTGCGTATTCACTAGACATTGTTAGTCTTTAGAATGTAGATGGTAGCTAATGATTTCTCCTAGAAAGGGTTAGCTCTATATATAGGGAACGAGAGTATTCCAAGCCACGCCCTCTACTGAGCGTATGACTCGAGAGTATTCCAAGCCACACCCTCTACTGAGCGTGTGACTTTAACCGAATCAGATCTTCTCAGGGATGCCGGAAAGTTCATAGTTCAACAACTCACGCAGATGTTCACGTGTGAAAAGATATTTTCTTTTAAGATTATCGCAGCTCCCATGTCACAGGGCGGAAGTCGTCTTTCACCAAGCTGAGAGAAATAATAAATATTGCAACCCTTAGGAAGAGATATTCACAGTCACCCCCTCACACGTTCTTGTCGCAGAGCGGAAGTCACCCATCAGTGTAAGAGAACCCTCCAGATGTTATCAAGATTCCGGCAGGTGTGTGAGGTCTTGGAGAGAAGCTGTTTGTCTACAGGATCAATAAATATCTACCTTAACCCCTCAGCTTCCCTTGTAAGAAAGAGAAAGGGAGAAGGACATCCTTTCTAGATTACATTCTGATAGAGAGTACCCTTTTAAGATTTATAATAATCATTGTATGGAAGATATATAAAAAAAAGGATAGAGGAAGAGATTTTATAATAACACCCACTGTACGGAATATATTTATGTATTGTTTTGAGAGAGAGAGAGAGAGAGAAAACACCCTTCCCGCGGTCGCCGCCGCGAAAGAGCTTGCCACCCCCCTCCCCTCTTCATTCCTAATTTCCCTGTAAGAGAAAGAGAGAGAGAGAGAAAACACCCTCCCGCGGTCGACGTCGCTTGCCAACCCCGCCCCCCGCAGAACCATCCAACACACGCGAGCTATAAACCCTCAACCCCCCACCAACAACCCACCACCATCCCACCCCACCTCCAACATCCCCACATCATCACGATACCTCCCCTAACTTCCCCTCTCTGCCCTGAAAACCGTACCTATGTATAAGGCCCTATCCCAAAAACTACCCACCCCACTATTATGACGTCACTTCCGCCCTGAGGACCGTAAATGATCCCTACTTATAGTATAGTATAGTTTATTTTTGTAGCTTTGAAACTGTTAACAGTATCTTGTCAAAAACTAGTATTCTTATTACAATATTTTCGACTGTGAATATTCATATAGATTTTAGTGGTCACATAAATTAGTTGGTTTCATATAAAATTCATTTCGACTAAGCCTTAGGGTTTTATAAACATATTCTAAAGTTATTAAATAAATGTTTATAAATGAATCCATGCCTGTATAAATTTATTTTGCATTTCTTTATATCAGAGTTTCAATTGCGGTACCACTGGTATTCATAGCTTTCAGTGGAGGCAAATTGAAAAGGGAAATTTAGATGGATGAGATTATAATATATGTGCTGAGGTATTATGTGACTAAGGTAGAGATGAAACACCAAAAGAAGAGAGCCTCTAATAAAGAGTACCAAAGAAGAGTTTGGGATGTGATTGGTTGACGCTTTTACAAAAAAAAAAAGAGATAAAAAAACTAATCATGCAAGTTTTCTCTTGAGAAATTTAGAAGAATTATAAAGTACGGGGCAAACAATGATGAAAAAAAATTGGAAAAAGAAGGAAAAACAGATTATAAAATAACAAAGATTAAGAAATAGTAAGGTTTCTGTCAACTCATTATCTAAGGTAAAGTTTGTTTCTTTGAATTGTTTTTGACTGCTGACTTTTTAACAAACTGAAAACTTTCCCATTGTTCTTATTTTATAAAAGATATTTTTACTTTATCACGACACCTCGAGTAGAGTAGCTAGAGTATTGTAATCGTAAACACACATTGAATTCGATATTTTTTATTGATATCAACGTTTCATTACTCACTTAACCCTAAAAAGTGAATTGTGAGTTTGTCTTGTTTGTCTGTATCACGGCCAACAAACGAAACCGTTTTACCGATCGGGATTAAACTTGGTAGCTAGGGTTTTCATAAGATTTCCTAAAAGAGTTTTTGGGAATGAATAGATTCTGACCCTAAAATTCAATGAAAATGACTTAGAGGATACTTTACTTACATAAACAGATATACCCATATTAATAGTACCTCTATAACTCTTTAAAATACGAAATAGCTTGTAAATAACTCATCGTGAAGTAGTAGTAGACTACTTTTAAAAATGGAAAAGCTTTAATAGAAATATATTTAGATAAAAGCAATACCTTCTGAAATATTTATGGATCTAGTTTTTAATTTAAGGTCTGGAAAATCGAGAGTTGATTGTGTGCTCTATGCTGAACAAAGATATTGTTTCTCAATAGGTTTCTTTAACTGTATTTCATTCTTTTTTGTTGTTGAAGATAATTCTATTGTTACATTATGTTTCTGCAATGTCTTGCAAATTTTAAGTTAATGTTTCCTTTTTACTTTCTCTCTATCTTACAGGTAGAGAAAGTATGGTGATCGTCAAAAAAATCGAACTCGAGATTTTGATGAATTTTGACGTTTTATGACTTCCTGAATCCGAAAAAGTGGTTTTTGAATTTCCGTCTGTCTGTCTGTCTGTCTGTACCTCCAACTAGAGCCTAAACTATTTTACCGATTGAGCTGAAACTTGATATCTAGGGTTTTCATAGGGTTGCCCCGAGGGATTTTTGGAATTGGATATCTACCCCTAAAATTAAGGGTAGTTTACTGAAGGGAAAAAACAGAAAAAGTCGATTTTCTCAAAATCGGCTATAACGATTTTGATTAAATTTCATTTATGAACATAAATAAATATTCCAAACAAAATGGCTACTCTCAATATTTCGGGAAAATGGCTTTAAGGGCTCCGGTCTGATGCGTAAATTAACATTTTTTTAAATAGCTCCGAAACTATTTGAGATATGAAATTACTTATCATTACAAATATGTATATATATTTATAATACAAATATTTTATCCAAAACATATTTTTATAAAATCAATAATTTTCAATCTATACGCAATTATATATATATTTTTAGCTTTTTGGACATTAAAGCTTAAGTATTGCGATCGTAAAAAAAACTAACCTGAAATGTTGATGGATGTCAACGTCTCATGACCCCCGAACCCTAAAAAATAGTCTTTGCAATGCCGTCTGTCTGTGTGTCTATAAAAACTTAAAATTAAGGGTAGTTTACTGAAGGGCGAAAAGAGAAAAATTTGGTTTTCTCAAAATCTGCTCAAACGATTTTGATTAAAATTCGTATCTAGGCGTTGATTAAGAATATAAATAAACTGGCTATTTTCATTTTCCTATGAAAATGATTTTTAGGGTACATTACAGAAGCGTTAATTTCCGTATCTCCACAACTATTAAAGAAACTAAACAACTTATCATTGCAAAATTGTAGGACTATTAGAAATAAAAAACTTTTATTTGACATATATTTTTATAAAAGCAACAGTTTCTTAGATATTTGCAAATATATTAATACAATTTTGTGAGCTTTAGTTATAAACTTATACTACTTAAGTCTTAACGCAATAATTTTCCAATGCCATAGAGTAATTATATATAAGTAAGTATCTAAAAAAAGTACGTTATTTTTCCTTAAATCTCTTAGGAGAAATGTTTGCATAGCAATGATCTATCTCCATTTTAGACTCAATAGTCAATATTTACATTTTTTATTGGTCAAAATGTATAAATGAATAATTAAATATCAATGCGATGACTTGAAGATCTGCAACACCTTATAAAATGTTAAAATTTTAACCAGAAATCGAAATTTTAATACGAAGTGTTGACCCTTGTGGAAGACATTAAACTGTTTGAAATGCTCTTAGGTGGACAAAGATGCGCCTCTTTTCTCATTGATTATATATCATTGTATATTATTTTATGCGTGTCCTTATGTGGAGTGGTGATGATACAATGTACATTATTCCGTTCAGAAATCTTACGAGTTTATAGTAAGAGAGAGAAAGTCTGTTTGGTGTGCCGTACCATTTATTTAAGTAAAGTATAGAGAAAATGTGTGCGGTGCACCACCGTACCATATATTTATCCACATGTAAACAATGTTTGTTTATCTTGTTTCTTTACACCATGTATGGCTTTAATATCTAAGAAAATATAAAGTCTGTTCAGCGTAGGAATTGTTTTCTGAAAGGCCTTTTTCCATACCAGAAATCTATTATATAGCAGGATATTGGTAGGAAAAAAGACCTTTCAGAGAGTAATTCCTACCGTGAATGGAGTATAGGTAATTTATATATATGCATAAGCATTAAATAGGTCTGACCAAAATATTATTTAGATATTTATGCAATCCGCACCGATAGGCACGCGAACGTAATAGCAAACATTTCTGATCTGTTTTGTCTGTGACGGCGATGAAGTGTCTGTGATTCGAATCCCAGCTGGGTGTTTATATAGTGGTGGTCATACTTATTGGTTATTTATATCCCTCCATGCTTATGCAGGAAACTTTAATTCAACTATACCTTACTCATATCCACGCCGTTAGACCGGCCCGCTGGTGACGAGGATATCAGGGTTCGAATCCCGGTCATGTCTACTGAGGGTGTTTTTTTTTTCCTTTCAACGAAAATGCGGGTAGATTAACTCTAAAATGCTTCCTTCCACATCCCTACATCCTTATACAGTAGCCCCATGGCTTCTTTGGTGCTGACTGACAGCTCACAGCTCTGAAATGTTACCAGACCAAACTATGTATCCCTACGCCGAACCATATGATCTGCAAAAACATGTGTTTAGCAGCTCTCACTTCTGACAGTCAAAATTTAGGTATATACCTAAATGTTGACTGTCAGAAGTCAGCTGTGAGCTGTCAGTCAGCACCAAAGAAGCCATGGGGCTACTTTAGTAATTATAATATATTCGTATGAGCAGGTAGTAAGACGTGGTGATTAGAAAAACTAAGTTTAATACAATAATGAAGATATCAAAGATAATATACATAAAATAAGATAAAATATTAAAAATTTATTAATTTTGTATTGGGCATTGAGAACGCATTGCAACTATTACTTAAACCTCAAAGTTTCTTTAATCCATAATTTTATTTTCTAATAACATTTTTTATTTAATCAATGTGTTAGTTAAAGTATAAACATAAATTGTCTTAGTTATAAGAACAGCATTAATGATGCAATTGCTCTTAGACAATGCTGTTCTATAAAAGTGAAGCACCTATTTTATTTAGTGGCAGAATATATAGTGTAGTTTGTTTCATGTTTCAAAAGTATATTTCTTCCTTTATTTTCTATCCTTCTATCTTATACTTTTTCCGATGAAAGAAAAATGGTTTTTATTTGCTACAGGCAATATCTCTTATAAAAGAAGCAGGAGTTTCTCTCATGTTGAAATATGTAAGTTTGTATCAACCTCAACACAGGACCGTATCAACTAGGCATGGGCGTTAAATCTTTATATTTTTTATAGTATATATTCAAGACCTCACAAAGGTTCCGAAGCGAGATAAGAAAAAAAATCGCTTTAAAACCAACCTCAACTATCTTAATAGGAGGGAATTTTGAAAAATAATTTACTAGATCTTAGACTTAGATATATCTTAATCTTTTGTTTTTTGACTGTATGAACAATAAAATCAACTGTTAATTTTAATCACATATTTTTGGGGATGAATGATATCCCATTAATTACCCGCATTTAATTTACTTCAGCTTGTCCAACTATTTAAATTAGTCACTAGTAGGTCTCTCTACTGTGATAAAGTGTCTCAGGTTCGAATTCAAACGTAGCCAATAAATGTTTACTTGAGGTTTATCCTTTTCACTTTAGAAACAAAATCCTATGTTTTTTTCTAGAATCCCTTTCGTTTGAAAGTTTTAAAGAGCCTTAATAAATAAATATTAAACCTATTGAAGTAATCTTGATTCCTGTAAAGCCTCTTAACTATATAATTACAATATTGTAATTTAAGTATCTGCTTCCCAAGTCCATAGGCAGGGGGTATAAATGATAGTAAAATCTATTCTTGTTTTCCATTGAAAGGGAGGTCAATGCTCGAATCCTTTATGAGTGTAGGGATGCATTTTTTATAAGGGCTACCCATTCATCCCTAACATAAATATTGGGACACTTACTCTCAATTACACCTAATTCATCCATAGTACAATAAAGTAGGCTTAGTTAGTACACGCTGATAAACTGAACTAGTAGGACCTATAAAGATTCGATGGAGAAAACTCAACTTTGTTTTAAATGTATATTTTAGCACATTAACAATATTTATTTAAATAACTGGCTATTTAAATTAAAAATAATAATATTAACTTATAGTATTTTTAAAATAATATTAAATATAATTATTTGAAAAAAGTTGCAACCAAAATCATAAAAATATGGAGAGTTGATTTTTTCTGAGAAAACATTTTATCTGTATAGTATCTTATTTTAAATATAATATTTTAACAACTCTTTGAAAATATAATATTTAACTGATTTGTGTTGTCATTCTAGAAACCAACTTTAGACTAATTAAAAATTAAGATTAAAATCTTGTGGTGGAATGTAACTTTGACCTTCTACCCCAAGTTTTCAATTATTTTACTGTATAAAGCTTAATTAATCAAAAACCGTGTAAAGGGAACCATCAAATTAAATGTAAACTTCAAATTAAATTTATTATAAAAAAGTGTATGTTTCGAATACGAATAATTTTGTTTTTGTTAGCAATTAAACATCATTAAGGTGGAATATTTTTTGTAAAATTAATCGGACCAAGTTTTTAATAACCATAAAGTATGATTAGATATAAATGCTAAAAAAATAAGTGAAAACCAGGATTAAATTTATCTCCTTTTACTGAAACGCACAAGTCATACAAAACCTTTCAACAAAGTTTTTTTTTCTCAGAACATTTCCTTTTCCAATTTATTACTTTTTTTTTTTTGAAAAATGGCTTATAGAAGGGGAAGTGCGGAAAATTGTGAAAAGAGAAAGACGCGATGGAAGTTGTTTTGTTTCTTTTGTTTTTGTTGTATTCCAGACAATTATAATCTACTGGCTCTATCTCTTAGAACCTTCTCAAGAGACTACGGTACGTTGTACAGTTTTGAACAAAGTCACTCGGAAGATCTATCATCAACATTTTTATTTGTATGTCTATAACAAGTATATCTAACAAACAAAACTGAACTACGCTTTTAAAACATCCAAACCTATTTTGTAAGTATCATTTTATATATCTAACGGTACTGGTAGTTCTGTGAACAAATAGCCCTCACTTATAACACTCAATATGTTCTAAGTACAACATGTTAAGAATTAAAACATGTTATTATAGTTGATGCTGTATAAAGATTCATCTTGGTATTTAAAGTTTAAACCTCACCTATTATTTCTCCTTGGATTCCAAGATGATAATTTTTACCTTGGTGATCAACTTAGATAGCTCATAAATGAATAATTTATAGTCGCTGCTCACATATTTTAATATATTAACAAAATTTTAAGCGAAAATGCCGTGGGTACTTTATAAATGATTAAAATTTGAAATTAAAGTTACAAGAAATTATCTGTTATACGAAAAAGTATTTGATTGGCCACCATATTGAAATGGAGAACCAACTAGATAAAACATGTACTTTACATACATTGTTTGACCTAGGTCCAATAACGTCCCTGCCAAATTTTTCTAAAATTGGTTGGCGCATTTGACAGTTGTCGTGGAACAAACGTCAATACTCACAAAAGATATGCCAAATGGTCGAGTTAGGATTGATCCTTGATTTGCTTGGTCCATATTTGATTTATTTTCTTAATTATATTTAACTCTTAAGTGGTTGTTCTAGATGATATGGTACATTTAAATGTGTCAAATAAATAAAAATGAACCTAATGTTTTAGGACATTACATCACAGGACCAACCTGTATTTTAGAGGCCATTTCAAGGTTGACCAGCCAATAAATTAGGTACATGATTAAGCTCCAAGTAGAGAACTTATTTAAAAATTTTTTTATTTTCCTCACTTGAAAACAGTGGAAATATGATAAGTTTAATATTTGTTTCGTTATTTTATTTAACTATGATAAAACAGTTTCACTGATCGTTTTAATTTCTCACGACCTCTTGAAGGGATAAGTATTGTGACTGTCAAAAAAAAAAAAATCAAACTTGAGATTTCAACAAATGTCCACGTTTCATGACACCCGGAAAAATAAAAGTGTTTTTCGCGATGTTGTCTGTTAGTCTTTTTACCTGGACCATTGCTTGGACCATTTATCGAAAGCATTTTACCGTTTGGATTAAAACTTGGTATTCAGGGTTTTAATAAGGTCCCTCAAAGGTTTAAAAAAATATACATACATATATATATATATATATATATATAACTAACCCTAAAATTAATGGCAGTTTACTGAAGGCCAAAATAGAAAAAGTGAATTTTGAAAAATAAAAAAAATAATGAATTTTATTAAATTTTGTATACATCGTTTAGCATTAAAACAAAATGACTCTAATTTTCTCATGAAAATTACATTAGGGAACTTTATTTAAGCAGAAATTTCCATTTTTTGTTATATCTCCGTAATTATTTTATATAGTAAATAACTTTGCATTGTAAAGTTGTAGTATTGTTAGAATTTAAAACATTTTAGTTTGGAATTTATTTTTTATAAAACCAATAGTTTCTGAAATATAAGCAACCAGGTATATTTTTTATGGAGTACGGTATTTAGAAATATGAAATTGATGTTAATGCTCTTTGGTGGAGTGTTACTGCAACAGTAAATATAATTCAATCAAAAAAATTACGTGTTTTTAGTAATTGTCTATTTTAAGATTAGTTTTAACATATCTTTTAAACACTGCGTCCTACTACCCGTTCAGCCTATGAGCCTATGTAGCATACTAATTACTCTAATGGGCTGAGGAATAGTAAGGTTGAATTTGGAGGAAGTGTATTCAGATTCGCGTGGAGGAATATTGGAAAAACATTTTGGGGAAAAGCCAACCTTAGTACACTCTACTGGGATTTGAACCACAATCTCCCCGTCATTGGCAGTATAGTTGATTGTGCAAGTGGTGCCTTATACCATGTGTCCACCGACATGTGTGATCTTAATTTAATGTTTCTTAACGTAAAATACATAGAGCCACATTACATACCTGGCTCAACCTAAAATTTACCTACCTAAATTGAATGTCATCCGAGGGGTGAGGCTCCAATTTTCTTCCATATCTATTTTTCGCATTGCGTCTTACTACCCATCCAGGCTATCTGAGCTTAACAACAATACGGTTGTTGAAATAAGAAAGCTTAAATTCTAATAGAATGAACCAGCACTTGCGTGGAGGGAGAAAGGTAAACTTTATAATAAAACCCCTCTTCAATACACCCGACCAGGACTCGAATCCTACGTTCCTCTTTACTAACAAACCAATGATATTGATTATTGTTATTATTATTATTAGCTCTACGTCTTACTACCCGTTCAGGTGATACGCACTTACGTTAATGTGTAATGGTTGGGGGATTGTGAAATGAAAATGGAAGACCTACAGTTTAACGTGGGATCCGAACCATGGTGGATGGCTGGCATTCCACACATTCACAAGTTGTGATTAATACACGTCTTGTCAGAGGTGAAGGAAGAGTTTGGCAGTCAGATAATTCTGTGCTGGGACTAGGATTGAGCCCCGGACCCCCAGCACAGAAGTCCAACACCTTACCCCCCTTGATCGCCAGGTCACCTGATAATATTGATAATGTGTGACTTCATTTTAAATTTAACATTTCATATGTATGTATATGTATAAAACATACTTATATTATATGGTTGAAAACCTTCTTATACTCAATTTATTGTCAGAATAGTTTAAGGCATCAGACTCGTGCTGGACTGGCCTGCTTATGGCGGGGAGATCGGGGCTCAAATCTCAGTTTGGTCTACTGAAATTGGTTTTTCTGAAGTGGTTTACTAGTCTACTTCCACGAAAATGCGGGTGACTTACCTCTAAAATCCTTCTGTCCTAGTTCTTAACCTATTAGGGTAAATATCATATATGCGTAACACATGAACAAGTAGAAAGACGCAGTGATAAAAAAATCTTATTATAAGAAAATACAGCTAGTATTATTTTCTAAAAACAATAATGGTCACGCAGTATAAGGTATCAGGCTCGTAATGTTCTACATTGCTTGTGATGGAGAGACTAAGTCTTGAGTCTTTACTGAGAATACTTAATATGGCTTTCCCAATTTTATTATACGTTAATTTGTTTGAATTTCCTCTTAAATACCTTCTCACTCTATAACTATTTAGATTATCAATCTAAAAGTTTTTGTCATCGTACCTCACTCCCCCTTTGGGTTGCACGCATATGTACTAATTGTGCTAATGTGTTATGGTTATATAAAGTTGAATTTAAAGGAGGTGTACCCACATTTGCGTGGAAAATAATATAGGTAAATCCATCCTAAGTACACTCAACTGGGGTTCGAACCCCGATTTCCCTACCATTGTGAGTCAAGTCTATTTTGAGATGACGCCCTATACCTTTTGAACACCGAAGTTGAGAAGTCGTTCACAGCCTTTGGTTTAAACCTACTAACAAGGAAATTAATACAAATATTCCGTCAAACAAATTGTGGTTTCTGTCTAACAGTATCATGTTTCATTCATTTACGTTAATGGCTAATGGTGTACGTATTTATCATATTTACCTCACATCGTATTTAACTCACGTTTAATCACAATAATCACCCGTAAATGGTTGCCCTCGATATAAAACTAGCGTGACGAAACTACAAACAACATTTATTAGGGTATTATGAATAATTATCTCAATTTATTCTCGGAATCATTTTCGTTTATCACCGAGGTTCAATACAAATATACACCTATTGTCGTCATTGAATATTTCAGACCAATTCTCTTGGAACGTACCTGATTTGACAAATGGAAAGTTAGTTACAAGATCTACTTTAATGTATTAATTTCTCCAGTAGTGCTAGCTACAGCCGTTGCTTTTGATAAATAGTTACAAATAATGTGTCTGATTTTTTTTTTAAATCCCTTCCTCCGAAAATTGGACGATTTATGTTGTGTGCTCCAGTTATTTCAACCATTTGTAATAATAATAATAGAACAACTCGTGTTTATTTTAAAATAGTGTTTTATTATTGTATCTTAAACTCCTGAGCAACTTTTAGACGCAAAAGGATAAATATATATTAGTGCTATTAAAATTTGTCATGGTATTAAAATATAAATATCAATTATACAAAAAGGTTAGCTGAATACATTAATTATCTTATTCACATAATTAATTATATTAATTTATTTAATAAACCTTTTGACACTATTCCCTATTCGTGAATTTAATAAATGACATCCAATAGACACGGGATTAGAACCCAGACACCATGTGGTTGTATCCGTAAATATAGATCATTTAAACCTCCCAAGCTTTTTCAAATAATGTCAAATTTAATTGTTAGTCTCTGGACATTATTTCCTATTTAAGTTAAGGTATTTAAGTAAAAAAATAACAACAATGCACGTGTCTTTAACATGGCGTACACATCTGTTTATATAAAGTTGAATACTTCTATTGTTTCCTTTAAATAGAAAACATTTTTAACTTTTTTTTTTTTACTTTCTCTCGACCCCACGAAGATAGAAATATTGTGATGATTAAAAAAAAACTTGAACTCGAGATCTTGATATATGTCGAAGTTTCATAACCCCTTAAAACAAAAAAGTGGTTTTTGCATTAGGTTAGTTTAATGATGGGTCCAAAAAAGAGAAAAATTAGCTTTTATAAAACCTGCTCTAGCGATGCGGAGTACTATTTTTTTCATACACACGCCAGTTCTAATTTTTTCCATGAAATTGACCTTTAGGGTAATATAGACATGCAGAAATTTTTAATTTTGATCATTTCTCCTCAACTATTTGAGATACGAAATAGCTCACCATTGTAAAATGGTAATACTATTAAAAATAAAAATATTTTAATCTAAAATGTAGTTTTATAAAATCAATAGTTCCTGAGCTATAAGCAAACATTATATATTATTATGGAGTACTTTGAATGAAAATTTTGAAATTTATTTTTATCTCTTTTGGTGGACAGAAATTATACTCTTTGTTTAATGTTCCTTAACATTAGCTCTTTATTAGAGTGTTTCGCAAAAATGCATCATGTTTCATTTCACAAATCTTATGAAAATTTTAGAAAATGTCTCATTATAAATTAAGGAGAGAAAGTCTGTGCAGCATTTTTTGAAAATTTTGGTTTGAAAATATTTTTTAAAGGAAAGTTTTTTTTACATTAGCCAAATAATAGATAAATAGTTTTGATGTAGAGACAATATTGTAAAATAACAAGAACACTTATAAAAGTTGTGTTGTGCGCGAATAATAGCCGATTGTCTGGGTGTGTCAAGTCCAGTGATCAACAATAGTGATTGTTGTCCGCGCCTCTGCCTAGTGAAGATGGACTGTATGTAGGGCCTCTTTATCCATTAGGCCGATTATGGACAGTGCCTAGGTCCTATAAACCTGTTAGGGCCTACGAAACTCTTAATGTCTACAATATTTTACTTGAAAAAAAATACGTTATAAAAAAATCAAAAATAAGAAAAGATAGCAAATTTTAATTTGAAATGTGTATTTTGATATTTGAATGATATAAACAATAATTTAAGTCGTCGCATTTCTCAATTGTTGCTGCCCCATTGTTGAGTAAAGATATCTGACACACAGGCCGCTAGAAATAAAAGTGCCTAGAGCCTACGAAGGTTTTAAAACGGCCCTAAATGTATGGACAACAATGAAAGGAGGAAATGAGGCAATTAACCACTGACAGCTGCACTAGAAATCCATTGAACATGGAGTGGATGATCTACTTTCACAGTGGCTCGACAGCACTGCACAGCTAAAAGTCACACTAATAAATAAGGTTCAGCTAGCTCAAAGTTATACATTTATAAACAAAACAAATACATTCGGCTCAAGACCTCACACTGTTATACATAGGTGGATTTAAGGAGTCTAATTTGGGGGTGGCAGTTGAGTTGTATGAAGTGGGTGATTGCAGAGGTGAAATTTAAACCCTCGTAAGAAAGTGCAACATTTTGATTGTATTTAAGGAAAAAAGCACAAACAATTTTTTTTTCAAAATTACCCGTATTTTTTTGTAATGTCTATGTCTTAAAAAAATTTTTCTCAAGTCCTTTGTAAATTGTGGGTGCCAGGCATCCTTTGCCACCCCAGTAAATCCACCTATGACCACACAAAAATATGACCGCTCACGTTAAAGTTATTTCAATACTAAATATAATAAAACGGGCAAATATCAAGCTCGATTCTCAAACAAACGAGCCACGCATCCCGCTATACTAGGACTGCACGTGCACGCGGAAATACTCAGAAGTTCACAAACATTTTATGGTAATTACTATTTACAATCTGCCACATGATTTTGGGGGGAATATGGGAGAAAGAACAATTCAAGGGGGAAAAAAGATCAAACAAATGTCTTCAATAATAATTATAATGGAATTCTTGTAGTAAGGAGAGTTTGTAAAACACACACCCTTTTTGTGTCAGCATTGAAAATATTATACTAATTAGTTTTAATCGATAGTTAATTATGGTCTTGGTAGTCTTTGGGTAAGGTGCTCACCTTATGAAATGATCGCGAGCTTAAAATACATTGCAAAGATAATTAATTTTTACCGAGCGATGAAAATAGGGCTGAGTATGCGCGCTGCTCCAGATGGATGTGACACACTTCAGAACCAACCTTCGTGTGGTAGACTCAATTTTAAAAATAAAAATGATACGTTTATTTTTATATTTAATATAATATATTATAACATAATATTATTACAAAGGTTAATCAAACTGTCTACTATGTCCAGATTTAGCGTTTTATATATAGTATATATATATATATATATATCGATAAATCAGGACATAGTATACAGTTTGAATAACCTTTTTAGCTTTCATATATTCTTCTCCAACAGAAATCCTGCTAATATTGAACAAATATTCTTTTTAACCTACCTGGGACTAAAGTGCAAATTTGATGATGTATCACGGCCTGTACGATGCTAAGAAAATACAAAACACACAAAAAAAACCTTCACATGAAAGTGAAAGCTAACATTTGTTTCGAACAGATCCACTTTTAAACATAACATTGCATGGTACGTGAGGTAATTAACCAAACATTAGCTTTTGGTGTATTTAGCAGCGGCGTGGTGTGTCGATTCATGATTCTGACCCGACACCAGCACTGCTAGGAAAGTGAGCAAAGCTGACATAACTGTTTTTACAGTTACGCAGAGGCTGGGGTTCAAATCCCGAATGGATGTACAGAGGTGGATTTTCCTATAAGCATTTATACAATCCTTTCTCACAAATGTGGGTGCATTTTAAATTATACCTTAATAATACTAACCCCATTAGTGAAGATATACGTATAGACCAGATGATTAGTAAGATTTGAAGCGTGGAGAAAAATACAGATATTATTGTGTTACAATAATAGTAATAATAATAATAATAATAATACTTAGCAATGCGTCTTGCTACCCGTTCGGGTTATATGCTTAAGTATTAATTACGCTAATGTGTTAGGAATTATGAAGGTTGAATATGGAAGAAGTGAACCTGCATTTGCGTAGAAGGAGAGTGGAAAACAATTTAGGAAAAGCCACTCCCAGTTCACCCGAGCAAGATTCGAACCTAAATCTCCCGGTCCTCGGCAGTCTAACTCAACACGTAACTAAAGCGTTATCTAACTACGCTACCGAGGAGTGTTGTTGTGTTGCATTTTATTGAAATTTCCCTTTCTCATACTATTACCTTGTGAGAAAATTTCATGGAAAAGTTAAGAAATATAGTTTCACGTATTTATGCCTCTATTTATGTGCTATGAAACAGTTAATCTTGATAGATATTATCAACACATGTAAAATAATACTAAAAATAATGTAAAATAATATCAACTTTGACTGCAAAATAAAAAATTTGTTATTTTCTAAAAGGTTCTTCCTATGAAAATGGACTGTAGTTTATGCCATTAGTGGCCAGAACACTGACACAAAAAGCTTACCAATAATCAATTAAGAAATGTTCAATTTGATTCTAAAACAATAAAACATCATAGTTTTATTTCAAATGATGATATTAGTGAGGATATTTTTGAATTAGATTTTGTGGAAATATTTTAATAATGGCTGAATCCTAAAAAAATTACTTAGAAACTGGTTTGAAATCAGGACACAATTTAGTAAACGGGTGTACCATCTTAGTGAAATATTGACCAGGAATGTGCCTAGATAGTCGATTATTCCAACCTTATATTTAAAAGTTCAACCCACACTATTTTTTTTTTCTAAACACCTCTAGCCATTCTCTTACAGAATCATTAAAAATATTCTTACAACAGCTACAACTTTTTTTTTCAAATTCAAGCACACACTATTACATATCTCAACCAAATCTAGCTTTTGTTTCAGAACATTATTATTCTTAAAATCAGATCTAACCTTCCTTTTCAGAGACTGAAACCAATTCAAACCTTTACTTTACGTTATAAAAAAACTATTCTGCTGCCAAATTCAACTTTTCTTTTCAGATTCAAGAACATTATTCTTTTAGCCAGCACCGGAATTTATTGTCCGAGTAGAACCCACTATTCTTGCAAACAGCTACATCCTTCTAGTCGAGTGTCAACACTATTCATGATAACAGCCCCAATATTCCTTTCACAAAACAAGAAAACAATATTGTAACCAGTTCCTGCCTTCCATTACAGTGCCAAGCACAATATTTTGGTGTCCAGTTCAACCAGTTCCCTGTTGTTATTTGTTCCTAAACGATTAAGAGGCAATGTTCTTTACCGTAATCGATTCCCTTGTGAACGTGCTACATTACGTTTTCTATCGCCTTGACATGAAATGTCATTAGCAGTAAATGGACTTGAGCTGAAGTAGAAGTTACTTCCCCAATTTTAACTGAAGTTTCAATGGGATGAGTATAACAGACGTTGGTCCAACGTAGTGAACACAAAACGCGAAACGAGTTGGTAATAAGGTTTGGAGTGAGAATCATTATTTACGTCACTTAGATTTACAGATTAGATGTATTTGAGTGTTTATACACATTGTATTAAATCTAATTCGGAAAACTATAATAGTTTTAGTAGGATTGATGTCTAGACTAGCAATTTTAGGTTTTCATTATATTTTTTTTGGCAAATGCTTATTTTTAGCCTTTTATTAAAACTAATATTTTGAGATGTTTAATTTGTGAGATTTATCTAAATAGCTAACAGTGTATTTATCCTACTAATATAATACATACTGTATTAAGACTAAAAAATATTGCAAATAAATGACTAAAGTTAAAAATATAAATTGGTTAAAAAAATCCCACACATACACACTCAAACACACGCGCACACACTCACACACGCACACATACACGCAAACATACACACGCAAACACACTCACACACATACACACGCAAACATACACACGCAAACACACTCACACACATACACACGCAAACACACTCACACACATACACACGCAAAACACACTCACACACATACACACGCAAACACACTCACAACTCACAACAACACACGCAAACACACTCACACCACTACCACACACAAAACACACTCAACAACACATACACACGCAAACACACTCACACACATACACACGCAAACACACTCCACACACATACACACGCAAACACACCACACACGCACACACAGATGCGAGCAGGGAGCTGAGTTTGGCCTGCTATGATGAACGCACTTGAGACCCTTAATTGATTCACACTAGCAGGACTTTATGCTGACCTTGCTGCTACCATGGGCTGAATGGTAGTGACATAACACGGCCGACGCACAGTCCTCTAAGTGTAAATCTTAATATTGTTGTTAGGATAATAAGGTATAATGTATAGAAAATAGACCTACATTTGTCCAGAGATTACTATTTTAAATTTAATTTATTGAATTTCTACATTTAGCATATAAGATCATGCTCCAAATAAGTTATAAAATATTCTTATATCAATTTCTTGCGCAAAAATTAAAACTTTTTTAACTAAGATTTTTGAATAATAATTGAATATTTCGGTTAGCGTTATTTTAAAAACTCAATTTTCTTATCTTAAAACGTGTCATACAGATGTATTTATTAGTGTTTCGAGACTCCTAGCCGTCCGAGATATCGCAAATACTCACTAATCGGGCAAGGAGGTTGAAAAAGAGAGTTTAAAGGAATTGTATCCATAGCTGTAAATTCGTATTCGGTAAAAATGAACCGACTCAGACTTTAAAGTAAAAACTTATATATAGCAATATACGGTAAATATATCTTAATTACATAATTTGCATTCTATAAGAGCAATATTTGTAATTTTGATTGATAAATGTATTCAAATATAAACTCACAATGCGCCAAAGTATCTTCCCATGCAGCCATTTGTATTGGAGAATCTTGTTACAGTAAATATTTTATTACTTATTAACTTACTTTAGCCATTTAGGAAGGAGTTGAATTCTGAAAAATAGAGGAGTCAGATTTGGAGGCTTGATGTACCGACTGGCACTGCGGTAGAGTGAAAAATCATTCAGAAACCAACCTCTAAACACCCTTCTTGAATTTGAGTTCTTATAGTAGATCAGTCAATACAAGACTGAAAATTTTCTATTCAAGTTCACGCTTATTTATATTAAATGTCACTTTTTTTTTACAATTATATCCTTTTCAATGTATTTTCTAAGAAATATGCGAAACACATAAAGTAGTATGTTGACACACTATCGTTTAAGTTTGTCCTGATACGATAGTTGTGGTGCATTCTAGTCCTTTAGGTCACTGTTGCAGTGAGGAATCTGGTAATTCAACTAGCCATCCCCGTTCCTTGCACTCGTAGTGTAATAAATATATTGGGACAAGATTTATGCGTCCAGTTAGTGGAAATGTGGGCCACAGGAGTGGACATGTATTGCTTTTGTAGAGGGACTTCATTTTTTTTTGTTCGTTTTATGTTGGCATCGTTGCCTTTTAGCGCTAAAAAAATTTCCCTGTAAAACTTCAGCGGCTACGACATTTTTTTAATTTTTTTTTTTAAATCCTGGAAATGAATGTTATTGTTCTACCATCTCTCTGCCCATTTTTATCTTTTTTTTATTTTTGTGAATGTGTTTGATTTGGCAATGAGAAGTTCTTATTCAAATGAAAGAGAATTTAATTTATTTGGGGAGATTGTTTTGTTAAGGTGTGATTATTGTACATAACAGAGAACAACTATTATAAGAGAAATGCAATATTAAATTATAAAAACCTTTTCGTAAATCTTCATTGATAATAATTTTAAGATTATGGACTTGAATATTAATGTAAAATCTTATATGATAAATTAAGTCAGACCAATAGATATTATAATAATATATATATATATATATATATTTTATATAATATATAATATATATATATATATAATATATATAATATATTATTATTTAAATGTAAAATATATTTAATTTAATATCCAAGCCTCTAATGCCCATTAATACATTTCCATCTACATTTTAACTGTCAAAATATTTTAAGTTCTTCACGTTTTAGGCTAATACTCGACACTATAAGAAGCTAAGAAGAGATATGTAATCACGTGCACTAAGAGCGTGACTCATTAAGTGCCGATAGTTTTATAAGGCGTCACTCCATGCTAGACTGACCTGCTGGATACGAGGATATCGGGTTAGAATCCCAACTGGGTCTACCGAGGGTGTTTTTTTTAAACCTTAAGTGTTTACCACTCTCCTTCCATGCAAATGGAGGTAGAACTAAGTCTAGAATGCTTCCTTCCTCATCCCTACACCATTAATGTAATTACAGTGTATGCGTATAACCTGAGCATGAAGTAAGATGTGGTGATAAAATAACAGAAACAATTTTGGAAAATGCACCAGACAGGGTATTTAAGCCCCAATTCACCTATCATCACCAAATCAGACTTGATTTGCACCTTTGTTTGTGTACACAGTAGTGATGGTAATTATTATGCTAATCAAATATATAAATATCGAAACCTTAGCTCAATCGATAGCGTGTCTGTATACTGAGCTAAGAGTCGCGGGATCGACTCCGTCATGGCAAAAAAGATTGTATATCCGCGAAATGTAGGTTTTACCCTTTCCCAGTGATGAATTAACAGCCGAGGGGCTGAAAGCTGTGCCTGTTCTAGTTTTAAGCTACAGTAGCCTCATAGGCTTCTTGTGCTGACTGACAGCTCCACTGACAGCTGACGGCTTTGAAAAGCTACCAGACCAAATTAGGTATCCCTACGCTGAACCATATGATCTGCAAAAAACATGTGTTTAGTAGCTGTCCACTTCTAAGAGTCAAAATTTAGGTATATACCTAAATGTTGACTCTCAGAATCAGCTGTGAACTGTCGTCAGCACCAAAGAAGCTATGGGGCTACTGTAGATTATAACACATATGAAAGCTATGACAGGCATAGCAACCGTAAAGGAAAAATAATGGCTTGAATAAAAAACTGAACCAGGCTGGAAATAGCGTGGATGTAAAAAAAATCAAAAACAAGAAATCTCTTGTTCTCGTTCTTCTATTGTTCCATTAGTGATTGAAGTATTTTAAATGTCTAAAGGAAACACTATGGAGAAAATAGTGCAAATAAAAGTGTTTAATTTAACTTTCAATGTATTTGTAATAGCAGTAGGACACAAGGGTAAAAAAAATAAGTGCGTCCCAATGACTATGGAACGGACACAATCATTCGAAAGGACGGACAGGATGTGTGGTGTGTGTGTGTGTATGCATTATATGTATGTATAAAATGTACGTTATATTGAAAAAACGTGAATGTTAACTTTTACATGGGGCAAGAATCGTTGAATTTTTACCAATTCATACTCGCAGAGCACTTTTAGACCTTCAACCAACCTTAAAAGCTTTTTTTTTTCAGCCTGTCTTCTCGTATTTTTTTTTTATCGGACTATAGAAAGTTCCGTTTAAAGTAAAGTGTTCAAGGGACAAGACCAGAAACCATGTACAGTATGTTTCTCTAAATAATTGAGCTTTTCAAATTTTAATCAACATTAAAGCAAGTTTTAACAGTGATATTTTCAAAATAATATCTGTTTGGAAAAATATTTGTGGTGAATAATTTGTTTATAGGCTTGTTTATGTTTGATATTTGAAAATACAACGTGATTATTGATTAAGATTCTGTAATATATTAAATTATCAAAAAAAAAAAAAGGACATAAAATTGAATATTATATTGGAGCTTAAATTTTTTTAAATAAAGTTTGATGGGTTGGATCTCTAAAATAAAATAAAAATACATTATTTTTTTTAAAAGTTGGTTGCAAATAATATTATTTACAGAAAAACAGACTGTAGGTTTCGGAAACCTTAGCTTGAATAAGAGGCGCACGGGGGTTTGTAGAATAAAGAGGTACAAGGGTGAGGGGCTAAAAATTTGGACGATGTCCGAGCTTTCGTACACGGTAGAGTGACGTTTGAATTAAAGGGTGTTGGTGGGTAGAAGAGATTGAGGGTGTTTCGGGAAAGAGGGGTGTTAGACTCCAATGGAAAGTCTAGGATCCCCGGGGATTTACTGTTGGAATTTCTGGAGCGGAAAGAGGGAAAAAGGGGTGCCGGACCCTTTTCCTGAGTTAGTCTATATATTTCTTTTTGTCCAATTTCCTCTAAATTTAACTAGCATTTCGTCTTAGGGAATTTGGTGAGTATATTTGCATATAGGAACATAAAATAGGTTGTTTTTTTCGAAAAGTTACGTGAGTTATTTGAAATGTTATTACAAAGTTGTGTTGAAATATATTTTCTTAGCACCACCTCTTACTAACCATTCGAGCTATACGCTTATATACTAATTACTTTCGTGATTTTAGTGATTGGAAAGGTTATATTTATAGAAAGTGTACCAGAATTTCGTGGAGGGAAAGTGGACAACCATTTTGGAAAATCCACCCTCAGTTCACCCAACCAAGATTAGAACCTTGATCTCCCCGTTACTGGCAGTCTAATCTGATGCGGAAGTAGTAGACCATGCCGGCACCAAAGCAGGTATGAATTTAGTTGGTTGTGATAATATTATATATTTTAAATTTACTAAAATGAAGAGTCATTTACTCATTTGAAAACTCAAATCTATCACTTTAGAAAAACACATTATATTTGCCTAGCTAATAATGAAGCTCAAATTTACAAAAATAAGCAGGCCTCCAATAAATTTCTACCTAGTATAACTTTTTTTATAACTATTATCTATACTCATTCAATGATTAAATTTTGAAGCGTAGTAGCTGATTTTTAGTCAAATAGGTTTAAAAAAATTAGAGTATAAAGGCGTATTACAATAGTTGAACCTTTATAGAATTGTCGGATTATTTTGACCTATTAAAATCGTGTTTTGCTTAGTAAACATTTTTTAGGTAATACAAACTACATTAAAGCCTTATTTGAGTAGTTTGTAGTTTAATACTTTTTTACATTAAGACATTTTATTCATTATTTAAGCTGAATAACAGTAAAACTAGCTGACCTTCAAATTACGGTGTTTATAATGTTTGAAATCTTGATGATAATCTTGCTTGTGATTTTAAAATAATATTTAGAGTTCCTATTATAATCTTATTATAAGCATTTACAAATTTAAATGCATGTGAGAGCTATATTTCCAAGTTACTAAGTTAAGAAAGTAAGAAAGCGGAAGCTATATTTAGGTTTTAAACTTACGTTAGAATTTTTTTATCAAATAGTTGGAAATCAAATTAAAAAGTTAAAAAAAAAGTATATATTTCCAAATAGTGACCCCTTATCTACTCAAACGGAGCCATTGTTTGGTAAATATAATCAATCAAGGAGGAATATTTTCAAATACAACATATTTGCGATATAATGTGGGCTTTCATACCAGATCAGAAAATAATCAAAATACTGGTTCGCTGTACAGTGTTCAATTCATACAAAACGTTTATTTTACTCTTTTACCGAATATTTCTTCGTTACTATCTTAGTCATGATATGGCAGAAATAGGTTTATATGTGAAGTTTCCCTTTTAACCGTCTGTTTGCTCTCACAGGCCTATATAGTATATATATATATATATATATATATATCACCTATTTCTACCTACATATACGCGTATATATCTAGGCCTATATGGTATATATATACCTATTTCTACATACATATAGGCGTATATGTCTAGGCCTATATGGTATATATATATATATACCTATTTCTACCTACATATAGGTCTATATGTCTAAATTTTGATGTACTATCTGTAAAATTTCAAGTTCAAAGTAGTTTTAAATTATGTATCTCTCTATTATCACAATCAAATTATGACCTCAAATAATTATTTCAACCGCACGTAATGTACTAAATTAAATTGAAATAATTCATAATTTTTTATATACCTGGCGATTTTGCCCAATTAGAAAACTATTATATTCACACCATACCTGCATTCAACTAGGCTCTACATCCCATTATAGCAACAATCAAACGATATAATATGTAATATTCTAACAATAATATTATAAATATAATTTTTCAAACTAATATTTGCACTTAAATTGTTTTACTTGTGAATGATGATATATTTGATTTTCCTAACGTCCATGCTGTATTAACTTTTTATTTAATTTTATTTGTAGTTCTCTTATGAATTATGTGCGTGTTTCGAAAGGCACCTACAATATGTAGAGGATTATGAAATATTTAGCTGGAATATAAACTCATAGAATGTTCAATGGTATTTAGTAACACACTAAATTAATTAACCAGGAATGAAAGCGATCTCTTGAATTTCGTGCAGACATATCTAGTTCCCTTACTAAACCAATTATTACTAAGCCCAGGTTATTATTATTTTTATTGTTATAGCTTTATTTTTTAAATAAAACGTAACTTATTTAATAATACACAGTAATTATTTTTTCTGAGAAAATATTTTTTTCTATCCTATTTAGAAAACGTATTTGCCATTGTATTTACATGGGATTCCTTTAGGGCTATTTTTATGGTATTAACGACTTTTTTCGATATACCAAAGTTAAAATAATGTAAAATGTGGATCTTTTTATTTATCATTGCTTCAAGGTTCTTTCACTTATGTTCTAAAGAAAGAAGAGATAAAGTTAAGAAAAAGATTTTCAAGGAAAAATAAGTATATATATTTACACATATATATAGATACATAGAACACAAAAGAAAACTGTAAAAGACTATGTATGAAAAAATAATGTAAAAAAATCCGAAAAGAAGGGCACAAAATTGGAGCCAGATTGCCACATGACAAAAGGAACTATTTTTGACGCCATTTCGCGTGCAATGGAGTGCGTATGTTGAATGTAGCTTCTCTCTCGATGGAAAAGTGATGAAAAGATTATTTTTTTTACTCATTTTGTACATATATATATGTGTTTGTAGTAATTTGGTATATATATATATATATATATTATATATATAATTATTTGGTACATATATATTTTTTAACTTCCATCTTTTATAAAGCCCTAGTAGTGACGTTTATTTTATGAATTTCCTCAAAGTACACCAGTTTTTTTATGCCTCTCTAAAAGTGATTGAGGAAAAAGCGTTTAAAGCCAAACAAGATATCTTTAGGTTCTACTCATATTTCTGTCTTGTTCGCATAAAACTCCTTTTAACATCACCAAACTAGTTTAATTAAATTGCATGGAACTAAAAAAAATATTGGATTACATAGCTAAAATATTATGAAAATTGAAAAAATGACACTTGGACTTGGTAATCAAACCCAGAACCTTTTGCTTAGTACGCCAATACTATACCTCTGAACTATCCAGGATTCGTCCCGTGCCCATGGTCATTCTTCACTCATATTTTAAGGCAGAGTCTATGATGGACGTGCGGAAATCGTCGGCTACAAATGTGTGATTTTATTAAGATCACGAGCTATCAGATAACGCAGCCATCTTCGACTCGGTAGTTGGCTTAATGCTGCCACTTGTACAATTATTATAATTGTAAGGGATAAGCTATTATATTTTGTTAGTTACGGTAATAGCAGTATTTAAATATTATATTCTTTAAATATAATAATGAAACCCAGACACTGGCCTTGATACTGGTACCATTTTCTTATTACGACAATGCTCTAACCACTGTACTATTCAGGAATCGTCTCATGCCAAGGGTAATTTTTCACTCACATTTTTAGGCAGAGTCTGTGATAGGCGTGTGGAAGTAGTTAGCTACACATGAGTGATCAATTAAGATCACCCACACCACGGGACGATTCCTGATTAGCTCAGTGGCAAAGTATTGGTGTAGTAAGTCAAAGGTCCCTGTTTCGGTTTCCATGTCCCGGTGTCATTTTACAATTTAAAGAAAAAAATATGTTTTTAAATTATAACCTAACCTATTACTTTAATAATATTTTTTGTAGGTTTCACGTTCAGCACAAAAGTTATTAATTACCTTTATTAAGTTTTATAGATGGGTAGTATGGTCTAGGATAAATATCAGTACTAGTGATTAGGGAGTTTGTTTTTAAAAATCTTTTTAAAAAATCCCATAAGTGCACCCAGGTATTATTAGAACCTCAGCCTCCCTGTCAACATCAGTTAAGTTAAATGCCTAAAAACTCTCAGCCAGGGATAAGGGTAATATAAGTGGCTATTTTTAGGGTTTTGTAAGGTATTCAATCACTGCGAATATAAATATTTCACGAACCGCAGTTAGTTCATTCGCGGCATATCTAAAGATGTTTGAAAGAGTAGAGAATTATTATCGAAATGGCTCACATATATTTGAAACTAACCCCTGTTCTCATTCTTCATTTTGACACATCCTTGCCCTTCCTTCCTCACACAACTTTACCGAACTCTTATACTTTTTTTTGGTTTCATTTTTTTTTATTATTGATGGGTTCAGGTGGCGTTGGCTTCCAACAGCAATGTTTGGGATCTGTTTCACGTTGGTGCTTACTTTTATTTCTCTGCTTTGTTTTTGTTTATAACGCGGAGAGATAAAGTACAATCCTAGATATATTTTTTTCTTTTTCGACGGTTGGTACCGATGCGTCATGAAGACTGTGTGATGTATAGAAATTCACTGAATTGAAGGTGATTCTGATAGATAAATCTAGAGAAACAGACTAAAGCTGATCAAGGAAAGAATATATTGACTGGTAATATTTGAAGCTCTTTGAGATATCGGGATTTAAATATTAACTGATTGCCTTGAGGTGTTTATAGCTAAATGATTTCTCACTTTCTCTCCACAAAAATGTCAACACATTTCCTCTAATAATCTACTTTAATTAATCCTTAAGCTTGATTCACACATTTGACGAAAATAGATATCAGAATCTGCCTGAGCAATTCACACGCTTTATACTGACCCATGATTCATTGCGACGCAAACTTAAAACATATTTGATTTTCTAGTAATTATATCTATATTTTAGATCATTCTCACGATGGATGTTTTCAAATTATGAATTTATTTTGAGACACAATCCACTACATAAATACACACGATTTCCATTAACGCGTCTCTTTAAATCATCTTAAAAAAAAAAAGCCAACGAAGCTGTTTGCTTGCTTCTAGTACATCACATGCACTGTCATTTGCGCATGCGCACTGATTAGAGATGTTTGGTTTTTGATTTGATTGGTCATCCCGTGCTGAAGATATCAGGCAGAGTGGACAAATTAAAGATGAGTTGAACTTTAGCAGAACAGCTCGTGCCTTTGAGGCGGAAATCTTATGATTGGTTCAGAGCTCGTCACGTGACCACGTTTCTGTTCCGCGCCTGTTTTCAGGCGAACATGTGAATCCACAGTTAGTGTATGTTGTGTGTCGATAATCCAAATGGGTAGTAAGCCACAATAACAACACAACTTATGTTTAAATAAATAATTAAAATATATATATGAAAGCTAGAAAACTACGAACCAGTCATAGATAGGAATATATTTATTTTTGCACCACATCTTGCAACCTTTTAAGGCTATACGCATATTTAATAATAAAGCTAATGTGTTAGGGATTAGGGAGGTTGGATTTAGAGGGAATGTACCTGAATTTGCTTGGAGAGAGAGATAGAGGAAATACTTAGGACAACCACACTAAGTTCACCTACCCGGGATTCGAGTGCCGATCTTCCCATCATATTATGTCAAGTGTATTTGCGAGATTGACGCCCTCGAATATGCGGCCACCATAGAGGGTAAAAATAAGTTAATTTCAATTTATCAAGAGAGTTATGATCAAAGTAAATAATTTAATCAACTGGCCACTCTACATCTATGCATTACAAGCAGAGATTTTAACTGATAAGTGTTTGCACAAAGGTCACGATCAAACGTTCCAATCAGAGTATTCAATTAATAGAAGGTTACATTCTGTGGGGAAAAGGGATCTGGGGTAAAGGGGGGGGGGCACTACTACACTGAATAAACCAATCGGTTTGCTAAGTATAAACGAAATGTTATTCAAGGTTCATTACTTTACTGTGTACCGATGCTAATGAAGTTACAATACGTGTGAACGCTCTGAGTTGTTGACTTTCAAATAGAGAGAATAATTGTGATTCGTGCTTTGAAAAAGAGTTGAGTCATAATTTGTAACATAGTGAGCATGATTGCCTCTAGAAAAACTTTCAAATATAATAACCAAACGTTTATTATTGGGAGATTGTGCAAAATAAATTACAGAAATACTGAACTACCTAAATTTACAGTAAAAAAAATGTTGAACAGCCTCAATGGCCACGTGGTCTAAGGCGCTACTCTCGCAACAGTCGAGATTGCCGATGATGTAAATGCAAATGCTAGTACACTTCCTATAAATATAACCTTCCTAATCCCTATAAACCATTAGAATAATTATTACATAAGCGTATAGACAGAACGGGTAGTAAGACGCAGGGATAGAAAAAAGTTCATAAATAAAAAAATAACTGGAAAAAGTTCTTGTACTAAAACCAGCACGTAAATTTCCGAATCAATTATTATTTCTTCAAGAACATATTAATCAAATATATATTTATATTTATATGTATGAAATTAAAATATATATATAATTTATCATATATATATAATTTATCATATATATATTATCATTATGTTCTTGAAGAAATAATAATTAATACTGATAGTATTGTACTGGTTATATATATCATTTGTAACAAATTTTACCGGTATAATGTGTTTAATTTTTACTTTCTCTCTATCTTACAGGTAGAGAAAGTATTGTGATCGTCAAAAAAATCGAACTCGAGATTTTGATGAATTTTGACGTTTCATGACTTCCTGAATCCGAAAAAGTGGTTTTTGAATTTCCGTCTGTCTGTCTGTCTGTCTGTCTGTCTGTCTGTCTGTACCTCCAACTAGAGCCTAAACTATTTTACCGATTGAGCTGAAACTTGATATCTAGGGTTTTCATAGGGTTGCCCCGAGGGGTTTTTGGAATTGGATATCTACCCCTAAAATTAAGGGTAGTTTACTGAAGGGCAAAAAGAGAGAAAAGTCAATTTTCTCAAAATCGGCTCTAACGATTTTGATTAAAATTCATTTATGAACATAAATAAATATTCCAAACAAAATGGCTACTCTCAATATTTCGGCAAAATCGTTTTAAGGGCTCCGGTCTGATGCGTAAATTAACATTTTTACTTTCTCTCTATCTTACAGGTAGAGAAAGTATTGTGATCGTCAAAAAAATCGAACTCGAGATTTTGATGAATTTTGACGTTTCATGACTTCCTGAATCCGAAAAAGTGGTTTTTGAATTTCCGTCTGTCTGTCTGTCTGTCTGTCTGTCTGTCTGTCTGTCTGTCTGTCTGTCTGTACCTCCAACTAGAGCCTAAACTATTTTACCGATTGAGCTGAAACTTGATATCTAGGGTTTTCATAGGGTTGCCCCGAGGGGTTTTTGGAATTGGATATCTACCCCTAAAATTAAGGGTAGTTTACTGAAGGGCAAAAAGAGAAAAAGTCGATTTTCTCAAAATCGGCTCTAACGATTTTGATTAAATTTCATTTATGAACATAAATAAATATTCCAAACAAAATGGCTACTCTCAATATTTCGGCAAAATCGTTTTAAGGGCTCCAGTCTGATGCGTAAATTTACATTTTTTATAATAGCTCCGAAACTATTTGAGATATGAAATTACTTAGCATTACAAATATGTATATATATTTATAGTACAAATATTTTATTCGAAACATATTTTTATAAAATCAATAACTTTCAATATATACGCAATTATATATATATATTTAACTTTTTGGGCATTAAAGCTTAAGTATTGCGACCGTAAGAAAAACTAACCTGAAATGTTGATGGATGTCGACGTCTCATGACCCCCCGAACCCTTAAAAATATTCTTTGCAATGCCGTCTGTCTGTGTGTCTATTAAAACTTAAAATTAAGGGTAGTTTACTGAAGGGCAAAAAGAGATAAAGTCGATTTTCTCAAAATCGGCTCTAACGATATTGATTAAATTTCATTTATGAACATTAATAAATATTACAAACAAAATGGCTACTCTCAATATTTCGGCAAAATCGTTTTAAGGGCTCCGGTCTGATGCGTAAATTAACATTTTTTATAATAGCTCCGAAACTATTTGAGATATGAAATTACTTAGCATTACAAATATGTATATATATTTATAATACAAATATTTTATTCGAAACATATTTTTATAAAATCAATAACTTTCAATATATACGCAATTATATATATATTTTTAACTTTTTGGGCATTAAAGCTCAAGTATTGCGACCGTAAGAAAAACTAACCTGAAATGTTGATGGATGTCGACGTCTCATGACCCCCCGAACCCTTAAAAATAGTCTTTGCAATGCCGTCTGTCTGTGTGTCTATTAAAACTTAAAATTAAGGGTAGTTTACTGAATGGCAAAAAGAGAAAAAGTCGATTTTATCAAAATCGGCTCCAACGATTTTGATTAAATTTCATTTATAAACATTAATAAATATTCCAAACAAAATGGCTACCCTCAATATTTCGGCAAAATGGCTTTAAGGGCTCCGGTCTGATGCGTAATTTAACATTTTTTTAAATAGCTCCGAAACTATTTGAGATATGAAATTACTTAGCATTACAAATATGTATATATATTTATATTACAGATATTTTATCCGAAACATATTTTTATAAAATCAATAACTTTCAATATATACGCAATTATATAAATTTTTTTAACTTTTTGGACATTAAAGTTTAAGTATTGCGACCGTAAAAAAAAAAAAACTAACCTGAAATGTTGATGGATGTCGACGTCTCATGACCCCCCGAACCCTAAAAAATAGTCTTTGCAATGCCGTCTCTCTGTGTGTCTATAAAAACTTAAAATTAAGGGTAGTTTACTGAAGGACGAAAAGAGAAAAATTTGGTTTTCTCAAAATCTGCTTAAACGATTTTGATTAAAATTCGTATCTAGGCGTTGATTAAGATTATAAATAAATTGGCTATTTTCATTTTCCTATGAAAATGATTTTTAGGGTACATTATAGAAGCGTTAATTTCCATATCTCCACAACTATTGGAGAAACTTAACCACTTATCATTGCAAAATTGTAGGACTATTAGAAATAAAAAACTTTTATTTGACATATATTTTTATAAAAACAGCAGTTTCTGAGATATTTGCAAATATATTAATACAATTTTGTGAGCTTTAGTTGTAAACATATACTACTTAAGTCTTAACGCAATAATACTCCAATGCCATAGAGTAATTAAATATAAGTAAGTATCTAAAATAAATGGTACGGATCACCGCACAGACTTTCTCTCTCTTTCTATAAACTCGTAAGATTTCTACCACAAAATAATGTACATTGTATCATCACCACTCCACATAAGAACACGCAATAAAATAATATACAATGATATAGAATCAATGAGAAAAGAGGCGCATCTTTGTCCACCTAATAGCATTTCAAACAGTTTAATGTCTTCCACAAGGGTCAACACTTCGTATTAAAATTTCGATTTCTGGTTAAAATTTTAACATTTTATAAGGTGTTGCAGATCTTCAAGTCATCGCATTGATATTTAATTATTCATTTATACATTTTGACCAATAAAAAATGTAAATATTGACTATTGAGTCTAAAATGGAGATAGATCATTGCTATGCAAACATTTCTCCTAAGAGATTTAAGGAAAAATAACATACTTTTTTAGATACTTATATTTAATTACTCTATGGCATTGGAGAATTATTGCGTTAAGACTTAAGTAGTATATGTTTACAACTAAAGCTCACAAAATTGTATTAATATATTTGCAAATATCTCAGAAACTGCTGCTTTTATAAAAATATATGTCAAATAAAAGTTTTTTATTTCTGATAGTCCTACAATTTTGCAATGATAAGTTGTTTAGTTTCTCCAATAGTTGTGGAGATAAGGAAATTAACGCTTCTGTAAAGTACCCTAAAAATCATTTTCATAGGAAAATGAAAATAGCCAGTTTATTTATAATCTTAATCAACGCCTAGATACGAATTTTAATCAAAATCGTTTGAGTAGATTTTGAGAAAACCAAATTTTTCTCTTTTCGCCCTTCAGTAAACTACCCTTAATTTAAGTTTTTATAGACACACAGACAGACGGCATTGCAAAGACTATTTTTTAGGGTTCGGGGGGTCATGAGACGTCGACATCCATCAACATTTCAGGTTAGTTTTTTTTACGGTCGCAATACTTAAACTTTAATGTCCAAAAAGTTAAAAAAAATTCATGTATAATTGCGTATAGATTGAAAGTTATTGATTTTATAAAAATATGTTTCGGATAAAATATCTGTATTATAAAATATATATACATATTTGTAATGCTAAGTAATTTCATATCTCAAATAGTTTCGGAGCTATTTAAAAAAAATGTTAATTGACGCATCAGACCGGAGCCCTTAAAGCCATTTTGCCGAAATATTGAGGGCAGCCATTTTGTTTGGAATATTTATTAATGTTTATAAATGAAATTTAATCAAAATCATTGGAGCCGATTTTGAGAAAATCGACTTTTTCTCTTTTTGCCCTTCGGTAAACTACCCTTAATTTTAAGTTTTAATAGACACACAGACAGACGGCATTGCAAAGACTATTTTTTAGGGTTCGGGGGGTCATGAGACGTCGAAATCCATCAACATTTCAGGTTAGTTTTTTCTACGATCGCAATACTTAAGCTTTAATGTCCAAAAAGCTAAAAATATATATATAATTGCGTATAGATTAAAAATTATTGATTTTATAAAAATATGTTTCGAATAAAATATTTGTATTATAAATATATATACATATTTGTAATGCTAAGTAATTTCATATCTCAAATAGTTTCGGAGCTATTATAAAAAATATTAATTTACGCATCAGACCGGAGCCCTTAAAGCGATTTTGCCGAAATATTGAGGGTAGCCATTTTGTTTGGAATATTTATTAATGTTTATAAATGAAATTTAATCAAAATCGTTTGAGCCGATTTTGAGAAAATCGACTATTTCTCTTTTTGCCCTTCAGTAAACTACCCTTAATTTTAAGTTTTAATAGACACACAGACAGACGGCATTGCAAAGACTATTTTTTAGGGTTCGGGGGGTCATGAGACGTCGAAATCCATCAACATTTCAGGTTAGTTTTTTCTACGATCGCAATACTTAAGCTTTAATGTCCAAAAAGCTAAAAATATATATATATAATTGCGTATAGATTAAAAATTATTGATTTTATAAAAATATGTTTCGAATAAAATATCTGTATTATAAATATATATACATATTTGTAATGCTAAGTAATTTCATATCTCAAATAGTTTCGGAGCTATTATAAAAAATGTTAACTTACGCATCAGACCGGAGCCCTTAAAGCGATTTTGCCGAAATATTGAGGGTAGCCATTTTGTTTGGAATATTTATTAATGTTCATAAATGAAATTTAATCAAAATCGTTAGAGCCGATTTTGAGAAAATCGACTTTTTCTGTTTTTTTCCCTTCAGTAAACTACCCTTAATTTTAGGGGTAGATGTCCAATTCCAAAAACCCCTCGGGGCAACCCTATGAAAACCCAAGATATCAAGTTTCAGCTCAATCGGTAAAATAGTTTAGGCTCTAGTTGGAGGTACAGACAGACAGACAGACAGACAGACAGACAGACAGACAGACAGACAGACAGACAGACAGACGGAAATTCAAAAACCACTTTTTTGGATTCAGGAAGTCATGAAACGTCAAAATTCATCAAAATCTCGAGTTCGAATTTTTTGACGATCACAATACTTTCTCTACCTGTAAGATAGAGAGAAAGTAAAAAGTATGTTATTTTTCCTTAAATCTCTTAGGAGAAATGTTTGCATAGCAATGATCTATCTCCATTTTAGACTCAATAGTCAATATTTACATTTTTTATTGGTCAAAATGTATAAATGAATAATTAAATATCAATGCGATGACTTGAAGATCTGCAACACCTTTTAAAATGTTAAAATTTTAACCAGAAATCGAAATTTTAATACGAAGTGTTGACCCTTGTGGAAGACATTAAACTGTTTGAAATGTTTTTTGGTGGACAAAGATGCGCCTCTTTTCTCATTGATTCTATATCATTGTATATTGTTTTATGCGTGTTCTTATGTGGAGTGGTGATGATACAATGTACATTATTCCGTTCAGAAATCTTACGAGTTTATAGAAAGAGAAAGAAGTCTGTGCGGTGCGCCGTACCATTTATTTACTTTCTCTCTTTCTTACAGGTAGAGAAAGTATTGTGATCGTCAAAAAAATCGAACTCGAGATTTTGATGAATTTTGACGTTTCATGACTTCCTGAATCCTAAAAAGTGGTTTTTTGAATTTCCGTCTGTCTGTCTGTCTGTCTGTCTGTCTGTCTGTACCTCCAACTAGAGCCTAAACTATTTTACCGATTGAGCTGAAACTTGATATCTAGGGTTTTCATAGGGTTGCCCCGAGGGGTTTTTGGAATTGGATATCTACCCCTAAAATTAAGGGTAGTTTACTGAAGGGCAAAAAGAGAAAAAGTCGATTTTCTCAAAATCGGCTCTAACGATTTTAATTAAATTTCATTTATGAACTTTAAAAAAATATTCCAAACAAAATGGCTACTCTCAATATTTCGGCAAAATCGTTTTAAGGGCTCCGGTCTGATGCGTAAATTAACATTTTTTATAATAGCTCCGAAACTATTTGAGATATGAAATTACTTAGCATTACAAATATGTATATATATTTATAATACAAATAATTTATTCGAAACATATTTTTATAAAATCAATAACTTTCAATATATACGCAATTATATATATATTTTTAACTTTTTGGGCATTAAAGCTTAAGTATTGCGACCGTAAGAAAAACTAACCTGAAATGTTGATGGATGTCGACGTCTCATGACCCCCCGAACCCTCAAAAATAGTCTTTGCAATGCCGTCTGTCTGTGTGTCTATTAAAACTTAAAATTAAGGGTAGTTTACTGAAGGGCAAAAAGAGTAAAAGTCGATTTTCTCAAATCGGCTCTAACGATTTTAATTAAATTTCATTTATGAACATTAATAAATATTCCAAACAAAATGGCTACTCTCAATATTTCGGCAAAATCGTTTTAAGGGCTCCGGTCTGATGCGTAAATTAACATTTTTTATAATAGCTCCGAAACTATTTGAGATATGAAATTACTTAGCATTACAAATATGTATATATATTTATAATACAAATATTTTATTCGAAACATATTTTTATAAAATCAATAACTTTCAATATATACGCAATTATATATATATTTTTAACTTTTTGGGCATTAAAGCTTAAGTATTGCGACCGTAAGAAAAACTAACCTGAAATGTTGATGGATGTCGACGTCTCATGACCCCCGAACCCTTAAAAATAGTCTTTGCAATGCCGTCTGTCTGTGTGTCTATTAAAACTTAAAATTAAGGGTAGTTTACTGAATGGCAAAAAGAGAAAAAGTCGATTTTCTCAAAATCGGCTCCAACGATTTTGATTAAATTTCATTTATAAACATTAATAAATATTCCAAACAAAATGGCTACCCTCAATATTTCTGAAAAATGGCTTTAAGGTCTCCGGTCTGATGCGTAAATTAACATTTTTTTAAATAGCTCCGAAACTATTTGAGATATGAAATTACTTAGCATTACAAATATGTATATATATATTTATAATACAGATATTTTATCCGAAACATATTTTTATAAAATCAATAACTTTCAATCTATACGCAATTATATGAATTTTTTTTAACTTTTTGGACATTAAAGTTTAATTATTGCGACCGTAAAAAAAACTAACCTGAAATGTTGATGGATGTCGACGTCTCATGACCCCCCGAACCCTAAAAAATAGTCTTTGCAATGCCGTCTGTCTGTGTGTCTATAAAAACTTAAAATTAAGGGTAGTTTACTGAAGGACGAAAAGAGAAAAATTTGGTTTTCTCAAAATCTGCTTAAACGATTTTGATTAAAATTCGTATCTAGGCCTTGATTAAGATTATAAATAAACTGGCTATTTTCATTTTCCTATGAAAATGATTTTTAGGGTACATTACAGAAGCGTTAATTTCCGTATCTCCACAACTATTGGAGAAACTAAACAACTTATCATTGCAAAATTGTAGGACTATTAGAAATAAAAAACTTTTATTTGACATATATTTTTATAAAAACAGCAGTTTCTGAGATATTTGCAAATATATTAATACAATTTTGTGAGCTTTAGTTGTAAACATATACTACTTAAGTCTTAACGCAATAATACTCCAATGCCATAGAGTAATTAAATATAAGTAAGTATCTAAAAAAGTATGTTATTTTTCCTTAAATCTCTTAGGAGAAATGTTTGCATAGCAATGATCTATCTCCATTTTAGACTCAATAGTCAATATCTACATTTTTTATTGGTCAAAATGTATAAATGAATAAATTAAATATCAATGCGATGACTTGAAGATCTGCAACACATTATAAAATGTTAAAATTTTAACCAGAAATCGAAATTTTAATACGAAGTGTTGACCCTTGTGGAAGACATTAAACAGTTTGAAATGCTCTTAGGTGGACAAAGATGCGCCTCTTTTCTCATTGATTCTATATCATTGTATATTATTTTATGTGTGTTCTTATGTGGAGTGGTGATGATACAATGTATATTATTCCGTTCAGAAATCTTACGAGTTTATAGAAAGAGAGAGAAAGTCTGTGCGGTGTGCCGTACCATTTATTTCCCTAAGAATACATGGACTATAAAAATTTAATTTTCTCCATAAAAATGTAAAATAACACATGTGTTATGAGGGAAATTGATTTAATGATCAATGTTTCAATCTTATCTTTTTTATATTCCCGTGGTTAAAATATATATATATATATATAAAAGCAGTTTTGGCTAGTAGTACCTTGAAAATTTATTAATATTCGAATCCAATACATCCCTTTATTTTTATTTTTATGTTTTAATATTAGTTTGGTAGTTTCTAAGCGTATACAAGTGTTAGTGTCGAAAATGCATGATTTCTGACTTACCTTAATATAAACAAAAGATACTATTTTAGTATTTTTTTAGAATCTTTTTTTAAAAAGAACGTAGAATTATCAATATTTAAAAATTATTAATATTTATTGAATTCAAAACTATACAAGAAATGAATAGACCATTATAATGTGCGAGTAGTATACGACATGTATATTAAAAAACTTTTATATTGGGAGGCACCAACACATAAATAAAATATCACAAAATATATTTTTCTTCGAATAGAGCTCTATATGTATAAAATTATATCTAAAGGATGGATTTACTACGGATGATTTACTTATGTTGTTAACTTCTTTTCTTGCACCAAAATGCGGGTAGATTTGTAATAATCTGTACCTTAATATCCCATATTATATAAGTGTATTATATAAGTGTAACTAAAAAGGGGTGAGTCGAGAGGGATTATAAAAAGCAATGTAAATAAAAAAATGCATTATTTCTGGTGCTATCCTTCTCAAAGAGGTTTTGTATCAAAAGAATTACAATAAATCGGCAAAGCAAATTTTTAGAGAGTGTGTCTACGTTAAATGTGGTTTTAGATAAATTTATATTAATTTTAATGTTTATTACTCACATTTATAAATCACCTCTCTATTTGAAAACTTTACTTGTATAAAGAATAGCTACAGGTTCATTAGTTATAAATATCTATGTCACAGTAATATTTATATTTGTTCAAACAAAAGATGTGCATAAATTCCTCAGTTATCGTATGGAGTGATTTATTCTTATTTTAGGCCTATATGAATGATTTTAACGTCTAGAGATTTTTATTTTTGTTATGCTGTAGGGTTATATATATATTATATATATATATATATATATATATATATATACGCATACGTTTCCACGTATAAGTTACAACAATAACACAAGTCAATGGAATGGAAATAAACGACACTTAGGAACTCACATCAAAGCTACCACAAAGAAAAATAAATCCCTTTTCATGTCAAGGGCTTGGACTTTAGATAAATATTGGGAAATAACCTTCTTGGACTTTTTTTATTTGCATTCTCTCATATCAACACCAGGCAAAACACACCAAAGTACATTTTTAAGAGAGATTTTACTGGTTTTTCTAAAAAACATGGTTTATTTTTGAGTATTAAATATAATATTTTTCTTCTCTCCATTCATAAATTCTCACACACAAACCATCTATCACATACATCCCATTCAATCCATTCCATATAAATTCATTTAATTCTTCATCCTTTCAATCCCACCCACTACCTAATATAAAACCTATCCCATTCCGTCCACACCATCCCATTCTTCCCATCTCATTCATCCCATCCATCCCATTTCATTCATCCCATCCATCCCATTGATCCCATAGCATCCATCTATTCCAATCCATCCCATCCCATTCCGTCCATTTCATTGCATCCATCTCATCACAAATGTTTATCTTATCCCATACAACTCTTCCCATCAAAGCCATTCTATTAATTCCATCCCATCCTTCCTATTTCATTCATCCCATTTCATTTATACTATACATCCCATCCATCCCTAACAATTTCATATATCGTATCCCATCAAAACCAATCCATCACTTCCTCCCATCCCATCTTTCCCACCTCTCATTTAATCCATCAAGAACCATCCTGTGCATCTTATCCCATCAAATCAACTCCATTTCATTCCATCCATCTAATCCCAACAAAGTGATTTCATCCAAGCCATCCCATTCCATTTATTCCTTCCTTCATATATGTATGTAGCTATCTAAATTTAATACTGACGCAGCTTCTAAAAGTGTATAGTAAATTATTAATATGGGCTTTTATTATTTTGTTTGGATCCAGCTTTCAAATTACGTATTCTTAAGATGTCAGATAAAACGTGGTAAATTAAAAATGTCCCAGAACTAATTTTTGTATTTTATTTTTTAACTTAATAATTACAATTTTGATCATTCATGATCTTTATAATATCACATAAAACAAGAATCCTTACATGCTATGGTTATTTAGTCATTTTACCAGCCATTCAATATCTAGGGATATATAATGAAGAGATTAAATATCGATGGGGAAATCTACACATACACGTCTAGAGGTTGCATATAAATCCATTAAATGAATAAAATAACATTGGTTACAGGTTGAGACTTAATCCTAGTTTTCCGAATTAAACTAAAGGGTGAAAATCACTACACCAGACTTTCCGGTAGATACAAGTCTTAAATGGTGGATCTACTTTCACGTATTCATAAGCCAAATAATGTGATCCACAGCGGTCAATTTTGAAATATATTTTCTATATCTATAAAATATCACTAAAAAAATGGTATATGTTTTCCATATTTGAAGCAAAAATACTGTTCATATTTTTCTTAAAATGTATCCCTATTATTCATTTGTAAGAAAATAAAGCTATACAAACCAGCTGAGGGAAGATAAAAACTCCAGCACAACAGTCAAATAGACTAAAAACACATCATAATAAATTCACAAGGAATTGTTTTAAAAATAGGCTTTATATGGTTACTCTCCGATACTCTGATAATGATTAGATGATTTTCATCGTTGTTATATTCTTCACCCCTTTAACATAGGTTATTTAACCACACACTGCGTCTCACTACGTATATTTACATGATTGGGCTAAAGATGAGGTAGGTAAAATTCAAATAAAAATGTACAAGCATTCGCATTAAGGTAGAGTAGAAAACCACTACCTTTTAGCTTAATTTATATGTTAGAAATGAAGAATGTTATTAACCAAGCTACTAACTAAAAGGTCATAATTTTTTAAATAAAAATCTTTTAACACAGGTGTTAACTAACAAATGAGTTAAAATAATTATAATTCAGGATTGTGATCAATATGAAACGTACCAGAATTAACCTGGACAGGGGATGTAAAACCACATTGGGACGGTAAAAATTTTCTTCCCGTATATCCTTCTAATTGCATAACACGAGCGCCCCAATTATTTAAATCATCACTCCCCGGGTCAGTCACAAAAAACTGTCAAACACTCGGATGCTAAGTTTAATGACAATACAGACTCATTCGTAGACTCAATATATCATAAAGCGCGTTTTGTTGTCGTCGGGACACAATTTGATTTTAAGGAGGAACAAACTGGCAAACAAATGAACAAACATGAGAATCAGATTTAAAGTTTTTCCCCGATTAGATATAAAAAGAATAAACGTGATAATAATATTAAAAAATATTATCTCTCTAACTTTTGTCTCATCAATAACGTACATTTACGCTTTGTATGCCCCGTAAGGTAACAGGTATACTTTGCGAAATTTCACTAATGTATAGCTTAGGGTCATAGTATAATCCGTCTAGCTAAGACTGCTGCTACCATTCAGGGCAAATGTAGTGTACATGCAGAATTGTCCTTACCATTAATTTAACTTATTCTGAATCGAGAAGCCAGTGTTCAATTCCAAATATTCACAATACAAGTTTTAAGCCCACATAACCTTTTCAATCCTCTTTGAATGTAGGGTGCAGAAGAATTTTATTTTGTTATTTTTACTCTTTTGTACGTCTTACACCTTTAATTTTTTTTTCTTCTAATTTTACTGTTTTCATAAATTTAATTTATCAACAAATCACTTTGTACCAAACGAATTTAAAAACCAACATGATTAAGTTATTAAAATACATGCCTTTCTCATTGTTAAGGGTATTTTTTGTTCAACCACCAATCAAAGTGAGCTTGGATATTGACAATCATATCTAGTTTTTTTTAATTACGTGTTTATTCTAATGGATAAGTCAATTCGTAAGTTATTATTTTTAAATAATGTGTAAGAAACACAACATATTAAATTCAATAAAAAAATTCCCCTTAAAAGGTTTTCTTCACAATTTATAGAGTTTTTGTTAGTAAATACCTTAAGCTATTTTAGATTTAAAATTAATTGCACTTTTATGTTGTAAGCAAGCAAACTATTCTTAATATGAAAATTCTCAACATTTCTTTTTTTTTAAATACGTGAGTATATTTTTGAGAAAGTTTTCAAGGAATTCAATATTAAAGACGCAGAAAAATAAAAAAAATCCAATATCTGTCTGGTAAGGTGTGCGTTCTCCTGGAATATTGTGCTTTATTAGATATACATCAGTAGTACTGGTGTGCATGTATTTCTATGTTTGTCAAATGATGGGTGTTTTTGACTCACTTGAATGCTGGTTTCAGAAATTCCATCCAATTCTTTCTGTCACGTAAAGTTTTTTTCACATATCACTTGAGTTAATGTCAGGATGTGTATTATTGAGTATATTAACCTGGGTGTAAATGTTGTGGTAATTTGTTAACTAAATCTTCACATGTTAGCAACACTGCTGTAAATCATTTGTTTCTTGAAATTGATAGCTCCTTTCAACAGCTTAAACTGTGCGAGTTCAATTTATTCGGGAGATTATTCTGTCCAACTTGTACTAAAAAGTGAGTAAAATGTCTTCACACCATCCAGATTTATTTTGTTATATTTGTGTTAAGGTATTTATGTAGTCTTCAAGCAAAGACAAGTTATTACAGAATTTGTGAAAAAAGAAAGGGTATTGTGCTAATTTTAGAGTGAAACTAAGATAAACAACGGGTACCAAATAAAGTTGGTTGAAACTTTGTTGAAGCATTGAGATTTTGGAAAAAGGGTTTAAATAAATCTGCCATTTATTGGCGTGTTCCTACCAACCACTATGATTTGTATTTGCTTAGTTAATATAGATACATTCACTGTAGGGAGTAAGAAGGGAGTTGTATACCTTAATATTACATCTGTCACACATGGAGATGACCCATATATTCCAGACCCTCCACTTGTATTGAAGAATGTAATAGGAAAGAGTGCTGACAGTGAAGCTAGTGGAGATTAAACTTAAGTCTACACGCCTGGGAATATTGATTTCAATCCTCAACTATTTTAACAGCATGAGCTCAATGATCTGGTAAGAGATTTAAATTTACTAAAGGAATCGGGCAACATTCTTGGTTTTAGACTAAAAATATCTTCTAGCTCATGGAACGTTTTTATCATGGAACAAACATAGAGAGCGAAAATTAGTCAACTTATCTTTCTGATGACAATTCTACGGTTTTTAGCAGTAATATAAACTAGGCCCTACTTAATAAACTATTTTGAAATAACCTTTACTCCTTCTTAGGTAAGAAATTTTAGTGACTCATCACGTTGGCATCTCAATGGTGTGTTGCTCCACAAAGAAAATAAATATAGGTAGATTCCAGTAGCTCATTCTGTGCATTTAAAAGAAACATACAAGGACTTAAATAAGTGGTTGACAAATATTAAGTATGAAGAACATGGTTAGTTGATCTGCGATTACCTTAAAGTTGTAGGCATGCTATTTAAACATTAATCTGGCTACACAAAAAATGCTATTTTTTTATGAGTGGAATGGTTCGGGTATGTAACAAGCAATAAGATGTCAAGATCTGGCCACGGAGGGGCGGTTTATTGCCTGGATCAAAGAACATAGTTCATGAACCACTGGTATACCCCAAAATTGTCCTACTTCCACCCTTGAACATCAAAGTGTGTTGGATGAAACAATTTGGGAAAGTTTAATCTCAAGATGCTACCCACATAATATATTTTTGTACAAAATTCTCAACAATCAGCCACGAGAAGCTAAATCAAGACTTTTTGTTGAAGTCAAATCCACAAACGGATGAGGGACCAAGATTTTGAGATAACAATGAATGAAATAATTTAAGTTGTTTTCACAATAAGAGGGCTGCGCGCTAACTGTGCGCCGGCTATGTCATACTGCAGACAATATTGAACAGGTCATTTTCATATGAGTAACCTTCTAAGACCTTTGTTTGATTCACACTGAGAGGGCTGTTCACTGACTGCGCACCGACCACGCTCTGACGGTGTCGTCTTGGATTGATTCAAAAGGTTTTTCCCCAAGGTCACGGTCCAAATGGTTCAGATGTCGTTTTCTACTAGTTCGGCTTCTTCCGGCAAAGGCGAAATTTCACGAAGGGTTTTATCTACAACCTGACAATGCCTGGAGAATATTTCAACACAACTATGAGTGCAATAATTATGGCAGAAAGAAACTTAATAATTCTGGAACAAATATATAATTTGCAACATAAAGAATAAGATAATTATCTCACGAAATAGTGAATAAACTAAATGTCAAAAGTAGCTACGGTGACCAAAACAGTCAGAGCACAGCAACGACACGACACGACAGAGCCAGTGCACAGCACAATCTGCGCACAGTCCTTTAAGTGTGAATGGTAGTAGCACGACACAGCCGTCGCACAGCACGGTTTGCGCACAGTCCTGCAAGTATGAATGGTAGCGACACGACACAGCTGTCGCACAGTCGGCGCACAGTCCTCTCACTGTGAATCCATCTTTATTAAGAGGCACGGATTAGCTTCAGGTCTACTGTTGAGAATCTCCTACAGAACAATAAGGATATAGACTACATAAATATAGTTGTTAGTATGTTGGCAAACTACAAGAAGTTCGGCTCCAATATGAGGGTCTAGGGACATTTTTTACACTACCGCATCAATTATTTTCCGGAAAATTTAGACAGTGTTAGAGACAATAAGGTGATAGGTTTACCCAAGACATTAAATAAATGGAAGGGAAATACCAAGGGAGATGAAATGTCAATATGAGGGTTGATTACTGCTGGATGTTGAAGAGGGACAGTAAAGAAGAAAGATAGTCAAGAATATCTAAGAAAAGGAAATCTAACCCGTCGTTAATTAATTAATTAATTAATTAATTAATATGGTTTTAAATATATATGTAAATACAAGTCTTATTTTATAAGAATTTTGTTATTATATAAATGAACAAATTCTGTCAAAATTAATACAAATATGTGAAAACAAAATTTTATACCGTTATTTTTTGAAAAGATCTTACGTGAAGGAAACAAACGGAAGTAATTTTTGAAATCGGCACTATAAAATAAACCATAAACAGCCGATTAGAAGAAAACATCAGTGAATTATTTTAAAAATGCTGGTTAGTTTAATTCAGGAAACACTTGAACAAAGAAATATAGTTAGAATATTTTAACAGATGAAATAGAATTAGGATGTTTGAACAGATTAAATATAATTAGAATCGATAATTAATAAAACCCAACAGTAATTTTTACCCGATTCAGTGGCCACATTGTCTAAGGCGTCACTTTCACAATTAACTAATTACTAGACTGCCTGTGATGGGGAGGTTGGGGTTCAATATCAGTCAGGAGTAATAAGGGTAGTAGTTCCTAAATTGTTTTCCAGTCCGAAGACCGGTAAATATTAGAATTTACCGGTATATTCTAGCATTTACCAATATATGATGGTAAAAGTCCGAAATATCTTAGAATATGTTAACATTTTGAGTTTTAACCATCCCTAGAGCCAGGTGGGAAAGAAGCTCCCCAGTTCTAGCTAGCTCTGACCAGTACTCAAAAGTACATCAATAACCCAGCCTAACCTAACCCAACAAAATCTAACATAACCAAACCTAATCCAACCTAACCAAACCTAATCCAACCTGATCTAAGGCTATACTTTTATAGCTATAGCTATTACTTTTCAGAGTAAAAATTAATAAAATTAAATATATTATTAAACTTGGTTTTAATTTGTAATAACTTGTAGCTAAATTTCTACAATTAGCTTAAGCTTATCCTAACTAAGACTAAAAGTTTATAGTTATATTTATTTAGTATATATAATACTTTCCAGAAAATGGTGGAGTGCGGAAGGGCGATCCTTAACGTTTTCATGTTTGTTGACCATCCCGCTCCATTTACTCTAGAGCGTCCTTATAACGAAAGAAACCCCATTTCGTTTGATATCATAAAGAACGATTCCAAAGCACCTCTTCCCTGCTTCCTGTTACTCTTATATGACGTCATAACCTTGTTTAGGACTACCTTTAGTGCAGTTTGCTTTAATCACCTGCGTACATGACTAAAACGGTGTCTACATAGAGGACCTTAACTTTACATTAGATTCCAAGCCACTCGAGAGGGGAATTTTATAGCCAGGATTATGTTGGTCTTTTCTACAGAGCTGCTGTGTTTGAATTTTTTTTAAATTAACTATCGATGAAAAGTTTTCTTTGGTCCTATTTTATTTTTAGATAAGATATATCCGGGAGAATTGATTAACTAATAGTATAAAGGCTTTATAACTTTTTCTTGGAGAAACTTGATGAATGAGCATGGTTTTGAATACAAGCCAAACTGTATTGAAGTGAAAATATGTTCAGAGGACTGCAGACTAATACAATCAGAAGGATATAAGTTGCTAGAATTCAATGAATGTTAATAAGTTTCTTTGATAAAGAAAACAAAAGAGAAAGAGAGAGTGTAAACCTGAGTTTTGTAGAAGTTCCAAGAGAATAAACCTCAAAATGTCAGTATTTTACTACTTGAAAGTGAAATATAGTATAGAATTGAATTATTAACTATGTAACTATCTGTAAATGCCACGGATATTTCAAAGAAGTGAAACATATAAACTTATTTGTATTTCTAAAAAATGTATACAGACTCAAAGTATAACTTATAACGTACAAGTAGTCGAAATAAAAAAACAAACAAAAAACTTATAATTGTAAAAAAACATTTTAACATTACAATATATATATATATAATACATTTTAAATGACAAATACGGGAAATAAAACGAAATAACAAATAAACGAGACAAGGTTGTTTTTCTAAAAGTTGCACATTGTTCAAAGGTAATCTGTATACGGTACGTAACGGAAGGATATATCCTTCCCTTAAACACAACACTACAGGGATGGGAATACAGGAAGCTTTCCATTTAAACACTCCAGGAGGAACGAGATATACGGGGGAAAGGGGCAAAAGGGAGATGGAGAGAGAAATGCGTAAAGAGCGCAAAAACACAAGGAGAGTGACTGAGTTGGAGTATTAAAAAAAAAGGAGTTAATAGGAGGGACAGTAACACAAAGTGGAAAGAGGGGGATGTTGTCGCAAATTTAAGTTCGCAACTATATAGGTTTTTCTCCATTAAATAGCAATTTGTATACATTATTAAATGACAAAAAAAAAAAAAAATGTTCAACTGAATTTTCTTGTTTATATTTTTTTTCTTCAAAGAGTAAATACTTTGTCACGTAATTTCGTGACAACCATGTTTTTTTTTTTTTTTTTGCTATCTACCCTTTTTTGTTCTGAGTGTCAGATATTATTATTCACCAAATAGAGTAAACAGGATGTTAATAAAATATTAAGTTTTCTGAAATGGTAATTTCAAGGAAGATACTTAAAAAATAAGGAACTGTTAGTAACACTCGAACTTTTTTTATAATTTTTTTTAGAAAGAATATTAACGACTTTAATAAATGCGATAAATTATGAAAAACTATTATGTCACAGTTAGTCAGAAATATTCTGATACGTTTTAATAATAACTTATTTTTCAGAATATTTCACCAAAGAAGACTTTTTAACCCTAATATTCTACCTTAAATTAATTGTTATACTCTAACAATACATTATTGGTTACCGTTTTATCATGTTATGGACATTTATAGCCCTATTATACAAATACCTCACTTGCCTATATTATAGGATTTTTATGAATATTATTTAAAGTATTCCTGGGGCTATATAAAATGTATACTTATATTTTCTTTGGAAGAAAAATTTAGTAAATTTAAACACATTTCCTTGCCACCAATATTGATATATTTTAATATATTATTAATGTAATTTTATAGTATTGATAATATCTCTCAAAAGTGATAGCTACAGATAACATGACTTGAAGCGTGAATATATGAAAATAGTTTGACTATCTTTAATAACTACCAAATACTGTTCTTCCTACCAAAATCAGTCTATAGTTAGGACTATCGAGTTTCTTCCCGAACAGCTTGAAGTTATTAGGTGAACTACGATTCTGTTTGATAGAAGTAGGTCAGCCAGAGCTTTAGATCTCAGTTGAATGGCCATCCCTTAACTATAACTTATATATATATTATATATATATATTGTATATTTTCTCTTTAATCAACTATCCATTATTTATTTTAAACTTTCAGAGAAGACCAACCAAATATATTCAGACACTTCATCTATTCCAGAGCATCAATTTATATTTTATTTGATGTTAGAATAATTAATACAAATATTGTTTTTTTATCAACAATACTAGAATGCTTTTGTTTTACTAAAAAACTTAAATAATTTTTTATCAGAGAAAAAATTGTTTATGTATATATTTTTTAATCTGGTATTATATTCTTAAAGTTCTCAAATTTAATTATGTTACGAGACATTTTTATTAATTATTTTGTTCAAAACATAATAAAATATATTAAATTTTCTGTTAATTTTCGGGTCATAAATATAAAGGAAAGGACGTAGGGAGGTGATATTGGAGGTATGGAAAGATTTAAATAGGAATAATAATAAAAAATAATCCATTTTTTGTGTATGTTATATTTTAGATACGCATAGTACATTCATTCAGGGATTTTGATCGTAGCATAGTTGTAGGTGGTATCATTGTTAATACATCAATTTAACACTGTCCATAAAGTGTTCACAAGGAGTGGCACCCATTAAATCTACTTCTAACTCTACACACATATATTTTACTATGTATAATATTATATATATAAATATATATATGTAATTTTAAGTGATCGTCTTTACCGATTTGTATTTATTTTATTTGAAGCTAGACAACTAATGTTATTTTAAATATTCTATAAAATAATTTATATTAGATTTTTACTGTACAACTAATATAGAATCTTCGATTTATATTTTTATGACACATTTATCTGAACAAATTTAATCTTTAATAATAATAATCTCGTTGACAAAATTTTAACTCTTGTTAAATTAATTGACCTAAAAGCCACTCAAAAATAATATGTTAATTTCTCGAATAATAACATTTTTCACATCCTACATCAAACGTTTTTACATTAAGCATTTGAAATGTGATCTTCAATTTTTTGGTGAGTCAGCTGTGTTAGAATAAGTGGGTGAGGTGTAATCAATACATTTAAAGTATTGATTTTCCCGTCAATGGAAGAGAGTGCTTGCTATGTGATATGCCAAATTAAGCCAAGTTACGGCTCGTGCTACAAGTTGAACATATTTATAGTTTAGCCTTTTGACATCCACTCCCCAATTTAAAAGCCCCACCGTCCTGCCACCATACTCCACATTTCACAAGTGACACGGAAATTTGCTGAATTAAGCACCAATATCGATAATAGCTATGATATGGGTTTGTTTCACTGGCATCAAGTGAAGTGAAAATGGTTTGAAAGTGAGGGGTTGTACTTCAGTGATAATAACAGTAAAAAAAAAATCTATTTGACAAATCGTTGGGGGCAGCGTTATTTTTATAGCTAAAGGTTCGTACTATAATGGTTAAAGAAACACTGACATTTTCTCTTAAAATATACAGTTATCGAGCGTTTTTATTAGAGGGCTTTGATAACATTTAATGATCATGATCAAGCATAAATATTTATAAGCTAAAATAATTTAACAAATAAAAAATGACCGATGTTTCTATATTTATTAAACCAATACATTCAAGATAAGGGAGAAAATGGTTATTCAATGATAAGAATATTTCTTTTGTTTAGATAAATATATAAATAATATAATACTAAACTATCACATTAAAATTTTACCGTGAATATTTACACTTTTATATCAAGTGTCGCAGCATATTTCTGCTTTAAAAAGCGTTCCCTAAAATACCTGTAATATTATATATTATTATAAGTTAGAACTATGCCCTGGTTAGATCTAATTTAGAACTATACCCTGGTTAGATCTAAGCAAGAAGGTGCTACTGTTTTTGGAATTCCATTGCCTTAATTGACTCTCTCAGGTTGGAAAATGTACAAAGAAAATTTGTCGCTGCTTAACTTTGATAAATTCATTACTAGCAATATATATTATGGCTATGAGAGAATTCGAAACCTTTTAGGGCTCCAAACTCTCTACTCACGTGGACTTTATTGTAATGCCTTTTTTGTTTTCAATATTTTCAACAGCAACATTTCTTGTAATCCTTGATCATGTTCCCTCTCGGGCCTCTCGTTATCCAAAATTATTTTATCTCGGCAACTCTTACAAAGTGAACCTTATATATAGGCCGTTGTATCCACAGCGCTAATTCATGATTTGTTGAATTCGACTTTTATCATAAAATGAAAGCCAAACTCAGAGTTATTTAAGGAACTCACTTCTAAGCTATAACTATTCTACCCCCTGAGGCTCTGCCTAGATTATTTCAATATACTTTATTCTTATTTATTTTTTGTTTACTTTTAAATATTTACGCTTTTACAATTCTTAATTAATTTATTTATTAATAATAATTATGTCCTACTTTTTATAATTATTCATCAGTATGTACCATTATTTAACTATTATTGTTTTTTACTATTTCACTATATGTGCTTGTATGGTACTTGTCTACCTGTCATAGGTCCCTGGATTGTTGGCCAACACTATGGTGAATAAAATTGTAATTGAATTATTAAAATGATTAATATTAATATTGCTATCATTATTATTACTATTATTATTAGGAGTTCTGCCTCATGACACGTCCATTCCTTTTAATCACTGAGTTTATACTGCCAGTGCACCCTGTCCTCTCTGCCTCCTCCTTTTAAGTGATGGATTTTACTAAACACTTATTTTATCATACACTCACTATTCCCTTTTCTTTCTTTTTTAATTTGAGGATAAAAAATCTCTGTCTGATGGTCTTCATTTCCAACAATATTGTTCATACTGATACATTTCGGAATAACGTTGTAGAATCTATGTAATTGCAAGACCATCTAATATTTCTTCGATGTATTTTTACTTTCTCTCTATCTTACAGGTAGAGAAAGTATTGTGATCGTCAAAAAAATCGAACTCGAGATTTTGATGAATGTTGACGTTTCATGACTTCCTGAATCCGAAAAAGTGGTTTTTGAATTTCCGTCTGTCTGTCTGTCTGTACCTCCAACTAGAGCCTAAACTATTTTACCGATTGAGCTGAAACTTGATATCTAGGGTTTTCATAGGGTTGCCCCGAGGGGTTTTTGGAATTGGATATCTACCCCTAAAATTAAGGGTAGTTTACTGAAGGGCAAAAAGAGAAAAAGTCGATTTTCTCAAAATCGGCTCTAACGATTTTGATTAAATTTCATTAATGAACATTAATAAATATTCCAAACAAAATAGCTACTCTCAATATTTCGGCAAAATCGCTTTAAGGGCTCCGGTCTGATGCGTAAATTAACATTTTTTATAATAGCTCCGAAACTATTTGAGATATGAAATTACTTAGCATTACAAATATGTATATATATTTATAATACAAATATTTTATTCGAAACATATTTTTATAAAATCAACAACTTTCAATCTATACGCAATTATATATATATTTTTAACTTTTTGGACATTAAAGCTTAAGTATTGCGACCGTAAGAAAAACTAACCTGAAATGTTGATGGATGTCGACGTCTCATGACCCCCCGAACCCTTAAAAATAGTCTTTGCAATGCCGTCTGTCTGTGTGTCTATTAAAACTTAAAATTAAGGGTAGTTTACTGAAGGGCAAAAAGAGAAAAAGTCGATTTTCCAAAATCAGCTCTAACGATTTTGATTAAATTTCATTTATAAACATTAATAAATATTACAAACAAAATGGCTACCCTCAATATTTCGGCAAAATGGCTTTAAGGGCTCCGGTCTGATGCGTCAATTAACATTTTTTTAAATAGCTCCGAAACTATTTGAGATATGAAATTACTTAGCATTACAAATATGTATATATATTTATAATACAGATATTTTACCCGAAACATATTTTTATAAAATCAATAACTTTCAATCTATACGCAATTATATGAATTTTTTTAACTTTTTGGACATTAAAGTTTAAGTATTGCGACCGTAAAAAAAAACTAACCTGAAATGTTGATGGATGTCGACGTCTCATGACCCCCACAACCCTAAAAAATAGTCTTTGCAATGCCGTCTGTCTGTGCGTCTATAAAAACTTAAAATTAAGGGTAGTTTACTGAAGGGCGAAAAGAGAAAAATTTGGTTTTCTCAAAATCTGCTCAAACGATTTTGATTAAAATTCGTATCTAGGCGTTGATTAAGATTATAAATAAACTGGCTATTTTCATTTTCCTATGAAAATGATTTTTAGGGTACATTACAGAAGCGTTAATTTCCGTATCTCCACAACTATTGGAGAAACTAAACAACTTATCATTGCAAAATTGTAGGACTATTAGAAATAAAAAACTTTTATTTGACATATATTTTTATAAAAGCAACAGTTTCTGAGATATTTGCAAATATATTAATACAATTTTGTGAACTTTAGTTGTAAACATATACTACTTAAGTCTTAACGCAATAATACTCCAATGCCATAGAGTAATTAAATATAAGTATCTAAAAAAGTATGTTATTTTTCCTTAAATCTCTTAGGAGAAATGTTTGCATAGCAATGATCTATCTTCATTTTAGACTCAATAGTCAATATTTACATTTTTTATTGGTCAAAATGTATAAATGAATAATTAAATATCAATGCGATGACTTGAAGATCTGCAACACCTTATAAAATGTTAAAATTTTAACCAGAAATCGAAATTTTAATACGAAGTGTTGACCCTTGTGGAAGACATTAAACTGTTTGAAATGCTCTTAGGTGGACAAAGATGCGCCTCTTTTCTCATTGATTATATATCATTGTATATTATTTTATGCGTGTTCTTATGTGGAGTGGTGATGATACAATGTACATTATTCCGTTCAGAAATCTTACGAGTTTATAGAAAGAGAGAGAAAGTCTGTGCGGTGTGCCGTACCATTTATTTTAAAAAAGTAGACTACTCACGTTTACAACAAGCATTAAAAACATTTATCATTTGACAAATAGTTCCTATATACCAGTGTGAGATGTGTTAAGTATTTACCTTATATGCATTTCCTTTTAATTCAATTTATATACAGAGAAATGTTAAACACCCTAATACTTATCATCAGTGATGACATTAAACTACCATCGACTCACTCTACCCTTTATCAGCATGTCAGGTTTTGGTTACCAAGAAATAACGTGATAGTGTTTGACACATTTAGGTAGTGGTTTGCTGACCATCTTACAGGTAGGATTAAAAGAGCTGGTAGGGGGTGCAAATTATAAAATATTTTCACTCACTGCCTTCAAATATCAAGCTAAAAATTGTTCAGAGAATTTGTTGATTTCATAAAGTGCAGAAATAATTTTTTTTGTTTGATTAATAGCTAATTGTTAAAATAATTTTGATAGATGGGTTGAAATTATTACTATACACATTGAATTTTCCTTAAATATGACATCAACGTTCACATCAGGAGGACTATTGAGGTAAAGTATACAGAAAAATATATATTATAGCCCTGTAAATTAATTTACCTTTTTTTTTTGGTATGTGTAAGATTATGGAATTAATGAAAGTACTAACAGATATCAAATTTAAAATGTTTGAATAGAAAGTGAGAGTATAGCCTTATCATTAATTTAATAGCTGTAAGTCAAGTAAAAATATTGTTTTTGTACATATGACTGAGATTCTATTTTTATAGATCTAATCATCTAAAATCATATTTACAATCTCATCTTTACGAGAACGTGTTTTGCTGCAACAAACTAACATTAGATAATTAAATTGGTCCGTTTTTTCAATTGGAAATACGTATAGAAAAGAGCTTTTAATTAATAATTTGAAAATGATTTGAACTTATTAATTTGAACGGTTAGACTTATTTTGATTATTCTTTTGAAACGTGGCAAATAAAAATAAATACAATAATTTTATAGTGTTAGTATAATTATTTAAAAAATAAAATAAAAAATTACTGTAACCATAATTGGAACCTAAATGAGAACCTAAAACAACAATAGCTTTGATTTTTCTCTAGTTGGAAGCATTACCGGAACCTTAAAATGTGTATCGGACAAAATATAACAGGAACCAGAGCTGATTCTATGTTGTGAAGGCATTAAAGTTATTCCATGCCTGTAGTTATTTGCTAATAATGCTCAGAATAGCAGTTTTGATTTTAAAAATGGTGATTTCCCTTTTTATAATCTAATAAATACGCAGTAGCGAGGCGTCAGCGTAGGCAGAATAGGCTCAGCTACCACAAAAGTTTTTGAAAAAGGAGAGAAAACCTCCCTTTACATAAAACAGGTGTAAAATTGTAATCTCGATGGTCATTTTTTTAAAGCCCAAAGACATTTTACCAATTGCGTGATGCAAGTGTGTTGGTTCCTTTTGGCAAGATAAGCTGAAACCTTTCCGCTTTTCGCACCCACGAATAAGGCCTGCGGAGAGCTATGGAGTAATGCACGCGCAACTGTTTTATCACAGCACACTGAAGGCGACCAGTAAGCCGGCTATCCCCAACTCATGTTTGTTACATTCTGATCATACAGAATGTCTTTCAAAGGTTTATTTCAGTGTGGATTAGTTTAGTTTTGTAAGTGTGACTTGAATCTTTTTATTTTATTGGGTTATTTTAAATATTGTATTATTATATATATATTATTTTATATATCGATTAGTAATGTTTTAGAATTTATTGTATGTACCGTAGAAGAAAATGGGAGACGCTGTAGACATCAACAATGAATCTTTCCATTTAGTTGAATTTTTTAAAATAATTCTACTGAGGCTTTGTCTTTTTAACGGAAAGTACGTTTAAAAGGAAAAATAAGACAAAAATTAGATATTTCACAGAAGGTATAACAAAAAATAAATAAATATTATTATGATTAGTAGTGGTGGTGGCGGTGGCGGTGGTGGTGGTGGTGGTGGTAGTCTGCCAGTACTGTACTATATAACTTCATATAAATCCTATAATTGACAACGTTAAATGTGTTATGAGTGTGCGTGACTCAGCTTACAGAAAAATTATCATGACGCTTTGCCACTGAAAAAATAATTTGTCCTGGATGTTTTAATAGCTTTGATTTTCAACGAGTAACCTACTTATTAATAGTCTTGGTTGTAGATTTAAATGCACACTGGTCTATGCTGAAACAATATATGTTATAATGGAGTCGTTTGACACTAATGACCTAGGGAGTAGTTTAAACCGATAGTAGAAAAAAAATTATTAAAAACTGCCCAGCTTGTCTGTGTGTGAAATATTGTTTGTGTGATTTAGATTTATATATCAGTGAGTAAAAAACTACCACCCATATTCAACCCATTAGAAATTGTGATAAATCTTTATAATATGATTATAAAACCACTTTTCTCACCATAAGGCACAATGTCAATTTGTCATAGTACATCTACTGTCCCTACTATGGCCAATCCGTGGGTCTACTTGTCAGGATGGCTTAGTGGGATGGGTATGCAGTGGAAAATAATTGTGGGTTTCGTTTTGATCTTGTTTATTGAAATAGATTAATTACAATACGAGTTTATAAATATGATGTAGGTTTTATAAAAGATTGAAAGAGTTTAGCAAGAGGTTCTCATTATATCAATGTCCCTACTCAGCAGTCCGTGCCCTGACAGGGTTGTAACTCTTGCTGGTGTGGATCACACGGCCACCAAGTGCTGCGTGGTTGTTAAATAACTCAGACTTTCAAGATGGTTTGGGGTTTCCTCCTCCGTACTAACAGAGACTCAAGCTGTAGGATATTCTCCTCACAAGTTACTATAACTTGGTAGCTGGGTATGTAAAGTACCTCAAAGTAGCCTCTTAAAATTAGTGTCCTTCCCGGCCACCCCTTTTTTCAAAAAAGGTATAAATCACACATATACACCACTAGAAGAAGGGTGTTTCCACTGGGTTACTGTTTGTGTCAATATACCATACTATGCTAACTGGCAAAACAATCTCTGTTTTTTTTAAACATGACCTGATGCACGTGCTTAACTCATGATTTAGAAGAACTGTCAGTACGATTGCTCAGGCTTACGTCATCCTTGCATGCTTACGATTAACAAAGGCTGCAAGATATGACACTATATAAATAAATTCATTTAAAAAAAAACGTGGACTGCGAATTTATACCTTTTCAAGCTATACATATCCTTACATTAATGGGATGGGAATTATTAAAGTAGAATTTACTGTAAGTCTACCCAAACATTCGTGAAGGGAGTGAAAAACCTTAGGAAAATCTACCTTCATTATACCCCAATTTGGATTTGCTACCTGACCTTCCACTGTTCCTGAAAAAACTAAACCAGACAATGTTGCCCTGCATGCCCACAAGTGCAGGTCAAAGACATATATTGAAACATATTTTTTCCATTTACCAAAATACAATGATGTATAATGAATGAGTTTTAAATTATCTTAAAAAAATGAACAACATCCATGTTTAATAGATAAAAAACGTATGTATATAATGCCCCTTTCCTCTTGTATAATATGTAAACTTGATTGCATAACATGAAGAGAGGCTGCGTTACGTGGCTAGTTGGGGAAACTGAGATACGCGTGACCCCTCTTGGAAATGATAATAATAACAATGATAATAAAAACAAAGACATGGACGGGGAATGGGTTTGCCCTGGGTAGCTGAGGAGAGGGAGGGTTGGACGGGTTGGTTTACCCTTTAGTAGATTATGCATCCTCACGTTCACAAGTAGTTAGAAGTGAGGCTAGCGTACTATCGGCCTTATCTCCAAGTATATTTCAAGATATTACAAATTATATCAAATGCAATTTATTATTGAAGAGTAAGTTTCTAGTATAAGTGCATTTACTTTTGAATATAGAGTTTAAAAAAATTGGTAAAATAATATCAATCTTTTGTTGGGTGAAGTTGCAGGAATTGATAGGAAAATATTTTTCATTGATTCAATAGGTAGTGTTTTTCTTATTTATTTTAGTAATGACCTGTATTTTGGAACTCTTGCAGTTAAATTAAAATTATATTTAGGAAATGTGTACTTGGTATATCATTTTAATCCATTCTGTAGACTAGTATAGCCAACTCAAATTGGTAAGAATGTATTAGAGTGGAATAGTAAACAATACATTTCCTGTTAACATAATCAAAGGTGATGATTTCTCTTTTGTAGTCAAATAAATTAAAAATTACGACAAACTTTTTTTTTTCCTGAAGTGGAGTTAAGACTCTTTATTTGATCCAGTTTACGAGTTTCAGAAGCGTAACTAGGTAGTTTTAGGACGGTTTGTTTGATATCACGATCTCGCTTTAAGGTGTAATGTCGTTATATAACAGCATACACTGTGTAATACTGTTTGAAGTACAAAACAAAATGGAAGTACAAACTCAGCATATACTTGCGGGGTTTTCAGGACATAAGCAATTTTGTTGGCTTATTTCTTTTGTTTCAAACGAGTTTTTGAACTTGTCCGTGCGTGCGTGAGGTGGGAAGAAGAATCCAACCTTGTTAACAATTGGGATCAGAATTATTCTGTCGGCAAACAAGTGTTGGTGACCTCGTTTCAGTACAGACTACACTTATTTATGAAGATTACTGAATTTTAGTTTTAATATTGTTTTCTATGTAAGAGCATTGGCTAATCTTTGCTAGTTTGTTTCAGTTTAGAATTTAATAATGTAAATTTTAATTTTAATTGAAATTTAGTTTCAATCGAGTTAGTCATTTGATAACTAACTTAGTGTAACATTAATGTTTATATATGTATAAATGTTTGGAAACATAAGTAAAATATGTATGTATGTGTTTGGTCAATCTACATTATTAGACTTTTGAAGTAAATATGAGGAAGGTATACATTATAGTAGATTTACTTACACTCATTTAGAGGAGGGAGGAAAACTGTTTAAGAAATTATATTTATGGGCACATTGGGATTTAAATATTGACCATCTCATGACCAGGGGAACTGACCCTTTTTTAAACTTGCCCACTTGTTCGGGTCTTATTTAAATGTTGTTAGCATGTTGAATAATATATGATAAAATTATTTGAGTTAATGTCGTAAAAAGTTGTAATATTCTTAATAAAGAAGATATGAATAAAAACTAGATTGCTATTTAGAAAAAATATATACACTTTAATAATAATAATAATAATAATAATAATAATAATAATAATAATAATAATAATAATAATAAAAATAATAATAATAAAAATAATATTATTATTATTATTATTATTAAAGTGTATATATAATAATAATAATAATAATAATAATAATAATAATAATAATAATAATATTATTATTATTATGAACATTGCGTCTTACTAGCCGTTCGGGTTGTACGCACTTACGCTAATGTGTAATGGTAGGGTGATTATGAGATGAAATGGAGGACCTGCAGTTTAACGTGGAATCCGAACCACAACATTCAAAAGTTGTGATTAATACACGTCTTGTCAGAGGTGAAGGAAGGGTTTGGCAATCAGATAAATCTGTGCCGGGACCGAGGATTGAGCCCCGTACCCCCACAAAGAAGTCTGACACCTTACCCATTAGACCGCCAGTTCACCTCACTTTCATAACTCAAATGTAACACAAATCTATGTCTATACTAAATCATTAACTCTAATTAATTTTTCAAAAAGCTCAAAACCTTTCTCTAAAATTTAAACCACGTAGGACCTCTAATTTCATATTACAAAGTTTTATTTTAAGCAATGACCAGTGAAAATTGTTCAATTTCAGTCTGACAGCCAGACATTAATTTTTGGTACCCGTTTGGTAATCGATGGATATGGAGGGAGAGTTACTGAGGCTAAAATCAACATCATATAGTAATTAATTTAGATTGGCTAGGAAAACGTTATATAGTCAAGTGTCCCAACCATGCAGAACACTATTACACCGTATTGGTACATTTTGTAGACAAGTTCTTGTTTGTTTAGTAAGGTTCAAGGGCTTTCGAATACTTGTTTAAAACACATTTTTTCATCACAGTTAAATATAGCATAGTGGCAAGATCATTGGCCTACTAATCCAAATGTCACGGGTTTTATTCCCGTGTCCATGGGTCATTTCTAAATTTAAAGAATATGATGCGGCTCTGAACGTACTTTTAACAAATAAACTAATTTTTATATTTAATCAATAATGTTAATACCAGCTAAGTCTGAAATTTAAAATAAAATATTAATTATTTTAAATTAACATATTCTCAAACCAATTTTAATTTTGTCTTCAAAAATATAATAAGGTCTAAGTTTGGGTGTCACTAACCCTTTCTTCTTATTTACACTTGGCGTCCATGGTGATAACTAAAAATATTTTTAACTATTTCATTCCTTAAACTATAGAACACAACTGATAGCGCTAGAATATAAACTAAAAAAGGGATATAATCAAACATACGGATGAGATTGTTCAAACTAAAAATATATATTCTAAAATTCAACAAACTAAACCTATATTTACAGCGATATTTTTAGTACCATGTCTTACTAGCCTGGTTTAATGCTTGTCTACTAATTACACTAAGGTGCTAGGTATGAGTAAGTTTGAAATTAGAAGAAGTGTATCCACGTGAATAGAGTGAAAATCAATTTAGTATAATCACACTCAGCTACACCTGACTAAGATTAGAACCCCGATATCCCTGTAATCGTCTATCCAGCCCATTGCGATTGTGACGTCTTAGACTATACGGTTAACATAGGGTCTACAGGATAGTTAACAACGTTGCCTAATTTGAGATTTCTAAACTATTTTGCAAAGCGGGCTGCATCTTAACTTGACACACCTAAGCAGTCCAAGCACTATCACACTTTAGACACCAATGTACAAAATATAAATAGAGGGGGGGAAATGAGTAGTTCACCCTGAGACGGCGTTTGTCTATGTGATGATAAATTATCCCCTCTTCCTCTGACGAGTTTACACAGTCACTTTAATATTTGCACCTTGAAAACTTTGACTTGCTTTTTAAATATTCTAAATAGACATATGTTATCACAAATTTTTTAATCTACATCCTGGCAGGAAGACTTCTACAGGACATTTTCTTGACCAAGCCAAATAACCTAAGTTGTAGAGGCTTTATAAAAAATACGTTTACCAAAAAAAACTACTTCAAGGTAAAAATAACAATGTTATTTGAATGTTTGACTATTTATATAACTATTTAAAAATGTATATTTTTTGTTTCAAAATTATATTTTTAAAACTCACTGAGTAAAACGTAAATTCACTTACATGGGAAATCCACCTGCCATGGTGTCACAGGAAGGTAACGTCCTTATTTACATGTATGCATATATATTTACTATGAAAAAATATAAAATTATTTATTAATAATCTATGGTTTCAACAAAACCGCTTTCAAGGTAACAGAAAGATGATAATATAATTTAAAAGAATCTCTATTTTTGAGGCAAGGAAATTTAATTTGAAATGCCATTAATTGGTACCAATCCCAAGACATTTCTATCGGAGAAAGACACATTATGGGAATATACTGCCTCAACTTTGATATTTTAAGTTTTCAAAATAATTAAAAACTAAGAATTACAATAATTATTGTATTACATATTTCACAGGCAGTTAACAAACACAGGAGCTGGAATTTAACCTTAAGCATACCATTTATTACAATAGCAACGTATTTAACTTAAAATATAACTAGTAAGCTCTTATAATTTAATGTTTGAATATTTAGGGTATTATTAAGTATAGACCTTCAATGAACACAGGATTTGTAAATGTTTTCTAATAAGCTTTGTACATCCTAATAAATATGGTTTCAAGTCAGCCAATAACCGTTAGTATTTCTATAATGAAGGTGATGTAACGTTAACTTACAGTTAGTTACAATTGGATCCATCCCGTTATAATGTTGATACGTAACTATCAAGAATTCATACCACCCGCTCTATAATTCCGACCCAAATAGAATCCCTACAATGGTACATTTCTCTGTTGTAGTCCCTGTAGGCTAATACGGAAAGATAATACGACACAGTATATTTCATGCTGTACAATCTTCTGTAATATTACACTCGTATTTGTTCAGGAACTTACCTTTGAAATCTTCTATCACTAGCCGCCACCAAAGCTGAACTACACCGTGCAGCCATGTGAAGAATGGGGCCGAGCTAACGAGAGTCTACAATCAACGCGTGGTCATTCTCCGTCTAGTCAGATTGAAACTAAGGAATGACAACATGGAGAACGCTAGAAGACAACAATCCACCCGCCCTCTGACGGATGTCAGATGAACTTCCCCAAACAACACAAACATCCAATGATCGCCGACTTGTTCTAATTTTCCGATGGAACAACCCTACAAAGTGACTACGTGACCGATGACAGCTAGCAACTACGTGCTAGAAATTACCTCCCCTCTTTCCGTGCAACGAAAATCACTATAAAACAGGCTGACATTGTCTAAAAACTTTGACTATCTAAAATCTACGAACGAGGACGGATCATTGTCGTCGACCTGGACAATGATCGGATAAACATTCATACATCATAAATTGGAACGTAACTATGGAAGTTACTTATAAAGAACTCTATTCATTTTCAACTTATAATATTTTCGTGTTAAAATCTTTATTTTGTGTTTTGCTTAATATTTAACTTTTTGCTTTATTATCTCAGTCGCTTAAATGTAACTTGTATGCCGCCACTTAGGCGCGGTTGGTTAGTTTGTTAGTTTATTAGTTTAGTTTGAAATCCACCATTGGTAATTTTGTATTGAGTGAATTTAAATGTAAATTGTTAAAATGTGTGGACTTTTGTATTTTGTTATTTCACGCGACTGTAGATATAAAACTATTCTTGTTATTTTTTTTATATAATTTAATTTTGTTCTAAATTTCATTCTTTAGTTTTTCTAAGATATAGTTAGTCCCGGGAGATTTTGACTAGCGTCTGGAAGTCAAACTCTCGCGTTATGTTTTATGTAATTGTAAATTTTCGTATTGTAACTGGTAATTGTTTGAGGAGCCCATCAGGCAAGAATATTTAATGTTTGTTTCATTTTTGTGGATATCTTACTTCACTTCACTTTTGGTAGTTTAACTTCTCTTTTGATGTTATTATCTACGTAATTTTGTGTCTCTTAAAGACGACCTGTAATAAATGTAAACATGGAATGTTTACATTCTGCGCTTCACGTTATTATTTTCAGCATTATTCAGAATGATATAATGAGACCACTGTACTTTGCTTTATCTACGTTTATACTGAATAAACCATATTATTGTTATATTTTTAATTCTGCTTATATTTTCCCTTATGTAGATTATACCTTCTCCCTTTTATTTAATTGTGGTCGTTAAGTAGAAGGCACGGAGAGGGTGTAACACTGCGCCACTCTGCTGTCCTTTTAATTAACTGATCTTCCTGTTTAATTAGTTAATTAATAACCTATATCATTGCTGAAAAATGTTGGAAAATTATACTGTATATTTTTGTTGTTGTTGTGAAATCATAGCCTGAGTTTAACCTTGTATCTCTTTCTGTTTCATAATGGAACACAATTTGACTACGGACGCTTCGACTGGGGAAGTAGTGACTGGCGAGCCGAGCGTGTTGTCTAAATCTGATGTTTACCGACTCAATAAAGAAAGCCTTATCTCCGAGCTTGCTAAGCGTGGACTGCAAGGTTCAACAGAAACCACCGTAGCAAGACTTCGTGCAGTTCTCGTGGGAATCCTTTCGGAGAGCGATACGTCTCGAGACCAGGCAACAGTGGGAGTGGAGAATCATCATTCAGTACCGGTGAGGGTTGGAGATCCAATTGAAATGTCACGCGTTTTGGTGAGTGATAAAATCCAAAGTAAAATTCTCGTTGATTTTGTAAATCGAATACCACTGTGTGATGGTCAGGACAGCTCATCTCTTTTTTTATTTTTAATTGAGGTTCAAAGGATTTGTCATTTAAATATCGGTTCTGAGTCCGAGTTTATTGCATTGTGTTTAGGTAAAACTTCTGGATATTTAACTCGTTTGTTTTCTGAAGGGTTAGTTAATGGGTTAAGTTGGAAACTTATTAGTCGTAAGATATTAGACTGTCTTGTCCCTACTAGAGCTAAAGATAGTTTGTGTAAGCAGTATGTACATCGCTTTCAACGTCCTGATGAGTCGTTAAGGAGTTTCATCATGGCCATTTCTGAGGCCGTTGAAGTTTTAGGGTTAGATCTTTCTGAATGTCAGATAGTAGATATTATTTTGGAGAATGTGTCGCCCTTGTCTCGACGTCATTTTGTATTTACTTCTAAACCTAGTACGATAGTTGAGTTACATGAGCTAGCTTCACTAATTGAAGGTACTTTGTTGTCTGAAAGTGAGTTTCGGGAAAAACATGCGCCTTTTATTGTTGACAATTCAAGCGTGGGTTCGAATCCTAGTTATTGTGGTAGGTCTAGGAATAATACTGCGATTTCTCAGCTGGGTGTGCAACCTGTGAAGAAGAACCATATTGGCCCGCGAGCGTTGGATAGTAAGTTTTTGTCAGGAATTCGCTGTTTTACTTGTAAACAGTTAGGACATGTACGGAGCAAGTGTAGTTCAGGAAACTAGTTGTGCGCCGTAAGAATCATGGGTCTTACGAGTCAAGCGCATTTCCATGCCCCCCTTCCCCCGTTGTAGTTCTTGTGCTTGTTTCTTTATGTTGTCTTGCTTTATATAAATATCTGCCAGGCTCTCTCCCAGATGGGATAGACCCTGGTCAGTTGAATCTTTCTTATCACCCGTGTCGATCAGGTTGATGTGCCAGACAGACCCAACCGATACGCGAAGAGCTCATGTGAGCCATCTTAAACTAATACCGACGTCGTAGAATGTAATAGTTTAATGGATAATGTTCGTAAGTTATTGTACTTACAGATTTAATTACTCCATTTTGGATTTACTTAGGTAAATGTAGGATGCCAAGAAATTTTTTTATAAGTTTATGGGGACTTGTATTTGATCTTTTTGGTATTCCTGTTTTGTGTAAGACTTGGTGTCTTGATATTATTTGACGATTGTTGAGTCATTTAATGAACGGTCAATTAACGTAATCTCATTTTGTTAATTATAATATTGACCGGGTTTTTTCATACTCTTAATACTAAAGTGGAATCATGCCTAATTTTTATAGGTATATGGGGACCTATAATTAATCTTTTGGCATCCCTTATTAAGTTGAGTTTTGTTTGATGGCATTGTGCCCTGGCTGTGAGCCAAATCGTGTTTTTAAAATTTAAATTTTGTTTACCATTAATGATATGTTATATATCAGTGGTTTGTAGATATAGTGTTTTGTTATATATATATTGTTGGCCATGTGTATAGTTATTTACAGGTATTGAACCGTAATTGAACTTGTAGATAGTATGTGTTTATGAAATAAGTGAATAGTTTATATATAATTATGGCACGAATTTGTTGATGTTCCACTTCATGGAATTTGGATCACGAAATCAAATGTTCTTTTGATTTAATTATGACGTAACTTTCTCTATTCTATGTGTTGAGACACTCTATTCTAGATTGAGTGCTGAGAATGGACTTATATAGAATATAGTGAGATTATAGTGATCTAGCATTTGAAACTCTCAAACCTTTGAATAGGAACCTTCAAAAGTGTTGAGGGGGGGGACGCTCCTCCGATACATCTATGTAGGATTTCTATAGGATTTTAGGATTTCATGAGGATAAACTTTTGTGACTTTGTAGTCTAGTGAACTTTATTGTGAGAACTTGAGTTTGAACGTAGAAGAAAGAAGAGATTCTTCATGTGTTCATACAGACAATTAGACATGTGGTTGCGTGTGACTTAACGCCACTTACATATCGACAACAGACTTGTTGTATATGATTTTTCGTTGCGCATCCTGTTTTCCTTTCTCTCCTGGTTTCTGGTAAAGTCTACGTAGTGGTACCGACTGCTTCTCTAGATGATGGAATCTAGAGCTGAAAAAGATGGATGATCTCATGCTGTTTGGGAAGATGATGTACAAGAAGGCAACCTTGAGCCCTTTGATGTTCCGCCTTGCTGAGGACGGATGCTGCATCTTCTTATTCTCCTGGTCAAGGGGGGAGATTTGTAACGTTAACTTACAGTTAGTTACAATTGGATCCATCCCGTTATAATGTTGATACGTAACTATCAAGAATTCATACCACCCGCTCTATAATTCCGACCCAAATAGAATCCCTACAATGGTACATTTCTCTGTTGTAGTCCCTGTAGGCTAATACGGAAAGATAATACGACACAGTATATTTCATGCTGTACAATCTTCTGTAATATTACACTCGTATTTGTTCAGGAACTTACCTTTGAAATCTTCTATCACTAGCCGCCACCAAAGCTGAACTACACCGTGCAGCCATGTGAAGAATGGGGCCGAGCTAACGAGAGTCTACAATCAACGCGTGGTCATTCTCCGTCTAGTCAGATTGAAACTAAGGAATGACAACATGGAGAACGCTAGAAGACAACAATCCACCCGCCCTCTGACGGATGTCAGATGAACTTCCCCAAACAACACAAACATCCAATGATCGCCGACTTGTTCTAATTTTCCGATGGAACAACCCTACAAAGTGACTACGTGACCGATGACAGCTAGCAACTACGTGCTAGAAATTACCTCCCCTCTTTCCGTGCAACGAAAATCACTATAAAACAGGCTGACATTGTCTAAAAACTTTGACTATCTAAAATCTACGAACGAGGACGGATCATTGTCGTCGACCTGGACAATGATCGGATAAACATTCATACATCATAAATTGGAACGTAACTATGGAAGTTACTTATAAAGAACTCTATTCATTTTCAACTTATAATATTTTCGTGTTAAAATCTTTATTTTGTGTTTTGCTTAATATTTAACTTTTTGCTTTATTATCTCAGTCGCTTAAATGTAACTTGTATGCCGCCACTTAGGCGCGGTTGGTTAGTTTGTTAGTTTATTAGTTTAGTTTGAAATCCACCATTGGTAATTTTGTATTGAGTGAATTTAAATGTAAATTGTTAAAATGTGTGGACTTTTGTATTTTGTTATTTCACGCGACTGTAGATATAAAACTATTCTTGTTATTTTTTTTATATAATTTAATTTTGTTCTAAATTTCATTCTTTAGTTTTTCTAAGATATAGTTAGTCCCGGGAGATTTTGACTAGCGTCTGGAAGTCAAACTCTCGCGTTATGTTTTATGTAATTGTAAATTTTCGTATTGTAACTGGTAATTGTTTGAGGAGCCCATCAGGCAAGAATATTTAATGTTTGTTTCATTTTTGTGGATATCTTACTTCACTTCACTTTTGGTAGTTTAACTTCTCTTTTGATGTTATTATCTACGTAATTTTGTGTCTCTTAAAGACGACCTGTAATAAATGTAAACATGGAATGTTTACATTCTGCGCTTCACGTTATTATTTTCAGCATTATTCAGAATGATATAATGAGACCACTGTACTTTGCTTTATCTACGTTTATACTGAATAAACCATATTATTGTTATATTTTTAATTCTGCTTATATTTTCCCTTATGTAGATTATACCTTCTCCCTTTTATTTAATTGTGGTCGTTAAGTAGAAGGCACGGAGAGGGTGTAACAGTGAAAGTCAAAATTAAAATTAACAGAAGGAATTTAAGCAGTTATGTGGTTTGTGGTAGGCTGTAGATATGCCTACACCATATTGTATGACTGCTCGTGAACCAGGTTGTCGTTTAGGAAACTCAATGTTTTGAGGCCCACAGTAAGATGATGTCAACTTAGCTCAATCGGTAGAGTGAAGGATCCTGGGTTAGATTCTTGGTATGGATGATAAATTTATCATTGTTGAAATGTGGGTTTCTCTTTCACATTGATGAATTAAAGGCTGGGAAATGGATATTGTGTCTGTCCTTATAAGTCGTATGAAGCTACGACAGGACTAGCAAGCCGGTAGTGAAAATTATATGGCTTGAATAAAAAAAGTTACCCCGGCTGGAAACAGTAATGGATGTTGAACAAAAAAATAAGTAAGATGTTGTCTCTGATTGGTTCAAACTTACAAAAGATGAGGGGCCTATCTAGCTCCATCCTAGCCAATGTTTTATGTGTGTTTGGACACAAGCTATATTATAATAGTTGAAATTACTTAACGCATGGTCCATGATAGCAAATAAAATACTGTATTAATTATAATAGAAAAATGTATTTATTAATTGGGTAACGTTACACGTGAACATTAGTTTGCAAATTAAAAATCTTAGTTGAATTTTAAGTAGGCCTACATTTAAAAATACACAATATGGAATAAAATCGTAACGATCGAACTATTCTCAGCTAAGCCTGAGCCCTTTTTGGACTGCAGCTAGAATCCTTAAAATCGTAAGCCACCGCGATGGAAGAAGTATCAAAACAACTAAATAATACAAAATAACAATCGATCAATCTTTTTTTTTTTGTATTCTACTGTAAGTAGAACGGAAACATAAAAAAATAAATAAATACAAACTGAAGGATAAAAAAAAGATAGCTTAAATGTGTCTAGAGAATCTAGGCTACATCTCAAAAAGTTTTCAAATCAACCCGCCATCAAAGTTCCCACACACTTACCAACCCCTCTCCCCCACAAAAAACACATAGTCTACACTACACGTCAAAACCCATTTCACAGAGAATCTGTCGGGAAGTTTTATAATCTTGAAACGTCTCTCGTTCATTCTCTGAGCCTGAAATATGATTGATGGCAGTGAGGACTTATATGCTTTGAAAGCAACTACAGCTGACGAGTCAAACAATAGAGCCTTAAAAACTCTCATGGCTTTGCTGTATCAGCGCATAATAAATAGGTTCACATCTTTAGACAATAGCACATCAACATAAAGAGGATAGTATGGATTCAAGAGTTTTACTGACTTTTTTAATCAAAAAATAATATAGTAAATAATTATAATGTACATTTCTAGCTATATAACATATTTTTAAAACTAAATATCACTATAGTACAATCGTGATACGTTGTTAGCTTTAACTTTTTGAAAGTCAACATTGATTTAATATATTATATAATCGGCTACCACTTTTTAAATGGGACATCTTAATAAAACATGATATGTTGTGTAATGAAAAAAAAATATAAATAATATGTGTGTATTTATTTCTATATTTTGAATGAAAGAATTAATTTAATTTTAGATAATCTATAATATATATAATATATAATCTTGTGTTTTATTGGGCGCCAACTACCAACCCCATTTATTTTGGTGAGATAGGTAGATTTTTAATTATAGAATAAATTTATCCCCATAAACTGCTCAGCGGTAATACGAAAACCCCTTTTCTCAAGACCCCTGGACTTTACCTAAAGTTTGGACCTAAGTTGGACACTTACAACCGAAGACTTTCTGATGCAGGTTATTATTCTTGATTTGACCAATCCAGTCTACTGAGCATCGCTATACATGGGATGCCAGTTCAGAAGAAAATACAATGTACATTGATGTAAATAACAATAAAACAATTAAATTTAAAGAGTAATTTTAATTATTGAAGTGAATGATATTCTTAAATGAACCCTACCTATGAAGCATGCCTCGTATATTATAATACTATTAAAAGTATTGTTAAGCAATACTTGAAATTGTTAAATTCTCACTTGAATTGTGAGTATATTTGAATATACATATTTCTTTAAGCAAATAAGATTTTAACAACAAAATTTATTCTTTATAACATGTAACAATAATAAATAAAAAAAAATAGTTCTGAGGTGGACAAAAAGTATTAATTCTGGTTTGGAAACTAAAAATTATTTGTCCTTCTTTAGTAATTTTAAGGATTATGCTTAGTTAGTTACATCCGTAACAGGATGTTTACAGATGGATTGGATCTCACCCGAAAATGTCCTTGCTCTGGTAAAAATGTTGAATCAAAGCTCCGTCGATATTTAACTCTCTGACCTTAACTTTCCACCAAGATCTTCTTTGGGTGCTTCCACTCAACTTTCTTCACGAGTTTATACAGCTTTTAGAAGTTTTAGATGAATAACATTACCATGAACCTTTAAAAAAATATATAATTGAAGGATCCGCAGATCGGATCCTTCCTTACACTTTCGACGCCAATTTTAGAGAGTCACAACAATAAGTAAGACAAAACACAAACACGTTATTTTTGTTTAAAATAAACAATCACCGGCCTAGGAGAAAACATTCGCCGGGATTTGTATGTAAGAATAAAGCAAACAATCTTAATTATTTAGAGATTGGGGGTATTACTAAAAGGATAATGATACATTTTTTACAAAGAAACATAATTCATCTTTAAAAATTAATTCAAACTTGGCACCAAACAAAAAAAACAAAACGAGAATAATAATTTCTTCCGCTAGGGGCAATTAATGTTTCAAGAGACAGCCAGATGCTATAAGTGTCCAAGAACATAAAAATAAACGAATCGAATAGTTCCGAAATAAACCACTCTCTGGAGCAGATAGCGTTAAAATCATCCTACCAACAAAATTAATAAACATGGCGGGTTGGCAGTTTATGAATAAAAATAAAAATAAAGAAAGATGATTTAATGAAGTGAAATAAAGGTAAGTAGATTATATGTATAACATATATTTTAATTGTAAATGAATAAATAATGAATATTCAAAACTTTAGGAGTTTTGAATGAAATTTAAAACAAATAAACAGTAAAATTGACAACGATGTTATATATTTGAAGAATTTAATCAACTGATTATTAGATTTCTATTGTAAGTAACTCTTTTAACCAAAAATAACATCACAGAAATGCCCCTCGATGCTACGATTTTAATCTAATTTATTATATTAAGAGCGTAGTATCTACTTAAAAGATGTTATTTTCTGATATCAAACTTAGACGCTCAGTTGATCTCCGTGGTTAATGAAAGTGAATTTGAATTTCAACCTCCCGACTCAAAATGCACCCTACTCTCTCTAGTTCGGGTTACGGTTTAAAATGTGTGTTTATTTAATTAACTTAAAACTCTTCAAGTCTTCTTGGTATGGTATTTTCTTCCAGATTCTGAACGAATTACTTCAACAACTTCCCAAATATTAGAGATGCCACATGTTTGTCAGCTGTTAACATCAGCTGATCATTTCACAACATTGAACATTCAAGTTCAAGGTCACTCGGCTTGTAAGGTTAGAGTTTATTAAATATATGTGATTATAATATTGTTCTTCCTGTGATAATATATTTAATTTAATGCCACGGTTATGGCAAATAACCAAACTACTCACTTTAAATCGATATAGTCGAAAATACACAATTTCCTGGAAAACTTGCTGTGTACTTTTAATTCATAACTTAATGAAAAATCAAATATTTGGAATTCACAGTTATTTTCTTAGCAGCTTAGAGACATCCTCTATTCAACAAAAGTATTCTCCATACTTAAATATATTTTAAAGACAAAAATAATTTAGAAGAAACATGCTTATATTGAGTACAATCTTCTCATCCCATAAAAACTTGAGGGCCTAGAACCCTTTCCATTAAAATCCTTAAATTTCTTCAATTGATATGGCAAATAGACACCCTTCTTCATATAATGTAGAAGTCTTGAATGAAAATTACAAATATTTCTCTCTCTAAACTTTAAAACAAAAAAATAGGTGTGCAAACTTAAGTTATCGCAACCTTTGTGACACCTGTAGTCATTCTCTTTAGCCACATAAAATGGCTTAAAACCAACTATTTTAACTTCCGATGGATATGTTCATTAACTTAAGGATATTATTTAACTATATAAAGTATTTTCCTTGCCAAAATTATACATTTTGTACTGTTAAATTGTAAAAAGGAAACAAATCTTTTAGTGGTTTTGGCACTTGGACACAGAAAAATGAATAGGCCTTGACCTTAAAGTCAGAATTTCTTCATTCCATTAATGAATATATTAAATACATCCTCTTCTTCAGCTTTCTTGTTAAAATAATTAAAATATATTTATAATTTCTTCCTCAAAACTTGAAAAAGCAAATGCTCTCTGAGTCATTTTCTTTACATCTTGACAGAACGTAGAGTAGGCTAACCCTTATTTCTTTGTATTTCTCAATTCTTTTAGTGAAACCAGTTATTATATACCCTTTTCAAGGTAATGTAGAAGTATCATTTAAAAATATTAATAATAACCCTTTAAAATAGTTGAAAAGGAAATAGAATATTTGAAAATTTAGGCCCACGCCTAACTTGAGTATTATCAAATGTTTGTATACACATTTAAACTTACTCAAACTTGTTATATGGGTACTTTCCAACAGCCCCTCAATATTAATGTCAGTTCTCAAAGAGAAATGTTTAAATAACATTTCATTAAACCCAAAAATCATATATTTTTAAAGTGTTAAAATGGATTTAACTCTTTTTCTCTTCAATTCTTCACAGTCAAATGCAGATTTTAGCTTTGATATATAAACAAAACAACAAGTTGATTACTCTTCTTACAAATAACATACATATAATATAACATAACATAAATAACCTTCTTCTGTTCTAGCATTCTTCGCTACATTGCGGTCCCACTGCGAAACAACTCTTGGCCTTCTTTATATTTGCACAAGATCAACTGCTTGACCTGTCTTCAAGATCTTGTTAGGATGAAATACACATTATGAAGGTATTTAAGGCTCTACCATAGACTTTTCTTTGATAGTATAATATCTGAGTGGCCTCATAATTTTTAGAGGAAAAATGAGACAAAATAATAGATAGTCCATAAAATTAGATGAAACTGAACTTTGGCTTTTGTTACACCATGCTGCATACAGATTATCATTCCAGCGCTCTCCATAACATTGTTGACCTTGCTAGTAACTGATAATCACTTAATAATAATTACTTCTGTTGGAGAAACAGAGTAAATAGCTCCTTCACGAAAAATAATTGAGTATCATAGTTCCCTCAATAAGTCATAACTTTCTCCCATAAACCGTAGATCCTTTATGAAAAATAATTGAGTATCTTAGTTCCCTCAATCAGACATAACTTTCTCCCATAAACCGTAGATCCTTTATGAAAAATAATTGAGTATCGTAGTTCCCTCAATCAGACATAACTTTCTCCCATAAACCGTAGATCCTTTATGAAAAATAATTGAGTATCGTAGTTCCCTCAATCAGACATAACTTTCTCCCATAAACCGTAGATCCTTTATGAAAAATAATTGAGTATCGTAGTTCCCTCAATCAGATGTAGCTCCTCCAAGTAAACAAAAATCACCTCTACATTGGTACTGTCACTGTCTTGTTATCAGTGAGGACTTATAGGGCAATCAAACATATTGACAACTGTCATAAACTCCAAAACATTACTCTCCTCATCGCTTCCTCATCTCGTAGAACCTCCTATACACATAATTATCATCTTCATTGGAGCGCTGGGGTGTACTTTGGCATTTCTTTGGTGATATAAATATATTTTTCCTCGACGTATAATAAGGTAGAAATAAATAGTAATTGTAATAAAAAAAAATCTTGTTTTCTTCAACACAGAATTAGGCCTATATGTAAACAAATGTGTATTATTTCACCTAGACATGTGCTTCAAATGAAAGTTTTTAGGGACCTCTTTTGTTCACACTATTCCTTCTCCAATCGCATACCGAGCTTCAGGGATTCCTCGACTCCCATAACCTTCTTCTGTTCTGAAACATTCCCTCCTCCAACAGCAACCCGAGCTTCAGGGATTTCTCGACTCCCACAAAAGCTTTGTAATTATGTCCTAAAACTTATTCCAGGATCAAAAATAGTCCTCCTACAATCCCTAGGTTGAGATTGTGGAAGAGAGGGCCTAATTCCACTTCCTCCAACTAGCCATACATTTCCTAGATCTGGAAGAAATCCATGTCGCTTCCTTTTACCGAGGCCTCGTTTCTTGATCCTTGGTTTGATTTTGTTGCAGGTATCATCTTGATTCGATGACTGCCGTGTGACCTGGTTCCTGGTCCAATGATGCGAGGAGATATTGAATAATACATCCTGAACATCAAAATGTTTAGGGCATTCTTCATTGTTTCGGTGTTGGTGAAGAACACTCCTCCCGATGTTAGTAGCTTCAGTTTGCAGTTCCACTCTTAGAATGCTCCTTGTATCCTGTCTTATCGTCGCATCTGACAAGATATCTCCTACAAGTTTTGTGTCTGTGGGCCCATTTGATGACACACCAAAACAACTTGACAATAACACTTCATCATTTACCCACAAAGTGCATGATAATTTCTCTACTTCAGAAACCCTTGTTTTTACATGAAATGACTCATTCGACTCCTTAAACTGCATGACGTCATAGTCAAATTCCCAGTCAAAATTGTTCACCTGACAGCGAGACTGACCCATTATTGGAACACGTGACTGACCTATGTAGCTCTTACTAGGGCTTTCATACAATTGTGTATCACATTTCTCATAGTAGGCACCTAAATGTGTGAAAGGGTAAATATAAGAACCGTTAGCCGAAAGGTCCTTCACTGGCCTTGTTACCACTTGCTCTTGTACTTCCTCCACTGCTGCCACTAGTTTCTCCCCAGTCGTTGCCAAGTCCTGTACTTGTGCCTCGACCTGTTTCCCCTTTTCTGCCAATTGGTCGTGGACCGACCTAAACTCGGTACTGTAATTGTCTAATTTTGAGAAAACAACATCCCTTAGTGACTTCATGTTGGTGTCCATTTTCTCCTCAATTTTTTTCAGTTTATTCTCCATTTTTTCCTCCATCGATTTTAGGTCCCCCCTTAATACTTGCCATAGGTCAAACATGGTAAATTCCTTCACTGTCTTTGGAGCTTCCTCTAACTTCTCCACAGCTGAAATACTCCTACTGCTATCCAGGGCATCTGCCCCCAATGGTGTACCATCCTCCATGTGTGGAATTACTGGTCGTAAACCTGCCATAACTATTTACTCTAACGTTGTGACAGAACTCTTATCCCATTCTTCTGTTATGGGCTCGGCTTGAGGCATTTCAACCTCCTCTTCTGACTCCTCTACTTCTCCACTGACCGATGGTTGCTGGGCATCCATATTTATCTGTTCATAATACTGCCCCTCTGGCATAACCTTCTATACGAAGTAAAAATGACCCAAAACCCAATTGAGGTAATCTGGCTTTCCATTCAAACGTGCTATTGTAAGTTGGCCGCAAAAAACATCAACTACTCCCTCAATTCACAAATACACCCTAGTGTAATCAGGCCTCAAAATACATATTTTACTGTCTTCTCAAATTACATATAAGCCTTAGTGTAATCAGGCCTCAACCTATACAGTCCTTAAAAAAACTTTAGGTATAACAATAGCCCCACGTTAAGGCGACACTGTAATGAAAAAAAAATATAAATAATATGTGTGTATTTATTTCTATATTTTGAATGAAAGAATTAATTTAATTTTAGATAATCTATAATAATATAATATATAATCTTGTGTTTTATTGGGCGCCAACTACCAACCCCATTTATTTTGGTGAGATAGGTAGATTTTTAATTATAGAATAAATTTATCCCCATAAACTGCTCAGCGGTAATACGAAAACCCCTTTTCTCAAGACCCCTGGACTTTACCTAAAGTTTGGACCTAAGTTGGACACTTACAACCGAAGACTTTCTGATGCTGGTTATTATTCTTGATTTGACCAATCCAGTCTACTGAGCATCGCTATACATGGGATGCCAGTTCAGAAGAAAATACAATGTACATTGATGTAAATAACAATAAAACAATTAAATTTAAAGAGTAATTTTAATTATTGAAGTGAATGATATTCTTAAATGAACCCTACCTATGAAGCATGCCTCGTATATTATAATACTATTAAAAGTATTGTTAAGCAATACTTGAAATTGTTAAATTCTCACTTGAATTGTGAGTATATTTGAATATACATATTTCTTTAAGCAAATAAGATTTTAACAACAAAATTTATTCTTTATAACATGTAACAATAATAAATAAAAAAAAATAGTTCTGAGGTGGACAAAAAGTATTAATTCTGGTTTGGAAACTAAAAATTATTTGTCCTTCTTTAGTAATTTTAAGGATTATGCTTAGTTAGTTACATCCGTAACAGGATGTTTACAGATGGATTGGATCTCACCCGAAAATGTCCTTGCTCTGGTAAAAATGTTGAATCAAAGCTCCGTCGATATTTAACTCTCTGACCTTAACTTTCCACCAAGATCTTCTTTGGGTGCTTCCACTCAACTTTCTTCACGAGTTTATACAGCTTTTAGAAGTTTTAGATGAATAACATTACCATGAACCTTTAAAAAAATATATAATTGAAGGATCCGCAGATCGGATCCTTCCTTACACTTTCGACGCCAATTTTAGAGAGTCACAACAATAAGTAAGACAAAACACAAACACGTTATTTTTGTTTAAAATAAACAATCACCGGCCTAGGAGAAAACATTCGCCGGGATTTGTATGTAAGAATAAAGCAAACAATCTTAATTATTTAGAGATTGGGGGTATTACTAAAAGGATAATGATACATTTTTTACAAAGAAACATAATTCATCTTTAAAAATTAATTCAAACTTGGCACCAAACAAAAAAAACAAAACGAGAATAATAATTTCTTCCGCTAGGGGCAATTAATGTTTCAAGAGACAGCCAGATGCTATAAGTGTCCAAGAACATAAAAATAAACGAATCGAATAGTTCCGAAATAAACCACTCTCTGGAGCAGATAGCGTTAAAATCATCCTACCAACAAAATTAATAAACATGGCGGGTTGGCAGTTTATGAATAAAAATAAAAATAAAGAAAGATGATTTAATGAAGTGAAATAAAGGTAAGTAGATTATATGTATAACATATATTTTAATTGTAAATGAATAAATAATGAATATTCAAAACTTTAGGAGTTTTGAATGAAATTTAAAACAAATAAACAGTAAAATTGACAACGATGTTATATATTTGAAGAATTTAATCAACTGATTATTAGATTTCTATTGTAAGTAACTCTTTTAACCAAAAATAACATCACAGTTGGATGACTAAATGAGAGTATTGAGAGAGAACACGTTAAATCCACAATCGTCTTCCAACTAATTATTAATAGCTTATTAAAAATATTTGTTTTAATGGAATTGAAAAAAAAATCACTGCTTAAGTATTTTTATTCTCGAAAACAGCCATTAAATTGTAGTAAAATCAAGTATTTGTAATTATATTTATTAATACTATCCGATAGATTCTTACCCGCATTATTGGCTACGTGGTCTAACGTGATAAACTTACAGTAGATTAGACTGCCGATGACGAGGATATTAAGGTTCTAATCTTGGTTGGGTGTATCGAGATATTTTTCACAAAATTTTTTTCCACTTTCCCTTACCGCAAACGCAGGTACACCTCCTCTAAATATAACCATACTAATACCTAAAACCATTATTTTAATTTCTTCTTGAGCGTATAGCCTGAATGGATAGTAAAGATGTGCTAAAATAAAAAACTTATTTATGAATAAAAAGGTTTTATCAACAAATGACCTACATAATAACTTGAGTCTATAAAAAAATAGGATACCCAATCTCTCAGCGGTAAATTCATACCAATACCATTTGTCGATACCTTGGACACTTATATCTGTATACAAATACACTAACGGCTGAGCTGAGGTGTCGAAATGATCTAATATTACGAGGGTTTTCCAAGCGAAACACCATTTTGAACTACCCTGAGGATTTCTTGGTGCGCATATCCTGCTAATGAGTAATGACACTCCCATCCACTAGAGCCATCTAGTGAGTAGGCCAGCCATATTTGAGCTTTTAGTTAATTACATCACAACGTGTTAGTTATTATGACTTTAACTGTTAACTTTTTCTTTTCTGATCAAACCTCGTACATAGTTTCTGGTAGGAAGGACCTTTGAGAGAAAAAAAAAAGTTTCTTTGATTCACATCTATTAAAACGTACTAGATTGTTAGTATTATATGATATCTAAAGCAAAATATGCAGATCATATGACCTGACGCGTATGTATATAAAAATGTTTATTAACCTTTTAACCCGCTTCGGTGGCTGCATGGTCTAACGCGCATTCTCGTGTTAGACTAGATTGTTGAAGACGGAGAGATTGAGGTCTGATCCCTATCGAGTGCAATAAGGATGGTTTTTCCTAAATATTTTTCCACTATCCTTCCACACAAGTGAGTGTGAAATGGTTTTCCACTCTTCTTAAAAAAAACTCGGGTGTACTTCCTATAAATTAAACCTTCATAACTCCTAAACCATTAGTGTAATTAGTACATAGGCGTACAAACCAAGTGGGTAGTAAGATGTGGTGCTTAAATTTTTTTTACAATCTGATACCTTGGCTAACGTTTAATGTTTCCATCTTTAGATTATACATTTATTTAATTAATTTTAGCGTTATTGTGAACGTGATTAGCGGTGACTGAAGAGCAATAGCGATGATTTATTATGTCATTGCTCACCATCATATACCCTAAAAACCTGTAATTACGGTCACAGCTTCACATCAACAAGATTTGTTCATTTGGTATCTGGTCATTGAAAGGATTACTTGGGAGAGGTGGTTCAGGTTTAATGGCGGGGAAGCAGCTGTTTTATGGGCGTGTCTGTCGTGATGACTGCCACCCTACAAACAGTAGGAAGGTCCTGAGCAACCTTTGAGGTGTTTACTATCTCTCTCCGTAAACGGTCAGTGTTGGTTTTTATTGCATGACACATATCCCCTGAAGGAATGTTAACGACTCATCGAAAACATTCTAAATTCTAAGAAAGAAACAGCTGAGAGAAATGTAATTATATTTATATTCTCGAGTATTTTCACCCTCACTCAAATACATTTATTTTATTTAAGGTTTTATCCATTAATTATTTGCTTGAATTCATTTATGTATAGTTTTTAAATGGAAATGGGAATACAAAAGTGTAGCCAAGTTGGGCACGTCAGTCATGACATTATGCTCACCTACTCTAGTTTTCTCATTCCTGAAAGGTTGGGGGATAATAAATTTTTTTTAGTTCACCAGTGAGAGAAAGGTTGGTATCACTTAACCAAGAAAAAAAATATCAATGGTAAAATAATATAATACATATTCACAATATCATTGACCTCGTGGGTCTTGGGGTTAAGTGCTTGCCTCAAAATCCAGTTTTCATGGGTTTAAAACCAGCTGGGGTCAACGAGTTTTTATTAAGTGATAAAAATTTGTAGCACAACTTCCTTTGGGGGGAACTAAAGCCATCGGTCCCATGTCAATTATGGCTTGAAAAATAACCCTGGAAGTTATGTGAAAATACCTATTTCTCCTAAATTGGTAATACCTCTCTCTTTCGCTCATTGAATTCTCATGTGCTGAAATAATCAATCGGTTAAGAAAGTGCACATTAAAATACTTCAAATAAATCATTCACAATATCAACAATTTTAAACTATGAACAAAATATTCCTTTATTATATTCTAGACATTAGATTCAATAACTAAAAATGATGATTTAATAATTTAATTATTTTATAGTAATTCTCCATAATATTTGGAAAAATAGATAATTTTCCTAAAGAAGCGCCGTGAGATAGAATATGACGCAATATTAAATACATGGTTACTAAGCGGGTTGTATATAACGATCATCTTTAGGGGATTTTCATTTTTCGAAACTAATATTTCTTAAAATCGACATATTTTAGAGATTTATTTAAACCTAAAATTAGTAAGCTTAGTTTGAGAATAAAAGTATGAGGAACGCAATAGGAAACATGCTGATATTTTAAAGAAGGAGAGTAAAAAACACCATTGTTACCTTACTATTAAGCCTAATACCAACTCTATAGCAAATAATATTTTCTACTAAGAACTATAACTTCTTAAAGGTATGTCTACTGATGATGAATACGTGTCCAATAATTAAAAAATATACATCATTAGCTAAGTTAATATTTTAAAACTTGTTTAATGTATCTTATATATTATTTTTGTTGTCAACATCTATTTTTCTCAACTAATACAAAGCCTACAGTGATGAATAAGGTATCAGTTGACAGTATGTTTTACTGACTTCTGACATAGCATAGTCTCTTTACGTTAAAACACATTGTTTGTTTAAAATTTAAGTTAAAAGAGAAATATAACAATATTTTTGTATCAATTACCGAAAATAAACTCTCTTTGCTATTTTGTGTGTACACTTCGATGAGTATTTAATCTCAGCAACCCAACAAAAGACTAAATTTTTTTGGGGGTGGGGGAGGGAAAGGTTGAATGTGCGAAAGTTTCGCAAGGGCTTACTGGTATATTTCAATTGGTTTAAATTCAATAAACAACTATGTTTGTAATCATTTATAGTAATTTTAATCTGAGTTTCTACTAGAACTAGCTATGAGATATTTATTTAAGATAATGGTAGCTAATAGCTTATATTAAATCCTTTAATAAAAGGTGAGACCATGAATAGTTTAAAGTTGATGTCATCTCCAGCTACTTGAATGTGTATTATATATATATATAATATATATATATATATACAGTTTGTGCAGCATGTCCTTACTAACCGTTCGTGATACCCGTGTATTTACACTAATTGTGAAGAGACGAAGAAGATATAGCTTACAGGATAAATATATTTGCTTGAACAGGAGAGTATCTGATCAATTATGAAAATCTACCCTCATTTTACTTGAAGGCTTTTCAAATTTATTAAAAACTGAGTAGAAATAAATAAAAATTAAGAAATTTTTTATGTCTGTTTGAAGAAAATAAAAGCATTGCCCGGGGTAGTCACGCAATCTATTCCGTAGCTACTACGGCCAACGCCAGGTTCTTATGCTAATCTAAGAATACAAATACGATAAAATAAACTTTAAATATGTTTATTTAATGAATTTCATCAATACTAAATTTTAAATACATTTTATGATACTTTGTAGAATTATTTTGAGTGAATTGATTAAAAATAATACATATATATGATCTGATTTTACTTATTTATTGATACTTTTTAATACCTTATAGTTTTTAATAGTATCTCATATTTTTTTAGTAAAATAAATTATTTCTCATTTGGTGGCTACAAATGTAAAATGAGAGTCACAACTCTTCATACATCCACTTCAAACGGCTGTGGATTCATCTTTATATGTTGCACGCAAAGTAAATTCTCCCAAGGCCCTCCCCTCCGCCGCAGTAGTTTAACTTATCGTAAATTGTTGAGTGTATCTCTGCGGCATTCCCAGACTGCGTTCAAAACTTTCATGACCTGTGAACATGCAGGTGATATCATCAAGGGTGAGAAACTGTATTAAATAGTACACGAGGGACAAGGATATATGCCACTCTCTGTACATCAATTATTTCATACGTTATAGAGCTTAGGTTGATTTGGAAACTTAAGATTGGGTTTAGTGGACGCGAGAAAAGTCAGGGTTTTCTTACAGTTTTTATAGAAACACATTTTTTGGCCAAAATAAATAAATATTGCTACATTTAGAGATAGAGATTAATTTTCTTCACTTGGTGATATCAACAGTTCTTGAATATCTTCCATGAGCATAGCGACAGGATATGATAAACGTTTTAAATCAAGAGAAAAAGTTGTCATTGAATTCTAGGACACCATTGACAGATATTTAAGACCTGTTGATATCACCACGTGAAATAAATTAAATTAATCTTCTAATGGAGAAAATTTAATCTAATTTGATCAAAAATGTTTTGATAAAAATATTGGAATATTAATGACCTTTTCCTTCATCTCCTACATTCCCCCATGATAGTCCGTTTCATCGCCAATATAATATTTTCAATGTGTATCTATTTTATAAAGTTTTGTATTTAAAATAAATTTATCAAATTTGATGATGAAAAAGCAATGGTAAAACTTCAAATATACTCGAAAAATACCATAAATTTTAAATATATTGTAAACACCCTTCCCTGCACCCTCCTATCCTAAAGATTTATAAACAAAAATTAGTTGAATGCAATTTGATTTTTTTGTGTAAACATATTCAGATTATATTTTTGTACAACACATTCACCATGTTACAAATAGGTCTCTCCTTTTACCGGTGGTCCAGTGGTTAAATGCATTAGGAAAGGGATATACTGAATTGCTGGGTGCGAAATATTGAAACTCGAATATAAATATGTTGCGCACGAGATAGTTAGCTCCCCACTTATGATTCATCACTTATAATAGTGGAAATAATCTGATTCCTTTCCGATTTCCTAAAGTTAAAAGTGTATTCTACATTAAATTATAATTAAAAAAATTCAAGGATTCAATTTCAGCTTCGTATTACATAAACGTATTTTTATTAATTTGTTCAGCAGAAAAATTATTAAAGAATAACCCAATGGAATTAAGATTCTAAAGATGATAAAGTATAATTATTAGCTATGATAAATATAATATTTAGTACTGGTCAGCTGAGAAGAGATAAAAACAGTTCTCGTTTTAAAACTACACCTAGTGCCCGTAACAAAGATTTGAACTCACTCTCTGCTCAAAGAAAAGGATTTAAATATATATAACGTGTTTGGTTTTTATATGGCCAAACCAAATTTGTATGTATTGTATGCACTGTAGGTAAAAAAAATATATACGTTTCAAGAAAACTGAATAAAAGCAAATAGATAGATGTATTTATTCTTCAAAATGAATTTACCATTAAAATAAATGAGAGATTATCTATAACTCTTTAAAACTATTAATTTAGGATTTAAATAACTTATTTCATTAACCCTTTCTGCATAATATATCTTTTTTTAACTAAGAAACTTTAATCTTGATCAGGTGATCTAGTGGTCTAGACTTTTGTGCTGGGGGTCCGGGGTTCAATCCTCGGTCCCGGCACAGATTTATCTGATTACCAAACCCTTCCTTCACCTCTGACAAGACGTGTATTAATCACAACTTGTGGATGTGTGGAATTCAAGGCCCCCACCGTGGTTCGGATCCCACGTTGAACTGTAAGGGTCCTACATTTAATCTCACAATCACCCTACCATTCATTACACATTAGCGTAAGTGCGTACAAACCGAACGGGTAGTAAGACGCGGCACTAATAATAATTTAATCTTGATATTTTGATAATATTTCATATATGATTATATGTTTATTGGACGAAGTTATTTCATTTGTCATGTGTATAATTGCTTATGTTTTTAATAGTGAGAGAATATAATTTATTAAACATAGTTTTAGTACTTTTTGGTTATAAACTTACGCATTAATTATACGGATAATCTAAGGAAAAGGAAGGTTGAATTTAGAGGAAGTGTATCCAAATGTGCTTGTAGAGAGAGTGGGAAACCACCCTCAGTACAATAAACCGGGACCAAACCTCGATGACTCCATCATCGGAAGTATAGTCTACAGCGAGAGTAGCACGCTGGACCATACGGCCACCAAACGGGTAAAAATAAGTTTTAAAATGTTTAAAAAACATTAACAAATAAATACAATGATTAAGATGTGAAATTTCAATTTTTTATATTTTGTTTACAAGAATTGTTATTTTGTATGAGCTAAATATGATTTACAGTTAAGTTTTCAAAATGTGTACCATTTTAATTAATGAACCCGTATATGATTGAAATAACCAGTTTTTTCTCCCACGTCATGTGTCATGAACATATACTGAGGTTAAGGGATAACTCCACAGTTTATTAGTATTTGGTTTATAATAGAAGATTTATAAAATCATCAAAATTCTTTTGAATAGGGCTGTCAAGTCGATAGGACATTGTAATTAAAGGTGGCAATATATTTAATATAATATTATGCATTAAATATAAAGGTTTTTAATTTGAGTGGACAGATACCAAATCTTAAAAGTTTTTATCATTGTTAAAAAACTATTCTCAAATCGTTCAACTTAAAAACCAACATTTATTTTTATAGAATCGTAGTAGTTGTGTTTATTTTTTATATTGGTATTGGTTTGAGATTTTAAATTCATAGCTCTAGCCTAAATAAAGCTTAGATATGTCACTAAATATTGGACTAAATGATTTAGTAAAATATTTTTTATAATGATTATTTCTATTAGTACAGCGAGAGTATAATTCATAACATGTATTTAAAAAAATTAGATTATATGTTCAATCTATAATTATTTATCCTTGAGATAAATGTTCAGTAGAATTTTAACATCATGTAATACATGCCTTAACTATTAAAAAAATACTTTACATAAGAAAATCCTTAAAACTTACGAAACCGTTCTTCTGAAATGTTATATTAACCGTCTGTGACTGGAACTGTTGCATTTCTTCAATGGTTGTATTAAAAAAAAGGTAATTAGTTTGGATCCCATGATGTTTGCTTATGACTACCGAGAAGGAAGAGGAAGTACAGAAACAACTACAAGAATGGAATGAGGAAGTAAAAGTTTGTGGAATTAAATTTAGCATGGCAAATTGTGAAATGATGGTAACGACAAGGAAGAGGATGATGCCTAAAAAGCCTTAAGGTTGGAAGGATTAGAGATGAGAAATGTACAGAACGTAAAGTATCTCGGAAGAGGGATTGAGGAGAAAGGTGGAAGTAGATAAGATTTAATGAGAAGAGGACAGCAGGGAGAGTTGTTCTATAGGTACGTAAGAGATCTGATATGGAGAAGAGAATGCCTTTGAAGTGTAAGGAAGTGTTGTACAGGGAGTACTTTGTACCTATTGTCACATATGCAGTGAAACATGGACATTGAATGTAATAGAGGCTAGGAAATTGGAGGCCTGGGAATGAGATTTGTGAGGAGCATGAGAGTTTTCACGAGAAAAAAAAGATTAGGAATGAAGTTATCAGGGGAAGAGTTGGGGTACAGGGAGTACATGAGACAGTAGGAGGAAGCGAAACTGATATGGTATGGGCATGTAATAAGGATGGAAAAAGATAGGGTGCTAAAGAAAATTTTGGAAATGAAGTATGTGGGAAAAAGACCACAAGCGAGGCTTTGAAAGAGATGGGAAGAGCTGACAGCAGAAATTGTTCAAGTGAGAGGAGAAAATTGGAAGAAATTAAAGAAGGAAGAGTGGTGGAAGATAGAGGAAGATGGAGGCATTTTAATAAATTGACCCGGCCACATGCTGGAAACAATTGATGATGATGATGATTTTGGATACCCCCCAAGTATCCCTCAATTAGGTCCTGCTGCATGATGTCATCAAACATTCAAAAATGTGTTTATTTTCTGAGTTATGGGCGTTTCAAGTAACGCCATGCAGGAACGTTGTGAATACGTAACGGTGCCAGTTGTGATGTCATTCTGTTACCACCCACTCTACTACCTCTTAGCTACGGCCACATTAAACTAAAAGGGAAGTGGCTGTAAACTAAAGGTTATAAAGATGTAAGACATTAGTAACAATTAAATAACAATATGAATGTTTTATTCAAGATAACAATTGAAACAATAATTTACATGACCTCGAAAATCCATCGGGAGTATGTTGAAAATCATGTTAATAATAAAGCGCAGTTTGATCATGTGAATGTTTCCAAACATGAAACATATCCTTGAGTCAACTAGGTCAGTCTGGAAGAGACAACAACTCGACCAAACTACACTGTCAGTCTCACAACAGTGAATGATGACAAAATAACCTTAAATTTTTGACTATCTGAACAAATCATTACTTTCAAAATATCTAGACAGATATTTATTTGAATACAAAAATGAGCCTATGGGCATCTTTGAAATTGTTACCAAAGTGGCTGCTTCACTACATTAAATACAGACAGAATAAAAAAGATGGTTAAATATCACCAGATATTTTAATAAACATGAGTTTGGCTTACCGGCATTAAGTCAAACTCCCACGGGACTATTAAATGTCGACACAACAAAAGACAAGATTTCTTCTTGTTAATAAAAAAAATTTGACATACAAAAAAGTTCTAGTGAAACCACAAATAATTTCAATTAAATGATTAAGAAAATTATTAAGTCTAAATCAATCAGAAAATACTTTACGTTACTTTAATATACAATTCAAATAACAATCAAAAATACAAAACATTATCAAAAAGGGATTTTACATTTACTTAGTCTGCAAAACTGAGTTAATTTAAATTAAATACTTCTAACAAAAAAAGTTTTTAAATGTGGCATCTAATATTTTGAGTGACTTCACAGACACTAGCGCCCAAGTTGCGGGAAAAAAAATTAAGTGTCTCTTAACAAAATTTATTATCATAAACCAAAAAACTTTCAGTTAATAATTTACGTTGCCTATTCCGGCTTATTTCAAAAATAAATTTACTATTATTCATAGTTGAACAAGCCATAGTTCAAGTCTTTTAAAATAATATTGATGAATTAATATAAACAAAATACGTAATCATCCTTTAAATGTCCATGTTCAGGACAGGACTTCTCCAGACGGCGTCGATTATAAATGTTTAAGACATGACTTCTCCTGAAGGCGTTTAATAATATAAATCCATTGGTATTCAGAATCGCTAGGTTTATATAGTGTTTCTAGTCGCTTGGGGTTGGAAGGGGGTAGTGTCCATATTAGTCGGTGACGTCCCATCGGTCATTTCGATAGATGCAGAACAGCACGTAGTTCCTTTGATCAGGCTAGGATTGGCGGGCCTATCTCGATCACGCCCTCCAGTGGTGATAGTGAATTGTTTGACTAGTTCACCTGTGACGTACACATCATGCCATGTCTTAATGGTTGATACCGTCTTGCACGCCGGACGCCAGGATAGCAGGGCTCAGTTGTTGAATGAGTCTCTGGTCAGTTCAATCAGAATCACATTGACCCGGTTGCCAAGGCTTGTTCGTACCACTCTTCAATCTAGGATGCGACGTGTATACTCCAGTCTTGAAGGTTGTTCTAGCCAGAAGATACAAAGGCTAAGTACATGAACAGTTTGTGATTGTGGGCAGTTTATTCTTGTTTGACTTTGTTTAATAATGTTCTTGAATAACTGAATCTACATTGGACTACAACAGAGAAGCTTACTACTGTAGGAAGTTTATTAATATTGAGGTTTCATACGGAGTCGGTAGTATGACTCGTAAGGAAAACCTTTGGGTGAAGCTTAATATGGGGGATAGTATGATATAACATGTTACAAATGTTACAATTCGTCTGGCTCATTGCCACTGTATGTTTGCATTGCGTAGTTCGTGCAAGTTCTATCACGTGTCTGAAAGTTCTATCACGTTGCTTTAGTTTGCTGTAGTAGTTATTCACATGCGGTCGCTATTATACATTACAATACAAATTGATGAGAGGAACTCGCAGAAGAAAAGGCTTTTTTCAACAAAAATGTAAGTAATTTTTTGAAATAATCTTGTTTGTATTTTTTTTTCTGTTCAATATACACCCTAATTGAATCTTATGTTTTGATTGTTAGGTATTTTGTATATTAGGTTACAAAGTTTTAGGTAATATAATTTTGTATTTATCTACTACTATGCATTACATTTTTAAAATAATATGCTATGTGTTAACATTATTATAATTTATTTTTAATAAAATATACAAAAACAATATTACTAATATAATATATAATAATATTGCTTTAATTATAATATTATGTTTTAAAGTATGTGTTTTTGGATACTATTTATAAAAGTATAGAGTGTTGCACAAATGCAACGGCACCAGTCCTCATGTTATTTTCTAAGCGCCACTACCCAAAGGTTATTTATATATAGTAATAAATAGCATCTATTTTGAGAAAACTCATTTTACTAGCAGCTAAAGATCCCGATAATACCTATTTTATACTAGTAACTCAATAAAGGTAATAAAGTGATTATCTCAATCCCTCCCTGTCTTCAGCTATACGACCTGGCTTCTCTCTTGAATTGTTCATTTTAAATTTTGATTCTTTTTATGGCGTCGTAATTCTTCAGTAATGATGGTCGATAGCATTGCGGTGAGTGTTCGTGGGGTAAAATGGAGATTGCTGATGAGAAAAATCGTGCGAGGGTGACTTTTCGTGGCCGCGTAAGGGAAAATGGGATGAGTTTATGGTTTATGTTACCATAACGTAGTTTTATAGGCATGTTTGAATTATTGACGTACAGTTTGTTATTTTTCATGCTGACATTTTTTTCTATGGAAATAAACTTTTTTTTTTATCAAATGGATGCAGAAGTAATAAAGTTTTAATCTACACGATGTTTAAATAAAGAGTAAAACCACTTATTCCTTTATGATTGAAGGTCAATTATTTGAACATTTCTACGGTTGAAAAAAAACCAATATACGTTAGCAAAACTGTATTCTTGAAATATTTCAATATTTAAGTAAACATAAATAGGTGTTCTTAGAATAAAGACATGTATTATTATCAATAAAACTTATTGTAAATTTGGTGGTGACGATGCATGTATTGAAATACCATTATGGGCCTCTCGACACTCTAATACATGTGTAAGCCTAATACCTAAATATTTTAAGGCGTTTCATGTTTATCGTAAATCTTATACGTCCCGTTTGATTTCCATCATTAAATAGCTATCATACTTAAGAGTTATTTGATTTACAAACCCATCACCAAATACCTTCATTTAATGTTTGATTTAAATTGATTCTAAATATATATTTCAATTAATTTTATTTTACTACAATAAATATTTACAATGTCCCAAAAGCGTGATTTATATTATAATGTGGTAATTTATTAAATATTTAATTAATATACTTTATATTTTTGTATCTGGTAACTTATATGTAATTGCTTGGTAGTCTGCCCTTTAATTAATAATAGCTTATTATTAATATATTATTATGATCACTAATCTTTTAGGTAAAGAAACTAATATTATCTAAGAATATAATCTTTTAAACTATAGTTTGATGGTGATTTGTTTACACACACTGTATAAACCAAATATGTATCAACCTATGTTTTAACAATACTTTATCAGAAACGATTGATTATTGCTTTGGATGCGTTATGATTAATTATTAAAAATATAGTCGAAAATCATAATAAAATGTTCAAAAATTTATCTATCAGTTAAATTAAGCAAGAAGATTCTGTGAAAGTTTGTTTTAATGCTTTAAAAGTAATAAATACGACTCAGAGAACTAAACAATCTTCATACTTTTGATAGTTAAAATAAAGTCTCATTTTTCCACAAAAAAGGTAATATAAGATAAAAGAAATTAATCATATTTTCCACAGCTGCAAAATTGTAATCAGTAGAATACCGATTTTATATAAAAAATACAATACACATTTTTTCATTTAGAACTAGCTTTAATTTTCAGTAGTTGGATATATATTTTAAACACATCCATTGATTACAGGGAACAAACCATTAATGCTAAACAAGATTAGTAGTATTTTGTAGATTTACTCCGTGGAAGAAACTTGTATTTTTCTATTGTAGACAAATTCAAATGATTTCTTATAAAAAAATAAAAATTTTCCATAGCGTTGATCATCTGTACATTTTGGTATTGTTACTTTCTTTACTTTCCCGTTGGGTTTATTTTAGTATTATTTTTTTTCTTTCCTTCAGTATGTTCTAGTGCGGACATTGAGAAAGTGAAAGAGTATAAAAGAATAAAGCATTGGTGGAGTGTAGGGAAAAGATGGAGGAAAAAAACTCGGATAAAGATGATTTATGGTTAGAATTCTTCCGTGACGTCACAGGCATCGAAGCATAGAGGATAAAAGGTGAGAACAATTCTTCTTCGTTTCTTTTTCTCCATTTATCGTTTCACTTCTTTTCCAGCCTATCTTCCGTTGCTTCTATTCCCATCCACCAACAGTTTTATTTTTGAAGGCCCCCTAGAGCAACATCCGATACAACAGATAATTCTTTTAGTTTTTTTTTATATTCTTTATTTTTAATGACTTTTTGTTATAACTTTATTTTTATTTTGTTTATTTCTTCTTTCCATTGCATTCTTCTGTTTCATGAAGTCTAATACACGTATACACATAATAAAAGTTGCAATATGGCGTACTGAAAAGTCTATCTGTAGCTAAAACTTAATTTATATTTCTTGCAAAAGAAACACAATGAATATAATGATAAAAGTTTGTTGATATTTTAAAAATTAAATTTTTCCATTTTCATTCACAATCTTTTCAAAGGAAAGTTGTTTCTATTTGAATGTAGTAGCTTATAATATGGTTCTTGCTAAACAAAATGACAATAAAACATGGCTATAAAGGATGTATGTTTGATCCATGGAAAATAGTTATAAGAGCTATACGAAAATTAATAAATACATATTGATTTTGTGTAAACACAATATGCTAAGTTTATTGGTTGTTGGCTGACTGATAATTTAACATGTAAACGTATTTAGTTAAATGAGACATCAAATTTAGTAATAATTTTATGAATATATTCGCAAGTGTTTTCAATCAAACTCAAAACCAATTTACTAAACATATTTACTTTAACAAATATCTTTAATCAAAAACAATTACGCTAGCGTTTAAATAACATGTATTGATAAAACCATACTTGTGAGTGGCAGCTATCCGTACCACATGTTAATTTCAATATATTGAGAACAAATAATTTTATCAAACAATACAACCCTTCAAAACATACAGTACATAGTGTCAACCTGTTCACAAAGGAATTTCGTTGGCCTTGTCTTGCGAAGCCTAGTTGGAATTATTATACTTTTCATCACATTATTCTGAACCAGGCCATTTAACCTTTCCTCCTCAGTTGGTGCACCGAATTTGGCTTGCTTGCCAATAATGTTAACTTTTAGCGGTAAAGTACTTCCGCTAAATTTGTCTATTGGCTACAGATAAACTACTTTAAGCTGTACTACACACACAAGAAGTAAGAGACACAGTTCAGCTTACAAAAAGTTAAAGTGAGTGCCACTAGAGTAGCGAGTTTTTTTTGGAGAGATGACCGTAACTCCCATCCCACTTTAAAAAAAAACACCCAAATCGAGCTGACAAGAACCTTTCGAAGATTTAGTTACATTAGCACAAAACTTATAAACTAACTTAACTTATGATAGAGCTCACCCAACCCTAGCGCTCGAAATATTCACTATCTGCCTACGAATACGAAAGAATTCACAATATTACAAGTTCAGTCAGAAAAAATGGACATTTTGAAGAAAGATTTAGGCTGAATGTTTAGTCCCTTGTTTTCATCAATCTGAGTATGTGTTGTTTTAAGCATTTATAATAAGTATATATCAATGATGTCAAGGCCAATAGTCCATCTCTTTATTCAATCCTACAACGAAGAAGACCAAGTTATTTTCTGAATATAAAAAAAATTACAGTTCAAGAGGTAAACTATTAAAAATCACTGCTTACATACGTTTTCATAAAATTAATTTTTACATATTGTGCTTTCCCCCGATTCCCTCAATCGTTGAAAAATGTGTTTTCTTAAGCTGAGACCAGTCTGGTATTTGGTTAACTTTCATGTTAGAAAACTACTCCGCATATTACTGTGCCGCCAAAGATTGCACATGTTGAGTAAACAAATTCATTTTTTTTAAATAAATTGACCCCTATCAAATCACATTTCAGATGTCTACACATTCTTTAATGTTGTTTCCTTGACGTTTATAAAAATAAGAAAAGCGTCGCATTGCATGATGGTTTATCAATAGTACCATCGGCCACACAATATCATGAATAGGACCACGATTTTGACGGATCTGTTATAGAAGAAGAAAAAATCAGTGAAAGTATTTGTTGCTGATACCTTTCTTTTCTTAGCACCGGATCTTAATAAACATTCGAGCTATACACCTATGTACTAATTACGGTAAATTGATCCACCCTCAGTGCACCCAACTGGGATCGAGCCCTGATCTCCCCATCTTCTACAGTCTAGTCTAACACGAGATTAGCGCGTAAGGCCACACGGCTTTTAAAGTGGATTTTATAATATTATTTAAGCATATATATGATGTATAAAGGCATTGAAAGACTCGAAGCCTAAAGTTATCGACAAGTCAAATAGAATGATAAGTACTACTATCATAAAAAATTAAGACCATTATTTTATTAATATTTTAACTACGTTAGGTTATCCACATGCATTAATTACCCCCTGTAGTAATGGCGAGGAAGGTAACATTTTAGAGGAAATTCACCACCATTTGCGTGGATGTTGAATGAGAAACTATTTATGAAAAATAATCCTCATTATTCCCGACCAGGATTCAAACCTCAATCTCTTTTCCATCCTTAATTTGGTAAAACACTAGAGTGACGCATTGTTCCATGCAATCACTGATGTAGGCAGCTTAGAAAAAAATTGGTGAAAACTAAGCATAACATTCTATTTATATTATTAAATTGAGGATCACTAAGAAAAATCCGTATGGTCTGAGCGGTCACTTTAACTTGTGAAGAAAGCAAGAATAATATCGAGTTTTATAATACGTACAGTTTTGTTAGTGCTCTGTTTATAGTAGTCTATATTTATTAAGACTATCATTTCATCTTTGTTTTCGTCTACTTGTTTATTATACTCTACTAGTTGAAGTACCCATATTCCTGGGAAAAATATTTTTGTTTATCTAACTTGGAATGTAAAATTTATTTTAAAATTCCGGCTTCAAGGTGCATATTTTCGTGCACAGGGTCCCATAATTTTTTTAAATTTCAAGCCTCTGCCCTTTATAGGTATCTCATTGCTCATAAAAGACTCAAACAAACTCTTAATTTAATTATTATAGAAGTAGAAGATAACATTGCTGACATATATTTAGATATGATTTAGCTAAAAGCATATTTGATCAGGTTTTAAGTATTTATATGCTTATAATTTTGTATGAAGCTTTCTTAATTTATTTAAGTCCAATGACGTTTCAGTTAAGCTACTTCAGGTAATGTTTAGATTGAAACAATTGAAATAATAAATAATAAATTTAAAACTGAACAATAAAAGGAGAGAAGCATCTAAAACAGTTCTCAAAAATGTTGAAAAATGTTTATAACTCTTAAGAAATCTCAGAGAAAATTGTGTCCCTCTAGTATAATAATGAATTTTAATTGTTTTGAGCTATTTTAAAAAATTCAGTATTTTAAATAATTTTTAAAAGGGATATATTGGTAGTTAAAATATTTCAGTTAATATTAGATTCTTTTTTACCAAAACACATTGAGTTTCTTAATAATTTAAAGAACACAAAGTAGCACTGTATTTTATATTATATATGAAGGGTGTCTACTGAAACTGTATTCACTACGTACATTATGAGTTGCCATGAAAAACATTATCTTAATGGAAATACTAGAATTACACTGATGTAAACAAAACAACTACGATCTTCATCCTCCTGACTCTAATCTTTTAAAATGACAATTCAAGATTGTTATCCACACTACAACCCAGACTCTACGCCGAATATTCCTTCTCCGATATATTTTAGGTAATTTATTAATGATACTCAGAATTTAATAACATTGTAAATATAATTTTAAAAAGTTTAAAGAAAAATAGTTATTTACACTAATTTCCTTTCAACAGTTTTTTTTCAAGGCATTGAAACTATGACATATTTCAATTTAATTTTAATGTTCCCGCTTCAGTATTTGAATGGTTTATTCCCTAAGACGTCACTTTTATGTAATACCAGCCTTCTAACGACGACGAGATCAGGGATCAAATCCCAATAGGTCCAACTGAAGGTGGGTTTCCCTAAACAGTTTCTAACTTTCCTTTCACGCAAGGACGGGTAGATTACCTCTAAAATGCTTCCTTTCTCATCCCTACCCCATTAGAGTAACAGATATGCGTATAACCTGAACAGGTAGTAAGACGTGGGAATAAATATATATATAAATACAAATCAATGCTTAAAGATTTATCTCTGACTTAAGGAGGTCGTTAAATTTTCAGTAACCTACTGACCTCACTTTTGGGGTCATAATGAAATTTTAATATCAATTAAAAAATTACAATAATGTGCAATTAATTAATATTTATCTTGTTATGAGCTGTGAGTATTTAGAATTCACCCTCGACATGTAGTTAAGATTATCTTTGTAGCTGTGGCAATACCGTGGAGCAATGTCACGACGTGTTCACTGTCCAGTGGCTTGTGAAGATTGAATGGCAAGGGATCGTACTTGGTGTAAAGGAGAGAGTTTTGAGGGTATTTCGCACTGGGGAAGAGGGGACAAAGTGTGTTTGGTAGGAAGAGGGTTCTGGTGGGGAGGGGGAAGGGAGACTGCAGCACTAGCTAAATTCTGTAAATGGAGTGGAACTAATGTGCTTTTCTTCCTTTATCTTTCGTCTTCATTTTTCTATTTATTTTTTATACATTATAGCAGTTACATTTTCTAGTAAACTATGGCGATGTGTGGTAGCAAGGAATTATATTCAAACAAAATGAATATCAACAATAGGAGAACAATAACTGGTACTTATATAGAGCAGTAAGATCAGTGTGTGTTAGTTAGTAATAATAAAGTTTCTTTAAAAATATCAAAAATATTACCTTATTTTTGTTTTAAATACGAGGAAAATTATAATTGGGCTTATCAAATAGTACACAGCATTTGCTTGGAAATATTTATTATAATGATACCAAAATTAATATGATAGTAAAATATTCACTAATATTGAGCATGATACAATGATTTCAGAATCTTTTAATAATGCTTATGACTTTATGTTTTTTATTTATTACTTAGCAACGCGTCTTACTAACTGTTCAGGTTGTATGCATTTTGGATTAATGATTTATTGTTTGGCGATAGAGCTAAATAGATGTTTCAATTTTCTTTTTAGCAAGCTTTGATATCTAACGGTGCTAGAAAATTAATTTGTATGGAAATTAAATACTTGATTTAACATGAAAGTAATATATTTTTTATTTGACATAAATTTATATGGTTTTAATTTCATTTTAATGAATCAACTATGTATATATTTTTGTTATAAAAAATAACAGCGAATAGATAAAAATTAGATATACAAATACTTTTCCTATATATAAGGGATATTTAAAGTAATTGACATTTTTCGCTCTCGGTTAAGTGAGTCCAATTTCAATTTCCTAGACATATTCGATCTTTAAAAATGGATAAGTATAAACAAATTAGCAAATACCTATTTTATATTAAACAAAGAATTAAATAAGATAGTTTATTGAATTGGCTCAGTCTATAATAACTCCTCATCAATATTAATTCGTATATTTGTTTCAAACATGTATTATAAAGTTGTAATTCTTAATTCAAAATTAAGGTTTTAGATGAACTAGTTAAACTAATGCTTTGATGTACTGTACATATTTATGCTGTGTGCTTCGATAAGAAAGTTAATTTCAACAGAATGATTGAAATAAAGATTTGTTCATGCGTTTAACTTGAACTTGATTTAGGTAATATTTTAGTTGGAGTTCGAAATAAAACTATCTTTGTAAACAAATTTATCCCAAACAATATCTCGTAGATTTTAATACATGTTGTCAATTTGTTTGAAGATTTTAATCCAGTGTATTCCCCAACCTCTCAACCTTTTGATGTTGAATTATCACAAAGAGAACTTACATTTCTTCTTTCTCTCTTAAACGACAGCAGCAATGCCATAATCCTAAGGATTCAACGAGACCTACATGGTAAATTGAAACAACTGTAATTTCGATTTTGTCTTTACATTGCAATTTCCGTCGATAAAACTCAAGAGAAGATGTTTGAAGAGCGATCCTCACTAAAGTATCGCACTAGAGAAATTCCGAAAATATCTTTGACTTTAATAACAGGGAATAAAATGCTATTTGAAGTACCATTTTCGGAATGGGGAGCCATATTATAGTAGTTGGGGAAATGGCTTACTTGGACATTACGTCGGTTAGCTGTGAAACTTCTATGGAATATAGTTTTGTAATGGCTTTGTTTATTCTTCTGGTATTCATCCTTGCAAAACAAAATGATTAATAACTGGCTATACTCGCTAATGCCATACTCTTAATATTATAAGCTGAACACAAATTTCACGCTCTGTTCAAGGACCTGTAATAGGATGGTGAAAATGACTCAAAAGATGATAATTAAAGTTTAGTTATTACCTCGTACGATTTTAAAGTTGATGATTACCGTTGTTGAATTCTGCACTACAATTTTTAGAGCGTGTTAGAGTAGTGACGAACAGCAAATACTTTCTGCCATCACATTTCTAAAGAACATTGCAGTGGTTTTTTTGTTGGTTTTTTAAATAGCACCGCGTCTTACTACCCATTCTAGTTATACGATTAAGTACTAATTACTCTAATGGGTTAGGAATTGGGAAGGTTAAATTTAGAGGAATTGAGTCCACATTTTTGTGGAGTTAGAGTGGGAAACCATTTAGGAAAATCCACCCCCCCAGTTCACCAGACCAAGATTCGAACCTAGTTCTCCCCGTCCTCATCAGTTTGGCTCAACAATAACCAGTGCGTTAGCCAACTACGCCACCGAGGCCGGTCATTGCACTGTTATAGTGAGAAATGCATTTTCTAATTACATGCAAAACATCCTTCTCAGCACTATGGTACTTTTCTAATGTATATGGAAAGATTGTAGAAGACACGATAAAATGTAAGCATAATTGAAGTTTGTATGAAAAGAAATTTTTTTTGAACAAAATAAATTAAATATTTATACAAAAGAAACATATTTAAATTTTCTTTACATGGTGATATCAAAAGTTCTTTAAGGTGCGGCAGAAGGGAGCGCGAGTAATTTACAGTTTTTATAGCACTAATTGGTTTTGGCCAAAATAAATCAAATATTTCTCCAGTAGCAACATAGAGTTTAGCTTTTTGCACATGCTAATATCAACAGATCTTGAATATCTGGTAAGGGTGTCCTGGAATTTTGTCAAAACTTTTTAAATAAAGAGAACACATTTTGACAAGATTTCAGGACACCCTTGACCAATATTCAAGATCTGTTGATATTAGCATGTGCAGAAAGCTAAACTATATGTTGCTACTGGAGAAATATTTTATTTATTTTGGCCAAAAAAGTTTAGTGCTATAAAAACTGTAAAAACACTTGCGCTCCCTTCGGCCGCACCTTAATATATGACATGAGAATATTAGTGTTTGATTAAAACTTTTTAAATGAAGAAACAAAGCTGTAGTTTTATTCCAGGATATCCTTTAAAGATATTAAATAACTTTTGATGTGTGATGAAAATTATACTATATGATTTTAAGGAATAGTTTTCTTACATTTCATACAAAAAAAGTTTTCTTATAAAAATTGCAAGAAATTTTCATGCAAACTCTCAGCTCTAATGTAATAGTTAGTTCTATGATGCATTATTTCAGAATATGGTTGACTCAAAAATAAAGTACAAAGATTCCAACAAGGTTCTTTTTCCTCGACGGCACTATAATTTGAGTTTAATTAGTAAAAAAATGTTAAAGTGTAGCAATAGCTAGTTTTAAAAGACTTTTTAAGCATATTTGAGGAGCAATGTGACTAGGCTTGAAATAAATAGTGAAATAATTATCCTTCCTCCAACAAATATAGTTATTTTTTGATAGGCTCACATCAGAAAATGTAGGGTATTAGAGAACTAACAGTGAGCTTTCCTCTTCACCTCAAGATAATAAGTTTAGTAGTTTTCTTATAAAAGTGTGTTTGTAGGTGAAGGGCTAAAGGGAGTATATAAGCTTATATAGAATAAAGTAGTAGTCCCAGAAAAATACACAGACCATTGTATTTTAAACGGTGATTGATACTTTTCCAATGACCTAGGTGGCTGTTTTGGGTTTCAAGAATAATTCCAGATTATATTTTCATGTCCAATTTTATTTTTATTGTTATAAGATTGACAATTAAAGCTACTGGGCCCTATTTAATTTTTCATTAAATCGTAAAACAAAAAAATATATTTAACAAAAGGCTTTGTAATTATTTTAATAGTAATTAAATAATTTGATTATAATTCATTTTTAGACTCACCCTCCCTTTTCGACCCCTGAAAAAAACAACGTATTTGACTACAAGCATTACCGTTTTGTTTACCTGGTGACTCAATAACAAATTTTCTTGCCAAATATAGTCATTGCATTTTTGTTTCTGGGACGTCAATAAATATACAATGCTTGATTTAATTTGTTCATATAATAACACAACATGTGACTTAGCTTAATTCCCTATACATTTATTTAAAATTCTTTAAATGCCGATAGTGTAATTCTTTTTTTATTATTTAAACCTGTAATACAAAAAAAAGTATTATGGATGTTGTTTATGTTTTAAAGTAGCTTAGATTAAAACCAAAGATATTGCTTTTCATCCTGCTTTAAATGTAAGTCAATATTTGGCATTTTTTTAAAATATAAAAATGAGGAATTGAAGAGGATAAAAATTGATATAAGGGACAAAGGGGTGAGAAATACAGCGACATTGATAGAAGAACGTGACTGACACGGTTCACCAAAAGCGTAGTTTTTTTTTACGGAAATAGAATATTGTGATATGGAGTTTTATTGAATTTATTGCCCCGCGATTGGGCGACAATTATCGTGATACGCCCCACGTTGGGCGCCAATTTTAATGGTACTGGCTGCGATGGGCGCCAATTATAATGATACGAGATTTGTTCTTGATATTTCCCTGTGATTGAGCACTATTTATAATGATGTCTGGGTTTTATGATGATGACGCGTACATGTCTTTCTACGCACTTATCACACGGTTATGTGATATGATTATTTGTGATACTTATTTTAATGACATTTGATGTTGCACACGATTTATTTAAATGATAACACCGTTTGTACTGAAGATATGATATAAAATGACAGTTTTTGTTAAATTATGGATTGTTTTGTGTGATATTACACGTTCCGCGTTCTGAGTACTGTGTGCTGTGTAAATTTATGTTACTACTACTAATATATTACCGGCACTCTCTTAACCAGCCACGTGATGAATCGAACTGTGGATTCATACGCACAAGCTGCTTATATATGACCTACCCCTTGCCTCTTGGACCCCTTGTCAGTAGTGTTAAAACTAACGAATAGGAAAACTCCTGGCAACCTGATGTTGTGAAGGCTGGCTTCCTATTGGATAGAGGGAGCCAGCATTTCAGATAATCTTCTAATACAACGGATTTAATATTTTAAAGAAAAAAGAGTTTTAAAGCGCAATGCATTGAAATTACTTCTGAAGACGCGTGATTCTCCATGGATGAAGTATTGAAAGGAAACTTTACATATATTACTTTAAGGAAAAATGCACTTCATCCATGACTTTTTGAATATATGAGAGGGGTCCAAAACAGTATCATTACAAGAGCCCCACTGAGTCTTTGATTATTTAAATCATACATGTCAGACACGTTCTATATCATATTAGAGGTATGCTAATTACTATGAACACTAAATTTCATCGTCGTTAAGTGATCAATTTCGCTATTGGTTTTATGCATCTCCACCTTTGCTTATCCTGGGCATTCTATTTGTACATTTTTGTACCTTATTCTGCCAACATCATTCGTTATATGATTTATGTAGTTCAGTCTTTATCTCCTTCTTGATTATCTCCCGTCCACATCTCCTTTTATAGCTATCTTCGTCAAACTTTCATGTCTCGGTATATGACCTACCATGTTAACTCTTCTTTGAGGTATATCTTTCGAAAGTTTCCTTTCTTCACTTGCTTAACTTAGCATTTCTATTTTTGATACCATCCAGAGCCATCAATGCTTCTAATCATTTACTTACATTTCACTGTATAAATAAACTTATAGATCTACCTTCAAATAGTTAGGATTGTTTGATTAGTTTTAGCAAATTTTGTTTTACATTGTCTCTCTCTCTCTCTCATAAAATAATATTGTAATCATGGAAGTTCATGACTTAAATTTTATAATTGATAATAATGTTTTATGTACCTTATAATTAGGTCTGTCATTTTGTCTCTTTACCCATCTATATGTCTGTGCACGGTGAATTATCCAAAATAGTTTAATGTATCTTTATCAAACTTGATATTTAGATGTTATATAATTATCACTTGCGACGAAATTTTGATTTTAGTATTAATGGTAGTTTACTGTTGACTGATTTTTAAAAATTTATAATTCTTTAAAAAATAAGGTGAAAATTTTTTTCAAATTTTATAACTGGTAACAGTTATACTTAGAACATATTACAGTGTATTCTTATGTTTTTTAGAACAACTAATTTAAAATTAGTTAACAAAATAATTAATACTGAAAGTTATACATTTTTCGGAATTGACTAAAGATTTTGCTTAAAATTAATATCTGGGAAGTATTCCACATGTTAGATATTCCACATGTTAGTTATTATTTAATACTCTATACTATACTATTTACACTAACGTTATTTTATTATGCACTTTAATATCAAAATCATAGTAGGCTATTTAATAATGTTATAATATAGTATACATATACCAATTTTAAATTACATATTAATATCTGGTCTCTATGGGTGGCACAATATAACTATATACTTTAACTTACATTTGATACCAAATATTATTATTAAATAACTATTAAACATATGTTAGTGAGTGCCCTATATAAAGTATGTTCCGCGAGAAAAATGTAACACTGTGTTAATAATCTAAAGTAATGTATGTTAAGTTTCATAAAATGGTATATGATTGATTTTCATATAGAAATTACAAATATCTTTAGACCATTAATATAAATTATTTAATAATATTAAAATATAATAAAAATGATAGCTTGAAGAGAAAATATTAAAACAATTTTATTTCTTAAGATTAGCTAAAGATATTTTGTCGAACATCTATGTCATGATTATTTTTGAGCTATCTGTAATCAAAATATAATAATTTTAATTATTAACTATTGTTATGTACATAACAAACGGTTGAAATCAGACAGAATATTCAATTTATCAAAATCTTTGAATACGTGTCAATTTTTGATGGAATGGATAGAAAAATATTCGTATTAGCCATGTGTTGAGTTAAGTATTTTGTGTGTTTATTAATTTTATCAGAACTGGATAACATTTTCAATGTTAGCCAACTTTTTATTAAATTTAAATATATTATTATTATTATTATTATTATTATTAGCACTGCGTCTTACTACCCGTTCGGGTTATACGCACTTACGCTAATGTGTAATGGTAGGGTGATTGTGAGATGAAAATGGAGGACCTACAGTTTAACGTGGAATCCGAACCACGGTGGAGGCCTGGCATTCCTCACATTCACAAGTTGTGATTAATACACGTCTTGTCAGAGGTGAAGGAAGGGTTTGGCAATCAGATAAATCTGTGCCGGGACCGAGGATTGAACCCCGGACCCCCAGCACAGAGGTCTGAAACCTTACCCCTAGACCACCAGGTCACCAAAATTTAAATATATAATGTTCTAATTTCAACAGGCTATGTCTATAGTTTGGCTGCCTTAAAATAAGCATAGCAACTTTTACAATACCTTAATCAGTGACTGCATGGTCAAAGGCATTACTCTCATGTTAGACTGCCAATGACAGGGATATCGGGGCTCTAATCACTGCCCCAAAATATGTTTCAATAGCCTTACATGCAAATTCAAGTACACTTCCTCTAAATTCAATTCAACCTTCTTAATTCCGAATTTATTAGCGTAATTAGTACATATGCATATAACCTGAACAGGTAGTATGATGTGGTGCTAAAATAAACTTTTACAAGAGTAAATATTTGTTCGGATTAAATTTATATAAGCAAAAATTTCTAAGTGTTTCTCTTTTTTATTGATTATTAGAACTACCTTGACACTAGAAAAGCTGGGCGAAAGAAATTAAATTCATGATCGATTAAGATTTTCAAAATTTACTAGGAGACACATCCACTGTAAAAAAGTAAAAAACTATATTTCTAATTTTACTCTACTATCTTGTATGCATTACATTAAATAAAATATAGAATGAAGGAAATGAAACTGCAAAAAATATATTCCATATTTGTAATTATTTTAGTCATATATATATAAATGAGATTCCTCATACCTTTTTTTTCAAACAAACCCTTATATATATTTTCAAATCACGAGTTTCATTCACATCCTTAGTCAACATCCTCCTTATTTGGGATATCCCTGCTTCTTCATTCTTGCCTCCTCATTGACGAACAGACTAACAAATAGGGAGCAATGTTACTATTAGTATTCCTCGCCAATCTTCAAAGACGTCTTCTGCACCTCATTCTTTTTCTCCTCGTTTCTCTATCTTCGACCCTCTGTCTGTGTCAAGCTTCTTCCACCTTCTCCCTTCCCTTATCCCTCCCCTTTCCACCAAAAAGAGATCTGTCTTCTTTTCTATTTATCTTGCTACTCTTTATCCACACACCTCCTTCATTTTCCTTTCTGTTTTTTTTTTCTTACCTGCCCATGCATATAACTAGATAAGTACAATTTCCTGTTTGAAATTTTCTTTTTAGGTAGGAGGTAAGGTGGCTTGGATGGGGTGAAGTTTAATGTCAGAAATATGAGTCAAAAATATGTTTCATTACGTTGTAGACACTATTTTTTTTACTCTAATTAAAATTTATTTTTTTAAAGAAATTTATTAGTTTAATTTTTTTAATGTGATAGGCGTATTATCATAAATAAACATTTTAAAAATTATGTCTTAAGGAGTTCAAATTAACTAACGATTTCTCATTTAAGTACGTAATGAATAAATTGATAATATCAACGCTCTAAATTGGTTTTCAGGAACCAAATACAAATTTATTTTTATAACAAATGCTATATATTTTAAAATATAAAAACTCCACACAAAATTTTGTTTGGACAAAAAGGAAATTGTATCAACTTATCTCCATGTAAGTGTTGTAAAAAAATATTTGTCTGTATTCCAAGTAAGGCTTGTTGGATGTTCACAAAATATTTAATGTTTTTCAAGTCACGTATCAATCAGATGTTTGTTGGTTAGGTTTAGGACCAGTAAAATGAACAATAAAACCGGTTGACTGTTCGAACGAGTCTAGGGTCCATTCTAGCAAAGATAGCAACTACGCATGCGTCTAAATCCAGACTTGGAATTTAAGGGTAAGATAGCATTGGGTCTGATTCCAATCGAGAAGCGTGAAACTGCCAAATATTATATTCTTGTTATCAGATGAGACATAAAATATTTTATGCTCACATTTTCTATTGATGTATGTTTTTTTATTAGTGTGATTTAGTGCTACTAAAAACTAATGAAACTGCAGTATGTGCATTAGTTCACTAAGCTGAAAAGTTTTTGTGATTCTAAAAAATATCAAGGGAATAACTTTAAAATTTAATTCTATGGTTATTTAGTAATTCTTTTGTTGGTAAATAAAAAAGTTGAAATTTCATTCTAGATTTACTTTAATAAAACACAGAAAATTTATATAAACCAATTAAACTTTGAACCTTAGTTTGAAATTTAACATTTTATTTTTACTATATGAAAAATATTACCAAATTATCTCAGGACTTTATTTTTTACTTATTTAATAGAAAACACAATTTGTATTTAAAATAATGTTTAATTTGTTTTCTGTGTCAAGCATCAAATGAAGTTGCTTACTAGTCCCGACACCTTATCTCAGTTGGTAGTTTGTCTGTCTATTTAGCTGAGGGTCCCGGGTTCTATTCCTGGTATTGAAGCAAACATTATAATAGGTGAAATGAGGGTTACACCTTTAACAATGCTAAATTAAAGGCCGGGTGCTGGATGTTGTGTTTGTTATAGATTTTGCTTAAGCCATGTGTTGATATAATCAGTCGGTTTAGAAACTGCACGTTAAATATCAAAAATAAAGGGAAAAAATGAAAAATTTTGCTAGCCAACCAACATTTAGATAGGTGATATGCTTCCCTGCAGGTCAATAAAGTTGCCGAGGCACTAGTATTCAATTTGTCAATGAAGTAGGATCTTTGTCACAAGACTGCGTCTTTGTGGTTATGGTATGTAAGTCATTGCTGAAACAAAGGGTTATACAACTGAAATACAATTCGTGAAACTAAAATCAGATTTTTTTTTTCTCGTGAAATTAGCGCGTGGTTACAAAAGTGAAAAAAAAAATTTCCTTGTTTCCATAAAACTCAATGTAAACAATCATTGATTTCAACTATTATTGTCGATACATTCTATATCTTCTCTAAATATTTTATTTTTTATTTTTTAGATAAATTGAATTTATGATTATTTGTGACTTAAATATAATTAATATAGTTACTGTCTCAAGTTGGACTCTCTAATTTACTTAATTAATATTGGATTACATATTACTATTTAGTATATCAACACACAACAGTAACTTAAATTTTAGCTAACATAATAATTAATTAAATGGTGTTTGTTTCTTGACAGTAAGATTTTTTTCAGGTGTTTAACTGTGATTTAAGTAACTATCTTCATGTGTTGAGTTTTAAACATCTAATTTTCTTCTATGCTTAATATATATATTAAATTCACATAAAAAAATCTATAATAATTGAATATCAATAAAATTGTAATTCTAAAAAATATAGAAGATAAAACTTATATATAAACAAAACAGATCCATAGGTCCCGGTTTGGATCCCTGATGCTTACAAAGTTTATCTATTAAGCAGTGTGTTTGGAATGGGATCAAACTCAGCCTCATGAGGACAAATAAGGAGTTATTTGAATAAAGAAGCAGTAGCTATGGTCTAGAAAACTCGTTGTGTTGACCACATGACACCCTCCGCCGCAAATGTTGGCACAATAATCACTAATGGTGGCAACCGCTCGGTCAGTATAAATCACTGTGGGCTCACACTATGGAGCTGGTATGATTTATTCGTAAATATTGATTGAGAGAGGGATTGGGAGATATAAGCAATAAAGGAACAATATATATATAATTATATATCAAATACATGATTATGGATATGATTATCTTGAAGAATAATGACTAAATTGGGTAGTGAATATATTTTCAAAAAATAATATTTTGTGCAACAAAAGATTTCTTGCAACACTCTGAACAAAGGCATTTAAGAAAAAAACAACATTTTATTACACTTTTTCAATTTCATTTTGCTGCCCAGTGCATTAAACATAACATATTTTCCCTTTTTTCTTCCTCAATGACCAACGCCACAAATGCAGGTCGCGGCCAATTTTATGATCTTGTCTTTCTCTTCTTTACGAGACTGTAAAAGATGAAAAGCTCGCTAGCCCATCTTTACGGGTTTTGCTAGCTAACCCTCCGGCAAGATATTCTTTCATTCTTGGGTTATATTCCTCAATCCCTGCCTCTTTTTTTTCCACAAAAGATTTCTTTGAATTCTTTGTTAAAGAAGAACTAAAGAGTTTATTCAAGTTCTAACCATTTGAGTCGTTTAAATGCTAGCTTATTTAATATGATTTTAATATTAGGTATTTACTTTGTTAAAGAAAATAAATAATGACTGGAAAGTTTATGAAATAATTATCTTAGTAAATAAATAGGTGTGGTCTAAAATTTCAACACAAGTACGAAGATAAATAATATACAATATATGTTAAAACCATAATCACTGATTCAAACAACTAAAAAAAAAAAAAAAAAAGGACGACGCACCAAACAGACTTTCTATCACTTTTATCTTAAAATAGACATTTATTAAAAAACTTGCAAGATTTGTGAATCTAAATAGTAGGTATATACATTGTTGTAGAAAGATTACACCAGAGATTATACATTAAATAACATACACTGTTACTTACTCTATGGCATTAGGAACTAGGAACATCGTTTCAGAAAAATGGAGAAAAGAGAAATATCTCTGTCCACCAAGGAGCATAAGAATCAAATTTATTTTCAAAGATCTGAATTTAAAAAGTACATATATTTGATTATAGCTCAGAAATGATTGGTTTAAAATATATATTTCAATTCAAAGATATGTATATTTAATAGTACTCTAACTTTACAATAATAATATATTTTTTATCTCAAATAATTGCCAAGTTCCCTCGTGTAAAGAACTCTCAAAGTAATTTTCATGAGAAAATGAAAGTTCTCATCTTGTTTATAATAATAGTGTCTAGATATAACATTTAATCAAAATCGTTAAAGCGGATTTCGAGAAAAAAAAATTTTTCTTTTTTTCCGTCTTCAGTATATAAACTAAACTTAAAATTAGGTTTGGATATATAATTCCAAATACTCTCGGTGGGAACTTATTAATACCTCAGATACCAAGTTATAGCCCAGTATGTAAAATAGTTTCTGCTCAAGCCCGAGGTATAGAAAGACAGACAGACAGACAGACGGCATCGAAAAAACAACTTTTTTGGTTTCAGAGGGTCATGAAACATCGACATTTATCAAAATTTTGAGTTCGATTTTTTGACGATCATAATACTTTCTCTCTGAGAGGTCGAGAGAAAGTAAAAATCTTAGGATTGTATGGACATTGATAATACATTTTTGAAATAACTCAGTTAATTTTGCGATAGTAGAGAAGAACAAGGTAGAAAAAGGGGGGAGGGGAAAAAAGTTCAATTTTGACTCAAGTGAGCTAATGCTGCCATCTGTTAAATAATCTTGAGCCCTTTTTATCCACTTTATAATAGAGTTAAAATATATTTATGTAATATTTTAAATAATCTAAAATAAAGTATTTTCTAGGGTTCTTTTGGAGCTTTAAATTTAAAATGGTTTCACCTGAAATATGTGTTTATTGTGACTTTCCCCCTATTATCTCGTACCCTTATATCTATTTAGTCATATATCATATACATTTATACTAAATACCTATTCTTTTATTCACCAAAATATTTTTAAGATGAAAATTTAAGAATAAAACTCTTATTGAAGTATTTTGGAAATATTTATAATTAATCTTATGTCAATTTCACCGTCCTTTGTCGAAGTCTTTGTTCTCTTTAAATCAACTAATATAATATTCCTTGACAGGGAATACCACATCAGTAGAATTGCCACCTTTTTGTTCCCCTTATTTCAGTTAGCATCTATATCTGTTCATTCCGTTATTGGTATTGCTCGGTTCTGCCTGAGGTAGAGAAAACCTACATCTAAAGTGTGTAAAGGGCCTTTGTGGTTTTCCTTACTTCCCTCTCTCTCTCTCCTTCAAAGTTGAAGACAAAGCAACTTTACAGAGTAAAACGTACCTAACTTAGTATTTTCTCTAACCCAACAATAGTTTTAATACTGTACTTGTATGGTTTCCTTTTAACTTGATTTAATAACGGAGAGGTTCACACAACAATGGTGGTAGAAGGTATTTTGTAGAAGGGTTGAGTCACGAATACGTATTGGCATGGAAGTCACTCAAAGAGAGAGAGTATTAAATTTTTGTCATGAAATTCGAAAAAGAGAGCATTTCTAGTTTTTACTGGTAGATACGAGAAGATTGAATGTTTATGGAGCCCCTGATATTTAAAATTCATTGGATGTATGCTTGGTAAGCTAGTTACCTTTGTGTTTGATATTATTTACTGTACCTTTAACATTCTGATATTCTCAAAATACTTGATAATAGATCGTTATTATATTAGATCTTGTTCACAAAATAAATGATTTCAATCTGAGATCAACATGTATGCTATATTTTTATTTTGACATGTATTTGCGTGCATTTTAAGTTTTATATGCCCCGAATCTTACTACCTGCTCCGGTTATATGCATGTATGACACTCTAATGGGGTACGGATGAAGGTTTAATATAGAGGAAGTATATCTGAATTTGCGTAGAAGGAGAATGGTAAATGAATCTCAGTACACCCAATCAGGATTCGAACCTTGATCTTCCCGTCATTGATAATCAAGTCTACTACACCTTAGACCATGTGGCCACCAAAGCAGGACATATTAAGTTAAACCCCATTTTGTATATGTGTATCATATATTTGAGTCGGATGCATTATTTTTAACTTAAAATTTTGTTTAATTAAAATAGTAAACCTACAATTAAAAACAAGAACTATGATTAAATTTTAATAGATAATCTGGAAAATTAATATTAAAGTCTCTTCAAAAATTAGATTTTTACATTTGAGACATAAATATATGCTTTAATAAATCCTTAAGCCCTCATAAAATTGGCAGGATATAATGGTCTAAGTATTATTTTTAAATCCTTTTCCATTCTCTTCTCATTCCTTTTCTTTTCACCCTTACACGAGAAACACCCCAAAAAATTATATATATATATATATATATATATATATATATATATATATAATATGGATGAAGAGGTCGATACTCCTCTCCAGGTCTACTGCCCTCTCTCCAACCCCAGTGCTACAACCCTCTATTCTCTTGTTTCTAACTTCAGGGCTATGAATTTATGGCTTAAAGAGCAGTTCATAATTCGTTCTTGTTGACAACTGAGATGGGACAAAGTTTGAGAACCACACCCTTACAAACCCCATTGCCCTCTCCCTTTACTTCTCTTAGCCCCCCCCCCCTTCCCCACGCCCTTGCAGTAAAACGTGCTTGTATATCCGTAACTGGCCCCCCCTTCTCCTCTTAGTTTTACTTTGGCTCTCTCGTGTTATACTAATCACCCTCTCCCCGTTTTAAAAAAAAATTGAATTAATGCCCAATTTTGTGAATCTCTCCTCCAGTTCCCCCTTTCCCCTGATAGCCTAAGGCCAACAGTTCTCCAGACTCACTTTCGCGTTTTCTATGCCTTTATCCACTTCCCCGCACCCCCTAGCTCCCTTATCCATATTACGGACCTTACACAATATATATATTTTTTTACAAAAAAGTATTCTCTCCCCTACCCCCTTTCATCCCCCCACCCTTTCCCTTCAAACTTCCACTCAACGGTTTGTTTTTCTAGCACCGGGCTAGGTTACGATTTCCTGCATCCGTCCGTCTGCCCCCCAGTCTGTCCGTTCGTCCTTTTATACCTCTCTCTCCCATTTACACTTTTTGTGTGTGTGTGTGTGCATGGTTTAGCATTCCAACCCCTCTAAACCTCCCCGCCACCTCTTTCTCTATGACTCCACTGTATTTCTCCCTGGGGCCTTGTTTTGGAATAGTTTTCAGGTTCGTGTTTTGCGCGGCTCTTGTATAAACATGAGTAGGAATTTTCGGGATGAAAAAAAAAAATGGCCACTCTTTGCTTTTGGAGGAACCCCCCTCCTTTGTGGGGGGAGGGGGTTTCTGTTGGCTAGCCACTAATAGCCCTTTTCTACACCATGTAAATTCTTCCTGCCAGGGGTTGTAGGATTTTAGAGTCCGCAGGAGTCATGTACTGATTTAATGAATTGACCATGAGGGCCACCTTTAACATTTATTTTTCGATATATATTTAGCTAGAGCATATCAAAACGTTATTTATTAGTGGCTCAGTTCACAGATTCATTATTATATTAATGGATATTCCTTACTATATTTATAATATCATTTAATTAAAATTATATTGATATTTTTTTTGGTCAACCTCGATGGTCTTAAGATAAAGTTCTCACCTCAGAGTTCGATGTTCGTGGGTTCAAACACATCCATGGTTGACGTATTTTTCCTGGGTGATAAAAATCCGTAGCACAACATCCTTCGGATGAAAAGTAAAGGTTCCTCTGTCATTGTAGCATGTAAAAGAACCCTGGAAGATATGTGAAAATACCTTTCCCGTCAAAATTGGTAGGCCATTTCACTCTCGCTCATAGAAATGTTCGTGTGCTGATATAATCAATCAGTTCTGAAAGTGCACGTTAAGTACCTCAAATATATACAAAAATAAATAATAGCCAATATTCTATTAATGATATTTAAAAACATTTGATTAGCTATTAGTTTTGTTCTGAAAAAATAATAACTTATTTAATAAAACCATTACAGCAAATTTCGTTTGTATTGTTCCAGGTAAGACATCTTAGTTTCTACCAGTATATATTATGAAGTGGCATGTGTATTTGAAGATGATCATTAAAGGTAAGACTAACCCTTTTTAATTTTATTAGAAATATAAAGTAAATGAAGTGGTTATAAAACTAGAACACTCGTATTTCTAAAGCTTCTAAATTGGGCTTCATGATAGCTATGCATTTTTTTACCGTTGTTTTATTTTGTTAAGTTATTAAAAGTTATAAAACTGTCTGTTAGTTTTGTGAATATTTCTCTTTTTTTTTTTTGGTCGAGTATTAAAACAGTTAATTATCTATGCATTCTACCTTCAGACTGATTATTATTATTGAAATAGCCTTATCTGACAATTCAAAAATATATAAAATATTGTATGTATTCATACACGATGGGATATTATTTAAGCCATTAATTTTAACGTATAAATATAGTGACATTGTGTCAATGTTAATGACTATCTAAGCTATTTACCTGATTTAAGAGATTCTTACAAAGCAATATCACCAAAATATGCATAAAAAAATTATTAGTTGTCCAACAAAAGCGACTCAGAGCATATTTAGTGGAATTCTTCAATGTACTAATTAAAGAAAAAATAGTATTTAATAAGATAAATCTACCAAAACCAAATGTATCCCAAGAAACTGGAAATTACTTCTATAGGATAAAGCGTATCTTACATATATTAAAGATTGCCTACATTGTTAACATATATTTATATTTTAGGTGTTAGCGTTAAGACGATTTATTAAAAGTTATGGTTTTATTCTTCACAGTTATATTGGATTTAGTAAATCCTTTAACTATCAGTTAAGCTTATTTCTTTTGCCTTCAAAATATATTTAGATTCGTATTATTAAAGTTGTATGCAATACGCTTCACAGTTGTCTCTGAAGAGAAGCTAGTACTTTCTATCTAACGGCGAAATATTATTTAGCCTTTTATTTTTTGTTGCAATACAATTCACTGGTCCGTTATAAGAAATGCAGAGCGGTATTATTTCAAGGCATTAAATAGTTTTCACTAATTTGGTTGGATACTCACCAACGTGATCGACTGGAACATCTGTCTGTAGGATTTGAGCTAAGCTTGTATTCAAGACAGATGTATGATTTTATATCCCCTCCCCCTCCACCTGTTCCCCAAGCGAACGCTTGTGCCATTCTTCTCATATACCATTCTCATCAATATCCAATTATATTCAATTGTTACTGGCTCTAGTGCTAAGATCATCAATTATATACCTATATAATTCATCTATTGCTCAAATACAATATGTCATAAAGCTGATTTATAAGAGTTCCATTTATAACGACTATTGTTTATTTAGCCCATCTAATATATCTTGGTAAAAATTATTATCAGTGTTTTAAATAATCCTGACCTAATATATTTGAGGGAAAGAAAATTTGGATGAGTTTTATTAAAATTAACCAGTATTAGCTTTATGAAATAATGGAAAATTATTATTGATAAAAACACCAATTGAAATGAATCCGGTTATTATTTGATCCCCGGCCTTTGAAATCCTAGTTAAGCTTAACAACTCAGAATCTAACTTCGGTCCAGTAATCATTTGGATATTCCAATATATATCTCTGAATGCAATTTGCCATGCCTCAATTTTGAAACGGCTGTTTGAATATACTATTTCACATAAATATTGGCTTCTATCAGGCTTCCTTTGGAATTACGCGTTCCAATTAAACTAATAGTTCTTGTACTATTAATTTCTGATCTAATTACTTTGTTTATTTTTTAATACAGTTCACAAAACATTAATATGTATTTAACTTTCTAATTAATTGTAATTTAATCACAGGTGTAATTTATATAAATATTATATTTAATGTCAAATTCAAAATCTTTATCCTTTCGATTAAAAATTTTGTTGATGATATAATTTTTATCTTCATTAGTAATAATTTTAAAATTATTTTTAAAATATACTTTTTCTTAAAAATACTTTACTCTAATAAAATACTGCATTCGAAAAAGGTTTAATTTATTTGTTTAATATAAATTAATAAGAACTAATGAACGTTTATAAGACTTAGCAAATATGAATATCTTACCACAATACTTTCAGAGTTTTATAAAACTTATATTCTAGTAATTATTTTTTGTTAAACACAAAATGTCCAAATCAAGGCATTGTAAAAACCTTTCCAATACATAAAATAATCTTCACAGAAAGAACGATTTTAGAGCATATAAAATACATAATGTAACTAATGTTGACAATTCTCTTTTTTAGATTTTAGCTGTAAATACCAACTTTTGCTTTTAAAATGTGAAATACGCATCCAATCCATTTTAGCATATAAATAGAGGAAACATAAATAAGTAGCTTTCCTGAAAAGTACAATAAAATATATTGAAACAAAACTAACATTATATATTATAGTTCCAATTTGCTCACTAATATATACAATAATAATTTTAGGACAGACCATATATATCTATGTAGCTGTGCTAACTTTAGGTTTAATGATTTTTATGAGCATATAGTTAAATAAACCATAATCCTCTGGTATCTGACCTACTTTGAATTATTTACGTTTTCAGTCAGACCAAGTATATGGGACACTAAATATGACTTTTACACCAAATGCCACTTAGTGTTCTGATTGATAAAGTTCTAAGGTCATCGCGCACCAAGTTCGATACGACTAGGTAAACAATAAAGGTGGGTAACGCGGTGTAAATTAATTTTCGTTGAATACCTGCTGACATGTGTATACGACACAATATGTGTGGTTCAGTGTACATTAGAGGACGCGTGTGTTGGTGGTATAATAAACAGCTCAGGTGACTTGCTCGTTTTGAAAATGAGGCGGCGTCCAGACCTTTCCATCAACCACCCCCTCAAAACAACCACCCTCCCCCTACTCCCTAACCCACCCCTTCTATGCGCCGAACATAATGATAGCGCTGTCAACACCTGACTTTGGTGATTTACTGTGTACGAGGGTATTTTCTGGGCCATTCAACGGGGACTAGCCTCAGAGTTTCCTGATAACAGGGCTTAACAATGTGCTACCATACGGTAGACTTTCTTTTTTTGTATGTTCTTTTGGTGATAGTCTTTAAAAGTAAAAGTCAATAAACGCGTGAAAAATTATTCTATTAAATTTTATAAATCAAATTAAATTATTGGTCCGTTATTTCCCACTCAAGAAAACTAGCGTTCAAAAGTTTATCTTTATAAAATAAAGTTCCCCATATGTTAGTACACATTCTAGATATACTAATACATTCATTTTTCTAATGGAATAAGGATTAAGGAATATTTTTAGAGGAAATTCATCCATATCCACGTGCTCACTGGTACAAATTCATCAATACACCTTTTTTTTTCCACCACCATGTCTTGTAACCCGTCCGATTTATACACATAAGCATCAATTTAGTAATTAATGTGTTAAATATGAGGGAGGGTTAGTTTAAAGGAAATGTGCTCACATTTGTTTGGATGGAGAGTGGAAAACCATTTAGGAAGAAACCATTTTAGTACACCTGACCGGGATTCGATCTCCACGTAATCTGAAGTCCAAATATTTTGCGAGAGTTACACCTTAATTCAGTGCTGAAAAAACTTTTTTACTGGAGGAACAGATGAAAATCAAATATTTTTGCCAGGCCAGACACATTAATTAATTTTATTTTTAAATATATATTTTAATAAGAAATTATAAACACACATAATTGAATGATATGATTTAGTTTGAATGCATTGATAATGCAAGACAATCGTAAATAACTTAGTCTTAGTGGCTTAGTATGTTTTTAAGTTCGTTCAGAAAGATTTATATGTTGGGGTATGAAATGAGTGAAACTGTGAATGAGCTTCCAGCATTTTTACATTATCCGGGTATAACTGTAAGGAGGGTACTCTAAAGAGAAAACACGAATACTCATCAATAATTCGGCTACTAAGATCACTTTTCCCAACACAAAAGTGACACATTTAAAATTATTAATCCCACGGGCTGGATTGAACACACTGGTGGGCCAAATTTGGCCCCTTGGTGGTAGTTTGTTCATCCCTGCCTTAGATCAGTGGTTCTCAACGTGGAGGTACCAGTACCTCCAGGGGTACGTGCAGGAAGTTTGGGGGTAAGCGAGAATATTTGAATAATGGCGGAAAGAGCTACATATGCCAGCAGTGTAAGACAAAATATCAGTCATAAGCTATGAAATTAACTTAACGATAGGGTGAGGGGCAGTGCGGGTTTTCTTCTATATTTGACCTTGAGAACATGATTTCAATATCAAACATAAAAATAGTTTTATAGTTATTAAAACTAAATTAAATGTATTAGTTTTTATTCTAACTTTGCTTTTTGAATGTAAAAATATATTTCATTTTATTACTACATTTTTTTAGTCCCATAAATAAATAATTTATCTTCAGTTGCAACAAATAAATTAGAAATAACTACTACTGTAGTAATTAAACATTTTGGCTAAAATTAAGGCCACAGTTTATGGAAATGGGCTGCCAAGGCGTAGGCAAGCGGAAAAAGGTTATGAACCACTGTCTTATATAAATCAACCACCGAAACGGGTTTCCATCAATATTCACACAGCACACATTATTTTACTTTTCTTTGAACTCTGTGTGTTGTCAAAATAGAATTGACTAAAAATATTATTTAGTTATTTTTTAATTTTAAGTAGATTGTAGGCTATATCGGGAAGCCTACTGGGTAAGTTTCAAAATGTGGGTTGCCAGTGAGGATTAAGTAAATATTTGAAAAATTGCCACTTTTACAGAAACTACTTATTTAAGTTTCTTTACTCTCCCTCCACACGAATGGGACTACATTTCCTCAAAACCCTACAGTCCTCGTCCTGAGTTCATTAGCTTGGTTAAATGTGTAGAGCCAGCCCAAACGTGTGGCAAGACGCAATGAAATAATAATAATAATTTACAGTTCAATTTTTCTTTAGTAATGATCGTACAGATAGTAACAATAATAAAAATATATTTTAATAAAACATAAGGGAAAAAGTCAAGTAATCATACTAGAAGTAGGAGTTATTTAAAAAATATATAACATAAAGAGCTATTTCCTAAGATTTTCTTTGTTCTTAATCAAGTTTTTAGACATCTCTTGGAAAATTTTCTTTTAAATTATACGCTTTATTTTAAAGTTACTCTTTGATGTCGATTGTTTGAAGTAGAAAGCAAAGTATATTAAAAGAAAAATAATTTCTCAGTAATGTCATGGTTCCAACTCAATTAAATTGTAATTTATTTCTCTTACAGTTTGTTTTTAGGTCTTGCATAAAAAAAAAAAGGAATGACTTTGTAAAAAAAAGTCATGCTATATAATATCGGGTCATATCCTAATAGTTTTAGTATTGCTAATGTATACTTATAATAGCAGTAATTTATTATTAACACAAACAATAATAACTGAAAATCCTCTATATTGTATGCATCTTTCTTTTACCCTGCAAGGTAGCAAACTTGCCTGGTTTAATTCAACTATGGCACAGCCTATAATGTAGGGCCATATAGTTTTCTGTCAAGTTGAGACTGTTAATATCTTCCAAGATAAACGAACTATACATGTAACAAGTAAAAATATATTTAACCCCGTACAAGCATATAAACCTAACGGTTAGTAAAACGCCGTGCTGAAAAAGGTACATTTATATTTAGCAAGTTTATGTATCTCAATATATTCTTGGAAATATTATTTATTTTGTTGTATTTAGTAATAGTTTACGTTGATTTATGGACCCATTATTTTCACCGTGGAAGTTATTAACAGTAACCATCGATTTTAAGCAAAATAGTATCTGTATTGTAAATACATAATTAATGTACGCTATAAAGCATACTTAACCCTATACAAATAAAATATTTACAAAAATAAAAAGGGTGACCTGGTGGTCTAGGGTAAGGTGTTCAGACTTCTGTGCTGGGGATCCGGGGCTCAATCCTCGGTCCCGGCACAGATTTATCTGATTGCCAAACCCTTCCTTCACCTCTGACAAGACGTGTATTAATCACAATTGTGAATGTGTGGAATGCCAGGCCTCTACCGTGGTTCGGATCTCACGTTAAACTGTAGGTCCTCTATTTCATCTCACAATTACCCTCCCATTACACATTAGCGTAAGTGCATACAACCCGAATGGGTAGTAAGAAGCAGTGCTAATAATAATAATAATAATAATAATAATAATAATAATAATAATAATAATACAAAAATAAGTATTAGGAGTATTTGTCTTGGTGATGATCTCTTAATGTATCACCTGGAAATTAGTTTTTTTAAATCACCGCTTCTTAATACCCCCTAGAAACTAGTCTCATATGATGCTATCACCTCATTTCAAGATAGTTCCTTGAATACTTCCTTTTAATTTCTCAAACACTCACAGTAAGGAAATATGACATTTCGCAAATGGGGCGAGAAGACTAAAAGATGGTGTGACAACGTAACCAAAGTTGCGGAGGCTTCAAGTGACAATTTTAGCCATCAAATGAGGCAGCGAAGTGAGAAGCTGTTAATAAAAATAAAGTACTGTATTAGTTTGGACGAGAGTTTCGGAGAACCCTCCCTGCCTGGTTGAGGTTGTTGTCTGACTAAAACTTTCGACCCTATTAACACATTTGGGATGGGGAGGTTTGTCTAAGCACTTTCGATTACTTTAATTGGTGGGTGGGAGGGAGCGAAAGATCTCCCTTCAATGTCCTCCCTCAATATAGAGAACAGAGTGTTCAAGTATTGTTTCAAAAGCACCAATTTTGGATGGTTGTGCGTGTATTTCTCGTCTTGTTAAAATTTAGTTTAATGTTTTCCGTCTAACCCTAGAGAAATGTATTTCGCAGGACTCTGTCATATCGCCCTGGGGATGTTTAATGGTTTGCGAATGTTAGTTACTGCATAATGTGTGTATTGCAAGAGTGAGCCGAATAATCATTCAATATTGACCTTAAAGGACTGTAAACTGTATCATAATATAATGCTGCCACATTTATAATCCATGATAGTAAAGTTTAATACAGTTTTACTTTGCAAACCAGTTCATTTCTGTTCTTAATAAATCCAAAGTAACATTATTGTTTATGTTAAAATCATACTTTAGTGAAACATAGATTTAAATTTAAAGACATTATGTAAGAAAATTTTTATAGTTTATAATTACACTTATATTTTTGGGATACTAACCTAAACTATAAATAAATGTATGTACAATAATAGGTATTATATGTATTACTTATAATATTTTATACTTATATGCTTTCAAGCGTCACCGGATTGTCAGCAGCAAGTTCAAGCAACTTTATTTGAAATTATTTAAACAAAATGTTCCGCTAAATTAACCATATACCGTATTTTACAATTTAAACATGTGTTCAATAAGTGCATTTATACTAATCTATCACACATAAAATTTCTTTGTGATTCTTTTGCTGTTTATTAGACAAATTAATTCATAATTATCCAAACAGTTTATCAGGTGTATGGTAATTTTTTCCATTTATTAAATTTTAATAAATACATCATCGTAAACCTCAATGTATAGAGGCAATTCCAACAAAGTTAATCAAGGGAGGTGGTGAAAAGCTAGTATTATAAATTAATAAGTTAGCATATCCCAAATGGAACCATGAGTGATAACCACAAGAATGGAAGGAAAGAATACCAATTTTCAAAAAGGAAATAAAACAGTGTGTATTGACTGTAGGTACCTCACTACTACCAAAATGTTTCAAAATGATATCTAATACAATAATTATGAGGTTGATGCCATGTTCAATGAAACTAATTGGGGATCACCAGTGTGGATTTCAACGAAATAAATAAACAACGGATTTTACTATTCGGCAAATATTAGAAGAAAATTTGTAAGAAAACATAATGGTACATCAAAAAGCCAAGACATACATATGTTTTAAAAATGCCTATGAATCATTTTAAAGAAACAAATTATATACAATTTATGTTAAGTTTGGAATACTACCCACATTACTTGTCAAACCAATTAAGGTATGTTTGGCTGATACGCTTGGCAGGGTACGAGTTGAATGTCCACTTATCAGATATTTTCGAAACTGGAAGTTGATTGAAACAAAGAGATGCACTTTTCTCACTACATTTTGATCTAGCCTTATAATCTGCTATTAGGTTAGTGCAAGTAATTAGGGAAGGGTTGACATTAAATGTTACAGTGCAGCTTTTAAGATAACCAGATGATTTAGCTTTGTTTGCTGCTGGCAATAAATGCAGAAATTCTATTGGAAACTAGTAAGGAAATATGTTCAGAAGTGAACGCTGAAAAAGACTAAGTGTATGATTGCACAGATCGAGGAAGATAATTTGGAGAATACTGGGAACAACACATCAATTGACGTTGAAAATTTCCTAAATATTTAAAATATTTACAACTAGTGATAGTGATATTCAGAGGAAATAAGGGAAAGAATACTGTCTGGAAATGCGTGCTATTACTAGATCAGTCAGTTGTTGACATCTCGCCTATTTAAAGCAATTTAAAACTAAGAATATGACACAAAAAAATAGTTTTACCGGTTGTTCTCTTTGGGTGTAAAACATGGTCTCACCTTACAGGACAAAAAATATGTTCTAAAACAAGATGCTTTGAAAGATATTTGGTCCAAAAAGGAATGAGGATACTAGGGAGTAGAGGAGGATTTAAAATAATTAGATACATACATTGGACTCATCACAAAACATTTTTATGATACTCAAGTATCGTAGACTACGGTTGGCAGGACATGCAGCGTGATTGGGAGAATCTAGAACCGTGTTCAGGGCATTGACTTGCAAACCCAATGTAAGAGACCATTAGGAATACCTAGACAGAGATGGAAGGGTCTGAAAGATATAGTGTAATGATGTAGACTGGATATAGCTAGCTCAAGATCCTTACTTTTGTAAGTGTGTTAATAATCTTAAGAATTCCTAATGCACTTGAATGAGTAAATATTTATACAATTATCTCCTCAAAAAATATATTACAGTACAATACAATTCTCAAAAGATTATCTTAATTCGTTATATTAATATTTAATTTATGGTAAATGCATTAATTTCTATAAATCAATTTGTTTATAGCTAATAAAATATTATGAATGGCTAAATTATTATAATTTAGCTACATCATAGTTATAATAGAGGACTATGATCTAGTTTCTACTACAATATGTGAGATTTATTTCATTGTTTTAGATTTAATCACAAAAAATCCTTAGTTATTCATTATTAAAAATTCGAACAGCATTAACACTCTATTGTAAATGTGTTTAAGGATAGGCTACAATATACTTTGATGATTTTATGTTGGGTATGTCTAGGATTTATACTTTGGTTTGAAATCAACATTACATCTTTTAGCTATGTTTTTTTTTAAAAAAATACAATAATAAATTTAGAATAAGCGCCTGAATCTAAATGTCCTATTTGTCCTTCTTTCCTATACCTAACCTACTAATTGATCCACCCCGGTATATTACGCCCCCGTTTCGCTGGGGCTCTTGCCGATCTGGGGACTATTAGATCCAGAGTGCAGTGGGACACACAGCGGGGCAGGGTATCGAGGGCGGATCAACTAGTTGGTTAGGTATAGGAAAGAAGGACAAACATTACTTTTAGATTTAGGTGCTTATTCTAAATTTATTCTTGTATTTAAAAAAAGAACATAGCTGAAAGATGTGATGTTAATTCAAGTTGTAGATTTAGGTCCCGAGCTACATGCTAGGAATCTGGATAAATAGTGTGAATAAATAAATAAATCAAATTCTATAATTTATTTTATTTAATAATAATAAATTGTTAAGACCTATGCGCTCTACGAAAAAGAATCTTATCACAAAGAGCTCAACAATTTTCACCCTTTACACAATTTTTTTAGTAGGTATCCTATACCTCGTAGGTATCAACCTTCCCCCATCCCTCTCCTTCACTATGTACACACATTTCGCACGTGCTTAAACATGAAGCAAATAGAATTCTCAACAATCCAAAACCCACCAGTGGTATGCAAAATTGAATAAATTCCTCCAAGGGATTTAAACACCCTTAGACTACGAAATTTGAATAGGTTATAAAACAAATCCCTGTAATTGTATTCCAAGGGAAATCTTCCTGAATTTATATATTTTTTCCCTCAGTTTCTTTCTGCTTGGACATCTTTATTTGATTCTTAAAATCATGTGTCTATTTTATGCGGTCTTTATTTACAATCTATTTTCTCTCTCTTTTTTTGTGCTTGTTTTGCTCACAGTTTTAACTTATTATTTCTTATCTTATCATTGCCATCATTTAATTTTCTTAAAAATTAGAACATGATATAAGCCAATATGTTTATTAATTAAAATTCTGTAACGAATCAATCAATATTTATAACTAAAATTTTTATCAACTTTTAAATTATTAAAAAATGTTGATAATTATTCTGACTCATCAACTTATCCCATCAGTGTTGTATATTTCCTTATCACCAATTAAGTTTCTTAAAAAAATGTACCCTCTTAAAATGCTATACCGTTAATGAGACAAGTGAATTCGGTAGTTACAAGCACTCTATCATTAACTGATAGTACTCCCTACTAATAATTATAAATATATAATAGTCTATCTTATTTTTATCAGTTAAAACCTATTGAACGCAAATGGCTACACTTACTCAAAAGTGAACTTTTTCTATTCCTACCCAAGCAGCATAAGTTTAAAGTGTGTGGGTAGTAGGACGCTGTGAAAATGAAAGTTTTTTTTATATTATCTAATTGAAAACATTTTATCATCCCTACTGTGTGTCGTAGCTTACCTTTTTCGTTGAAGAAAATGAATAAACATATTTTCATACTATATAATATAGCGAATTGTATCACACAATTTCTATAAATATTTACAAAACATATTATTAACTGGTATTATAGCCATGGACCCTAGCAATGGGCATCACAGAATGAATTATTCACGTTGTTATACACCAACCAATACACATACCTCATTCTATCCAAGTAATCTACGAACGTGGGATAAAATGTTAAAGAATTCGAACAAACCTCAAGAACATCACTATACCATTATAAATTAACTTTCTCGTTATTATTATTATTATTATTATTAACACCGCGTCTTACTACCCATTCGGGTTATACGCACTTACGCTAATGTGCAATGGTAGGGTGATTGTGAGATGAAATGGAGGACCTACAGTTTAACGTGGAATCCGAACCACGGTAGAGGCCTGGCATTCCTCACATTCACAAGCTGTGATTAATACACGTCTTGTCAGAGGTGAAGTAAGGGTTTGGCAATCAGATAAATCTGTGCCGGGACCGAGGATTGAACCCGGACCCTCAGCACAGAAGTCTGACACCTTACCCCTAGACCACCAGGTCACCTAATTTCTCGTTATTAAAAATCTAATCAAATGAAACAAACCAATCATGAAATAATATAGTTAGCCAACATCAAATAAATAATATGCATTTACTTTGTATATTAATAATGGAATAAAACGGGAACCATAATCAGTATTATATTGAGACGGAAAAAAAAGAATTAAAAAATTTACTAGCCTACATTCAATCCTCAATTTGTACACAGGTATTTTATTATTTTTTGGAAGAGTATAATGTATTAAGAATCACGTAGTTTTTAAATAATAAAACACAGATTGTTTACAAGTATTTTTAAAAATTTAAAAAAGTAGAATCAGAAACGGGAGATTTTAACTCCGTAATGTATCACTCGACTGAAAACCATTAACTTTAATCAGTTATGTTTGTAACACAATTCAGTGATTATTTATATTAAAACTGTTCACTGGCGTTTTAATTTATTATAATATTTCAATCTTCTAACCATTTTGAAGAAAATCCTACTGTCATTAATCATTATATACATTAATTTGATATAAATTTAAGTATTTTATAGCAATGTAAACATATATCAAATTAAATAGTCCTCACAGAACTTTTGTGATACTTCAGCAAAAAAAATAAAATATTCATGATCAATTCAAAGTCCACTTTTTTTTTAATTGAAGAAATTAAGCCTCTGTTGATAAAATGCTTTTGGTCGTTGAGTTCTTGGCGTTTGGGAAAGAGCGATAACGCAGGCTTAGGGATAAATGAGAGAAAAAGGAACGTTCAGAAAAGTGAGTAATTAGGGTCTGTAGAAGAAATTAGTTGAAACGTACTAAATCAGTTTTAGGATGTCGGGGTATTAGCTTCATGGTAAAACTGTCTGACGGAAAGGGGAGTAGCGGGGAGGATGCATGCTTGATTCCGGAGATTTTGCAAGATAAGTTCCCTTCATTAAGAATAAATTACCGTAAATCCGCTAAATCTAAGAGCTACAAAGATAAAAACATGATAAATACGTATTATAATTAATCGTTTACTTGTTCGTTAACTAAAAATACAATATAATAAAGAAAACCTAAAAGTTATTACTATTTGAATATTTATATTTTATATATAGACACAAATATATAATACTTTATTTTATATAAAAGTATATAACATAATAGAACAGTGTTTATACATAACTTTATATATAATATATAAATGAAAGTGGCATATATAAATTTATGAAGGTAACATACATATAAAAGCCAATGTACAACTTTCTTAGCTTACGAATGGAAACTAAGAAAACCTTTTAGAAAGTATAGACATATTTTCTTGCGGTCAACTCTTCTAACATATTATTAGTGATATTTCAGAGGAATTGATAATATCTATTAAAAGTGGTAGCTTCAGATAAGATTAATTGTCGTGTGAACACGTGAAAGTAGATATAGTGTTTTGCTATAGCTGTCAGATGTGTCCAATTGTAGGAGAATTTCCTTATATTATTAGTATTTTAATATACTCATAATATATATGAAACTACGAAATATTCAAAAAGTCTCACAGACTGATTTGCTGGATGTATACTTTTCATGTGTAAAACTTACTAATAAATACTCAAGGAATCTTTATCGGTCTAAAATGAATACAAATGGGTCTGTAACACCCTTAAAATTTGGCATCCCTTAATTCGAGGATTTGTAATCTATTTAAAAAATTGCTTTAATATTAACATAATTGTATATGGACTTATTAAAATTTTATTCAAAAACACCTATAATATAAAGAAACCATAGCATTTGATTTATACTAAAGTTTAAATCATAATAACCCTTAACTAGTAGTATTTTACTAAAACTTTACCCCGTTCAACATTCTAAAATTATCAAGGATTGAACAACAAATAGGAAATTAAATGTTTCCATTCAGATCAAAAATAAAATTAAGTTATTTAGTAAAGTCTTATTAAAATTTCTGCTAGGGAGTTAGCACATTTATACATATAGTTCTGTTTTTATAATGTCACTGATGTGAACCTAATTAATATTGATTTTTACTAAATATCATTTAATATATTTACTTTATAAACTAAAATCTTACAATGCTTTTACATAAAATTAAAAACATGACAAAACATCTGTTTTTGCATCGTAGAAGATGATATTTTTGGAGAATCCCGCAGAATTTCCTATCTTCTTCTTCTTCTTCTAGCTTCGGCCAGCTATGGATCACGTTATTTCAACTGTTTTCCTCCTTGGGCTTTATATTTTGCCCAGTACTCAGGATTCCTTTTCGTTGCGCTTCCTTTCTTCCTTCAGTCCACGTCTTGCCTCTTTTCAGCTTGGCTTTTCCTGGGAACTCTAGTATGCTCCAATTTTCTTCTTAAGAGGTTCACGTTCCTGGATGTATTCACCTGTAAACCCCATTTCTTGCAGATCCTTTTCCACCTCAGTGAACCAAGCCCCCTTGGTTTTATTACTTAGAAAGTAGGGAAAGATCCGGTTTGTCAATCTCTGCGTGGTCATTCAGATCATGTGGCCATAGAAGGCAATCCTCCTTTTTCCAAATCGTGTATATTATCTTTTACACATGTGTGTTTGGTTCGTGGCAGTGCCTTCTTTTGTACTCACTGTTTTCTTTGACTGGCCACAAGGTTTTTCTCAGAATCTTTCCCTTTTGGCTTCTAGTTTCTTGGTCAGACCTTTCATACCAATCATGAGGCATTCTGATGCGTACAGGGCCTCCGGTCGAATGGCCGCGCAGTGGTGTCTGGGCTTGACGATGATAATTTATTGTAATCCACCTTAGTTAACTGGTATGTCATTACCTTCTTATTGATCCTTGATGTGAAGGCTCTCTTCTCAGAGATGTTAGGTTCTATCCACTCATCTAGTTATCTAAACTCTTCTGCCCACTTGATTTTTCCCGAGTCCACATATCTCTGGGCACTGACTTGATGTTCATTATGAATTACGTCTTCTCAAAGGAGCTCTGGAGGCCCACCTTTGCTGCTTACGTCTTTAGTGGGTTTATATGTTTTACGGCTCACAAGATCGTCTGTGAAGGCTAGACAATCAATTTTCAGGTTCATGATCCTACAGCCTTATCTGACCGTGTTTTAGATCCCTTCATTCCTCAGTTCTTTATGCCACTCGCGTATGACCTTCTCGAGTATACAGTTGAAGAATAGAAGTGAGGACCCGTCTCCTTGTCTAACCCCTCTCTTTATTTCAAAGGCTTATGAAATCTTTCCCCTGAATTTCACTTTGGAAATGGTGTCGGCCAGAGTCTGTTGAATGATTGCTCTTGTTTTGTTGTCCAGACCCAATTCTTTCAGAATTTGGATTATTGTGGTTCGATCAATCACGTCGTAGGCCTTCTTGAATTTCCTATCACTAATAATTTAAAATATATTTGACATAGCGTAGAGAGGTTTTGTTTTAACTTGACTATTTGACATTTCATCTATCTGTTGATCCGGATATTTAAAACGTGATAAATGGCTAAATGTGCATACCAATTTTTCTTAACGAGCTTTGGTAGTTATATGCTTTGAACCTAGGCCACAGATCACGAAACACCTGTCTGTTACTTAGGCCTAATAATATTTGAAAATAATTATCTATTCTAGTGATTTGTTTCAATTTTATTGATACTAAACAGGTTTTCCGTTTACTAGCTCATCTCAAGTGATTTATATTTAAAATTCTAAGAAATATATCTAGAACCTCGGGTGTATTATTTAAATTTCGACATATTATTGCGAGACTGACGTCTTAAACCAAGTGAACCACAGGTATTCTCTAGAAATATAATGTACTATTGAGTAAATGATTAATCTGTTTTTCTCTATAACTTGATAAAATTTAAGAATAAATTATTAGCGATATTTCAACTTGAAATCAAATGATAAAGTTTTGAAAAGCAAATCTTAAAACTATTTAACGATAAGAACATTACATTTTATTAACATGATATACTTAGTATTTATTTAATGGATTGCACCAGGTCTTTGTTTCACAGAATTACAATTTAGAATAAAATTCACTTTAAATATTATTATTTATAATATACGGTAAAATATAATTACGTCAAAAACTTGTCAACAAGTATTCATTGTTATTGCAGCCAAGTATGTATATATTTATTTAATTACGAGTGGTTTTATATATGTTAAATATTTTAAATAATACGTAACATTTAAATATTAAATTTACCTGAGAAAATAAAATATGTTTAAAAATCAATATGGCAATATGTTTTGTTTTGGAGGGACTTTCAAACCGGAGAGATAAGTCTAAAATCTAAAAAAATATGGAGGCTATTTTATTCCACTTTTTGGAACATGGTGGGTAAAAATCACAAAACAAGAGCTAAAACCTCTAGCACAAAGTCCAAAGGAAAGCAGTGCATTCAGATCTAAATTAACGAGGCATGTTTTTACGTTCCTCCGCCCAAGCCCGTAACTACAAACACGTATTAGGTTGTCACGTACACACGCGATATATCGTGGTATATCCGTGCCCATGTGTGAGAGCATGTTGTTTGGTACGTAATTATCCTCGAAACGTCAATATATTCATTGTGCTTACCCCGATGGAGTCTTTCATTAGTAATTTCCTTATACAGGACTTGTAATTACAGATAGGTGGCGTTTAGAATAGCGTGAGATTTGGCATACTATTACGGTTGTAAGAAAAAAATATTATGTCTTTGAAATAATAAAAACAAAATTTGACTTCCTAAACAAAAAAAGTTTGTTATTTAAGGTTTAAATCAACTTTAGTAAATGTTACAGCCGTATTTTGGAATATAAATTTGTAACAATATGTCTTACCTCACTCTTGGTTTATACGCTTATAAGCAAATTACGCTAATGTATTAAGAATGAGGTTAAAATTTTAAGAATTTTACCAGAATTTACGTGGAGGGAAAGTTTGATACCATTTAAGGAAAAAAAAACCTGTACACCTGACTCGAACCACAATATCCCCGTCATCGGAAGTCCAGTATATTGAAAAAATAGTGCCTGAAATAATTTGACCACCAAAGTGGGTCTGGGAATATGTTTTAAGTAGTTTAAAATATAATTGAAAAATAACATACAGAAACAGGAATAAAGATATGGATGCTTGAATTTATCGTGTCAATGTTTTATCATTGTCTGAGGCAAAGGGTAATTCTTTTATAAAATGTAACCAGTGTTAAGGTAAGACCCACGCATTTTATCATACACCATGTCCTAATACTAGTCCGGGCTTGCCAAATGTTCATATTAATGGGTTTGGAATGAGAAATATAGAATTAGTAGAAAATGAACTCCTATTTGCGTGGTTGAATATCGGGAATCAAGTTAGGAAAAAACTACCTTCTGTGAACTCAATCGTGATTCAAAACACTGTAAAACTAGAATATATGATATTATTTAAATAGAAAAGAGACACCTGGACCCGGGAATCAAACCTGGTACCATTGGCTTAGTATGTAAATGTTCATATTTTAAGGCAGAATTTGTGATGGACGTGTGGAAATCGCCGGCTACAAATATGTGATCATTTAAGGATCACGAGCTATCAGATAACGCAACCACCTTCAATTTGGTAGTTGTCTTTATGCTGCCACTTATTATAACTGTTCGAATTCTCATATTATGATGGATTAATAGCGAAACTATTAGTTTTCAATTGAAAGAATATGGTATCTAGATGTGGCTACAACCGTAAATAACAAAAACAATAGCTTTGCTATTGATCACTTAGATTATATGATCTCATCGTTTATTCCTCAGGCTCACTGATGCAGATCTTGATATATTCAAAATATGAAAACAGTAATAACTAATAAATTACCATTAAACTTTTTTTTTCTGAGTCTAAGGAAATTGATTTACCTCATCCCGAATCACGCTTCAACAAAGTATTCATATATTAATCTGTGGGTATTCCTATCACGCTATCATTCTTGTAATTTTTAATTTAGGCACGTATTCCTTCTCAAAAAATAGAAAATGGGATATAATGGAGTGACCAAAAGGGCTAATACTAACCGAGCAATTTATTAGACTTCTTTCCTCTCTTTAAACTTACAATATGACTAAAATAACATGTTCCTATAAAGGTACCATATAGGCAAAAGTTTATTGTCTTTTCTTTCAATAAGAAATATGAATCTTTACCTCTCATAGTTGGCAAACATTATTAAAGATATACCAAAATAGGACAAAACTACCTGTCCTCCAAGCAATATTAAAAACTATTTAAATAAAATGACACCTTATATGGAGCACTCAAATCAAATTTTCAAATCCTCACCCTTCATTGTATGGGATATACTGTTACGATCACCTTTGTGAAGGTCCATTCGCCTAAATTGTGGGAGGATGGATATAAAGCTATGTAGGCTACATCTAATATTTATTTTTAAAAAAGAAGAGAAGTAATTTACTTTTAGTCAACTATTTTACATAATTACTTAAACTTTTGGAAGGATTTATTGTCTTGTATATTTGTCTATACTACCCGAAATAACTAACCCCAAATCTATTGATGGGACACATCGTACAGAGCTTAAAGTTTGTTCAAACTTATACCATTCAAAAACCTTTCCGGGATCCAATAATATTGAATTCGTTGGAGGCAATTTTGGGGATGTATAGAGTATTCTGGTAAATTTAACAATCCCATATTGTAATTTATAGGTACTTTCTGTTTGAAAGGTCGGTATTATTCATGTCATACTGCAATATCGCATTTTGTATTGCAGGCCGCTTTTATGAATATTACTGGGCCAAAATGTTTCTTAGAAGGTAACGGTATTGATTGAGCGATCATGGAGAGGTAGAGTCCTGTTGATCCCAAACAATGTAAAAATAAAGCTCTACTCTGATTGTATTGCAAATAACTTAGAGGATGTGGAATTCATGTGTTGCATCACCATTTTTGGCACATATGATAACCGACGTACCTAGAAATCGTCAATTGTCAAAATACCTTTGTTCCTATAGCACTGAAAATTATCTCAGGGAATATCGTCCGTCATTCGTAGCCCTTTGTTGTGGTATATCAGCAACTTTGGTAGAAGAGATCAGAAATTATTCTGCGTTCTAGCAAATGTTGCACGATGTATAACTCTGTGCCGTACGAGATTTTTGATTCCCTTGGTATTTAAAATGTAATATCTCAATAATTGGGGCTATTATTAAGAAAAGTAGCCAAATATAACTTCAACGGTTTGTATAGTTATAAAATGCACTACTTTTGATTTCAGTTTTAAAAAATAAACAGTTTCCCTATACCCTCGTGTAAACATATATAATATTTTTTTGATCATTAATGTATAGTAATTACATCTCTACATTTTACATGTTGTGAATATAATAAATTTTCATCAGCTGTTTACTTGAAACTTATAATTCATAACGAACATTTATAAAATTGAAAATTATCTTAACATGACTAATAAATTAAATCATTTACGTCTTTATTTCCTGAAATTCCATATATATTTTAATGAACTAATTATATAAAGAAGTTTTCGGATGCATTAATTTTCTAACTTGATAAATATTCACGTGAATATAATATTCTAATAGACGCTTATCAACCTTTGGGAGATATAAAATAGGCTAAATGTGGTTACAAAGCCCCCAATCAACATCAAACCCTCTTTGGTGTGTATGATGGCTTATTGCAATCATTAAAGTAAATTGTTTACGTCTTTATCTCACTTAACTGCCTGTTGCCTTAATGGTAACTTAATTATGTTGTATAAATCCCATTGGATCAGTGGTGTATGACACTTCTTTAATGAAAAAGTGTCCGATAACCCTGAAGTTGAATGGTAAATGCTTCCATTAAGAGGGTGTCCTATTCTGATTGTATAGTAAAAATAAAAATAAAAAATAAAAAAAAATTAGAATATAATACACCGAGGAAGTCCCAACCCATGAGTAAAAATTAAACACTTTCCAAATATTGTTGATTAATCTCAGAATTTGAAGTAAAGTTCAATCAGATCTCTGATTATTCCCGAGACAGAAATACACGGGTTTTAAAAAAGGTCAAACAACTCCTCCAAATACTCTTTTATATAACTATGGAACTCGTAGATGAAATAGCACTTTAAATACTAACAGTTAATTTGAATGCTCAAATTTGGACCAAAAGTATATATTCATTCTTTTTACAATACATAGTATCTTAAAAATTGGCTTCAAAAATGCGTACGACTGCCGATAGATTATACACCATCCACATGGGAAATGTCACCAGACTCTTTCCAAATAATACCAGAATTCTTTATGGAATCCAATCTTCTTTAAAAGTATTAAATTTTCACCAAATATAAACGGAAGTATTTTAAAGGTTTTATCAGGATTAGCCAATCAAAATCTGTCCTCTCAAGCACGCTTCTTACTGATAAAAAAAAATTGAGGCAGGGCACGTATGAACATATGCAGCGCCCTGTCCACGAGGAGCTGACCGACGCTGTATAACCAGTTGCTCAGGCCGATTCTAGATGATGCGTGTCCCGCATGGGGCCATCTGATGGGCTCAAATATTAGGAATATGCAGGCTTTACAGAAACGGCGTCTTGAGGATCGTTGTGGACATACCCTGGTACGTTTGCAACGTGACTCTGCATCAAGACCTTGAGATTCACACTATCAAAGAGCACTTCTGGAAGCTTGCGAAGTCATTCTACGAAAGGCTTTCCGGTGCCAACAATACTCTTATCCAAGGGCTTGGGAACTACGTCATCGACCCTAATGGGTGCCACTGACGTCCTAAGGCCCTGCTGGGATAAGCGAGACGTGTAAAACGGTGTTCAGTAGGAGGCTCTTACTCGGCCTCCCCTTAAAGCTATCTCTAAAAAACCTTATTAGGTTTGCTACCCTATTTTCTTTCCCTCACTAGTATTAATATCTTTTCCTGACAGCAGAACCTTTGAGAAATGTGACAACCAGTCCTTAAGTACGATCAATAACATGGTGTGACCAATTGGTCGGTGCATGCTATACTTTTAGGGAGCATTAAAGCATGCTATTATGAGTGTCTCGAAAACAGTAGACTTGTGGTCGATCATTTCGAGTCCTTAGTCACGAGGGCGTGCGTTGTTAAATAAATGGTACGGAACTACGCACGGACTTTCTCGCTCTATTGTTTAAAAATATGATATTTACTCAAAACTCATAATATATGTGAAACGAAATAATATACACTAGCAAACCCAGGAATAAATTGCACTTTATTTATGTAAAACTTTTTTGAGTCCCGGTTTTAAATTTTATAATTTTATTTTTGAAGAATTAATGTCTTCAGTTGTATGTGTGGACAGATAAAAAATATCAATATTGGGTCCACAAGGGTCAACCCTTTGTACTAAAATTTCGACTTACGGTAAAGATTTTCGACATTTTATTAGGTGCTGCACATCTTCATGTCATCGCATTGCTATTAAATTCCTCATTTATAAATTTTGACCAATAAAAAAATGTAAATATTGACTATTGAATCTATAATGGAGATAGATCATTGTTGTACAAACATTTATCCTAATAAATTTAAGGAAAATTACCATAAACTTTTTGAGAGACATACTTATATTTAATTACTCTATGGCATTGAAGGATATTTGCATTAAAACTTAAGTAGTAAATCTTTAAAACTAAAGCTCACAAAATATTATTAATAGATTTGCCAATATCTCAGAAACTGTTGATTTTATAAAAATATATTCAATATATTTTTTTTAATTTTTAGTAGTACTTCCATTTTTGCAATGATAAGTTATTTAGTATCTAAAATAGTTGCGGTGATACGGAAATTTTGGCTTTTGTAAGGCACCCTAAATTTATTTTCATGAAAAATGAAAATATCCAGATTACTCATAATCTTAATCAACGTCTTGATACGAATTTTAGTCAAATTTGTTAGAGCCGATTTTGAGAAAATCAATTTTTTCTCTTTTTTTCTCTTTTTTCCCTTTATTAAACTACTTTTAATTTTAAGTTTAAGCAAACACACAAACAGATGGCATTGCAAAGATAACTTTTTAGGTTTTGGGGTGGGGGGGGGGGGGGGGTCATGAGACGTGACATCCATCAACATTTCAGGTTAGATCTTTTTTAGGTTGCAATACTTTACCTTTTGTGTTCGTAAAGTAAAAATATATAAATATTTGCGTATAACTTGAAATTTATTGATTTTATAAAAATATGCATCAAATAAAATATTTTTATTATAAATAGATCAACGTAATTGTAATAAGTAATTTTAATGTTCAATGTGGCCCTTATGATCAAAATAATTCGACACGCTTCCTTAGATTATTAATTGAAATATTGTATTATTCCAATTAAAATTAATAGTCAGATTGGTCACAATTTCTAAAGAATAAATTAAACTTTTTAGAGCGCATATATAAACCAAATAATTCAAAAAGTATTTATAAATTTATTATATACACATTATCAGCGTAGTCTTAACACATACGTTTTTACACTAGTTCTAATTCTACAAATTTATCTCGACACTTCTCCTCCACTAAAGCGATCTTGCGAAAATAATCCTCCCGAATCCGATTACAATGTAAGAGGTTCACCAAAGACTCGAAAGATCTTGAGTGATGGGGCTATTTCTGCGTTTATCAAGACATTTCATTTATTTTGAAGAGCTTTACAGGATGCGTAAACTTACGTTTCTAAAAACTGATGTATACTCTATTTATTTTTTTAAACTTTTAAAGTAAGAGTTCCTTTCATTTATTTTTCAAGCCCCAAGCTAGTTTCTACATATTGCATATTATTACTTTGCCTATAAACATAACATTATGAAGATTTAAAAAAATTTCGTAGGTATATTTCATATAAAGTGTGTGGGTTCCATCTATCTACAGTATAATTTTCATAGGAGCTAGAAAAGATTCTAGAACTAAACTAACTTATTCATACATCAGCTCATGAGATCTGCAACCGTCATTTTTGATAGATATTACAAATTCCTCTAAAATAACAATAATAATATAGTAAAAAATTATAAATGTTGTCCGTAAGATATGTATGTTTATTTTTTCAAAAATACCATTTCTATTAAAATTTGACTGTATTTATGTAGATAGTAGCCAGCATAATTACATCAAAAGGACCTTCATCCATTATACTCGTGCACACAGCAGAGGAACAATATAATTACCTGACAGTAAAATAGATACCCGTTTTGTTATCAATGCATATAACTTTTTATATCATATCATGTTATTACATTAAATATATTAAGTGCTATAAAACCTAAATTATAACTTTACTTTGAAAACTCCATTTTGAAACTAGTTTCACTTTGTAGTGAGTGTACACGAGCGGGTAAGCTCCATATTAGATTTCGAGTAATCGGATCTGAAAACTTGATTAATTAAACCAATTAACAAGGAGATCATGAACGTAGGTGCTGATAATAGTGTAACATATATTGATATGTGTATCACTATTTTATGCACTCCTAGTGGTAATATTTTTATTTGTGAGCTTGTTTTAACTAATAAGCTTACTCTGGTTTTAGGTAAATTTCATAATGACATTTGGGTGAAAAGTATTATAAAAACTTTAATATTTGTATTTTTTTTTGCGGAATAAAAGGTTCAAATAGAATTAATGGAATTTACATCAGTCGGATATTAAAAAGGAATTGAGAGCTATTTATATCATGGTAGTAAATTTGTGGATTTAAAATGTATATAACTAATCTAGTTGCTTACAAGTAGTGGTATATATTAATTTGCTAATATTATTAGTAGATATTATAGTTGCTTGACTCTTTTTATTATATTTTAATTAAAAGACAAATTTTGTATAGTGGTTGGCTAGTTCTCAAGGCCCTTTGATTATATTTCGCCATTTTTTTTATCCATTTTCAACTGAAAGGTTAGTGTGGTCGACTTTAAACATTAGTTTATTTTATGGAACCAAACACACCAAGGTCATTAGTTTTTGAGAAATAGTGGAAAACCTGACCCAAAAAATGGTAGCCCTAATGATAAAGAAAAGGACATATTCGTTGGGATAAAAAATATATTTTTTGAAGTTAAAGTTAGAAAATACATTCACAGCAGAATCTACCTTAACGAAAGAAAAAAACCGATAAACATAACTTTAAGGTGGGATGGAAGGATACGCAAGATAAAGTCATTGTTTTTGAGTTTTTATGGAAAAACATTTTATTGGTTAAAATAAATAAAATATTGCTCCCGTACAAACGTAGAATTTAATTTTCTTCACATGGTGACCTCAAAACTTCTTGAATATCTGTCAAGGATGTTCTGGAATTTAATGACAACTTATTCTATTGATTTAAAAAGTTTGTTAGATAATGCCACCATGCTCATGAATGATATTCAAGAACTATTAATATCAACATGTGAATGAAAATTAAACTCTTATGTTTGTACTGGAGCAATATTTTATTTATTTCTACCAAAACAATATTTTCCATAAAAACTGAAAAACAATGGCCCTTTCTTGCCACGCTTGTATCCCACCGTAGTATAGTTTTTAAGTTTAGTACAATTTATCAACAGATTCAAATAGCTTATCTAACACGATGCACAGTTTTCTTAGTAACAAGAAAAAAGAATTCACCGCGTTGTTATTCTGGATAGAACCACTTCCGAATCTAGTGGAGTAAGTTGATGGAATAATAGTACGTGGTGGGAAAGTTTGTCGTGGCGCGAAATTGGAAGAGTTTTTCTTCCGGTGGGGTTAGCAACACAGTTACGGTTGTGGTCTGGCCCCTCTGGAGGATTTATACTCACAGCTCATGGTGCACATCTGTCTTTGTTGGGTGGGGGGGGGGGGGGGAGAAGGGGGTGGGCTCGTGACACTTCATGGCTGTCGTAGCACTTATTTCTCTTCAAACTCTTCAGATAGACCAACATAAACTGTAGCTTTATTCAACTTTTTGACACTCCATTAAATGTATATTTTCAACAAACTTAACTTTACATAGCTAAGTGTTTAACTTTTTGTATATAATTTTGTATTCACACATTAATAAATAATCAGAATTATTTTTAATTATCATATTAAATATTTGAGGAATAATTTGGTTATCTGTGTTTAACTGCAAACGAAATAAAAGATATTTTTCCACTTCTCAATATGTTTTTTCAAAAATGAAAATAGAATACCTTAAACCATTCCCTAAAAATTGTTCGTAGAATTTAATGTACAAGAAACCCAATAAATACAGCTGTAATTCGTGTAATTTATGCTGCCAAAAAATGTCACCATATTTGTAATATAGATCCTTCTTACAAGAATGTTTTTTTCATCCAACATCAGACTGAATAATGGAATTACAGACGCTATTGCATGTGGAAAGGTCATTTGTTTAAGTTTGACAGTTGGCTTCATTCCATTTGGGTAACCTTCCATAGGAGCTAATTTTTTTAACCCCCACCCCTCCCCTTGCGCGACCCAGGTCATTTCCCTCTTTCTGTGAGATTATAGTTGGAGAAGTATTTTTGGAAAGAATCCATACCTAAAAAGACTAATTTCTTTCGAACTCTTTTTAACTTTCATCAGCTGTGGCAAAATTTCAATCGGTTTCAAATATAATAAGTGACTTTTGACATGAATAAAGTTTAGTGGAGCCCTCTTTTATGCCCTAAACTTAGAAAACAAAACAAATAATAAAATAATAATATTTATATTGAAATTATTTCAATATGTTAAATTAAATTAAATTAATTACCACTAATCACTTAATTGTTAAAATATTTGGAATAAAACTATATAGTCTTAGAATGAATGGTATACTATAATAAATATGTCGTTAACAAAATGTAAATGAAAATGGATTTATATTAACTTAGATTTATTTTTGATATATTAAAACTAAAAAAAAATTGCAAAAAGAAAGTTTTGGACCAAAACTTACAAAATAAAATAAAACATGTTCATTGTTCTATTACATGTTAAAATTTGAATATGTTTTACTTTTAATTCATTGTATTATTGAGTTAATTATGACAAAAAGTTATATTGTTTTGAGCGCGTAGTTTGATGAAAATATATAACTCGTATTTCATCTAAAAAAGTATCTACATATTTAGACCCATCAATGTGTGTAATAGTGTATTACATGTGATTTTGCATAACTAGCTTTTATCTGAATAAAAGTTTATCATAATGTGAAAGTATATATTTTAGAAATAAAGTAGTCTATGTCGTACAATCGTATGAAAACACGTATTAATGTTCTTAAATATGTAGTTAAACGTGTCCATTGTGTTATAAAGTGTTATTAATTACATTTGTGTAGATTAATATTATATTATGGTTTTAAATTATATTATATAAACTTGAACAGTATTGACTAAAGTTGCCTTTTTTTTAATGTTTTGAATGATAAGGTTTGGAAAAAAGTTAAATATATTATTAATAAAATTAATAAATTAATATATCTACCAAAAGCTTTGATTGTATTTATTAGCAAATATACATTTATGATAAATACCCAATGTTGTATTAGTTATTGACCGCTATCGTGAAGCCACTGATTGGTTCGGGTGAGCGAGTAAATCATGACTGACCCAGTTAAACCAGAGTTTGATTACTATCAGACACTTTGAAACCAATTATAGAAAAAAAATACTCTCGCATACATTTTTTATTTGGATTTTAAACTTGCTATCTTAGTTTACTGTGGGATAAAATGTTTTCTTTTCTCTGTATATTTTATTTATACATTCATTTATTTAACAAAATTTGACTTAAATATAAATGTTAATCTTATGAACATATTAGCTGGCTATACACGTGAAGATTTTTTGGCCGATTCGAACAATGTATAGGTAGGTTTGCTTAATTTTACTGATAAATCCACTAGTTAGTGTCTTCTCACATTTTTTAAAGATGTGAGCGATATATTGATATCGATAAATTGGTACAAATTTATTGTAAATATAGGTCAGTTTCCACACATGCGATGTAACAATTCCAATCTCACGATATATCGAACATACTCATTGGTGGGGGTCTGCAAGCTCAGTGCCTGTCCAAAGATTATTCGCACTGATTAAGTTAAGTGTTTACATGCAACATTTCGTCTAAATAGTTTCTAAGTAGTTTTATTGAGCTATATGGAAATAAACAATGTTTGTGAAAAACGACATGTCCGAGTATACCAATGAAAATATTAAAAACAATAGCTATGCAGAATTGACCAATCATTCAAAAAATTACAAAGAGCAGATGGATCGTTTGTTCAGCAAAAAATATAGAACTTTCAATTTAAAGTTTAGCTTTTTTATAATTATGTAACCCATAAATGAAAGGATCAATAACTAATTCGCGCTCATTTTTTGTTGGTTATCGAGCATGTCGGAATAACTTTCAAACTAATTATTGGTCACATCTTTCAGAATTCCGAAAGTTCATCGTTGACAGTTAGATTTTGCAAGATTTAAAGAAAAATCGTTTGAAAAAACATATATGTTCAGACAAAATTGGAGATAAATATTCTATGACAATATATCGAGACTTTATTATGTAATCGTTCGATTTATCTGAATACTTTTCTTAGCCAATTTATTTCCGCGATTATTGATACAATTTATCTCTGCTGATAGATCTTCACGTGTATATATTCACATATTATACAGAGTAAATTCTTACATGTATTATTTACTAATCATTTTTCACTTACTTTCCCGTGTTTGGTTGTGTGTATTTATTTATATTAATCCTTGTAATGTTTGAATCCAAATAAAAAATATGGGTATATCTCAATCAATCAAGGAGGGAACCCTTCATACATTTTAAACATCAGACTTAAGGACAAGGTGTAAGAAAACATTTGGAACTTAACAAATGTGTGACATGTTTAGCTTAGGGAATAGTCTAATTGAAACCTCACAGCGCAAGCAGGTTGCCTACATCTGGGGACATTCCCATGTAGAAAGCAAAATGATTGAATTTTTTTTTACACCCCGTCTTTGTAGCTTGTACTTCATTATTCAATTACATCGTGAGTAGAGACGTGTTGAGGACGATACATAATTCAATGTCGCTCACACAGATGAGGACGTGGAGTAACTTTCCTTGAAATCCCAGACACTGGGAAGAACAAAAGACAGAAGGGAACAGGAAAAGGGTAAGGTTTGAAGGAAAGTAATTGAAATGTAGTACTTATTCCTTTAATTACTTTAAATATGAAAAGACAAAAGGAAATTAATCCAACTTACCCTTACAAGACAGAAACGTATCTACACCGTCGAGAGAGATTAACATTTAATTTTTTTTTTATAGTGTCTCAGTTTTGGTATAAGGTTTCACACTTATCTTTACATTCATCACTACATTTTATATTCGTGATTTAAATTAATTGAGTCAAATGATTGTTACGTACGGGTATATGTTTAACCTGTAGGCCTATATCGGTTGAATTATTTTGCCTGTATGCGCCCGCAGCGAATCTTAGTACACTTTAATGCTATCCATATATTAATAAATAGTGTAGAAACTGCAAAGTTAGAATTTTGTGGAAATGTAGCCATATTTTCATGAAAATTGAGTAGGAAAACAAATTATAATCACCACTCCCGAAACACTAAGCCGGGGATACGAACCCCAATCTCACTACAATTGCTAAGTCATACTCAGTTATGGGAACGTTTTTTTTATCTTGCGTACACCAATGATGGGTATAATTCTATTCTGGAGATGTTTGTGTTACAAATAAATTCTAGATAGTGAACATTCATAAAACATCAAAGAAAACCAACATTTTGAAGGAAGATTTGATAAATGACGAATAATAAATTGAGATCTGGAGTACCTAGATCACATTATTTAGTTAAAATACGAATATTGTATTTTCCCTTTAGCTTTATGGAAGACCTTACACCCTCAAATATAATTTTATTACTAAGTCTAATTTATAAAAAATAATACAAATTAATGAATCATAGTTTCCTATCTGTCAAGATATAACAAACCGCTTCGGTGGCCGCATTGTCTAATGCCCTACTCTCACAGTAGAATATACTGCTGTGTGCTGATGATGGGGAGATACAGGTTTGAATCTTGGTCAGGTGTACTAAGGGTGGTATTTCCAAAGTGGTTTTACACTTTCCCTTCAGGCAAATTCATGTACACTTCATCTAATTATAACTTTCAAAATTTCTAAAAGCATTAGCGTAATTAGTACTCTAAGCGTAAAACTGAAAGGGTAGTAAGACTCGGAGCTAAAAAAAAATATAAATTGTTATTCTATCAATTATTGGGATGTTGCCGAGGTGTACACGTAGTCAGAAAAGGAGTCTAAGTGAACACGGTTTGTTTTGCGTGGTCAGAAAAGGATGTCTAGGTGCACACCCCTTTTGACACACCTTTTGACTTCAGCCAGCCTACATGAGCTTGGGGGTAGGTAGACAAACATCCCCCTCTCTTGGGAAAAGCTTCCCCCACCCTCTGGTATTCAAAACAGATATATATGGTTGGTAGGTTAGGTTAGGTATTAGGTTTAGGCTAGGCTGGGTTGGGGTTAGGGGTTTAGGGCTAGGTTTGGTAGTGTTGAAATTTGAATCACAGGAGATGAAAACTAAAGTATTGCTTTAGCACAGAATGAGTATCTTGGGATTATCAATTGTCTCTCCAGTTGGTTCTATCACCACTATGTCACTCAAAACACCTGCCACTCTTACATTTTTCCTGTGTTATATAAATATTAACAAGGGATTAGGTAGGTTGTCAGTTATGCGTTATTGATCTCGGGTATTCCATCTGTGCACTTCGGCAGCCCTCAGGTATGTCCAGGGCAGACCCTTCAAAGATCCTTCAACATTCCTTCAGCCTTCTGTGCACTTAGGTGCTATCCAACTATTGAAACTAAACAAACACAAATTTGGAAAGCTAAAATATTTATTTTAATTTAATAAAAATAAGCTTGGAGAAAATTGGAGTGATAATTTAATTTATCCTATACAAGCCAAATTGTGTTTTGCATGTAATATATTATGTGAATGCTCTAAATAAGCTATTCTAGATATTATATTAATTTTCAATTAAATTATTTAATATTGTATTTTAAATCATGCTATAAATTGTACATCTATTCTAACGTTTATAATTTATGCATGTACTTAAAATGTTACAATATCTACATATTCATTTAATTTTAAATGAAGATAAGGAAAACCAACCCAAATCCTAGATGTTTTAAATACCCTTGAGGAAATAAATACATTCATAAACAAAAACCTTCCGAATAACTCTAAGAGAAAATATATATCTCTTTCTAAGAAAACTCGTCTTACATAATAATAGAGTTTAGTTTTTTAACAAGCAAAATTAATGCCTCCGTGAAAGAAATACCTAAACAGAAAATCCTGAACTTTACCCATTAAGATGTTTGCAATCTTCTAAAGAGAAATAAAGGATCTACGTAAGACTAATTGCCATCTAAAACATCTCTATCGGCTTATTTATTAAATTTGATTTGGACACACATTGTTGGGCACGGGGGCTAAGGCGTCAACTTGGTATGGTTTAACATAGAGACCTTGGCGTTTGTTTGGAGGTTGACTTTTCCTTGAAGATTATACATTATCTACGAAAATGTTGGTACGTCTACTCTTAAACTCTACCTTGCTTATCAAAAAACCCTATCAGATAGGCCAATAAGACACCGTGACCAAAATTGTAATTTTTACTTTGATTACCCCTGAGCCACTGATTACATCAACCCACGATTTACTAAATACATCCTGCTTTTAGGTTAGAAGAACTGCAAAGATAATTCAAACATATTTTTTGCTAGGCCAAATTGATAACATTTCACTTTATTTTTGTGTTATTTTATAGTTATTGATGATATCTATCAAAAACAGCTACTAGATAACATGACTTGAGTATTGATGTATTAAAATGTCTTAGTAACCTTAGTAACTAATTCACTGTTCTTCCTACTCAAATTATACTATATATTGTTAAGATGTGAGGTAATTAAATATACTTATACATTTCTGAGTCCCGTAATGGAAAATGGGAGTACCACCTGAAAGTTATAGGGTAATATTGTATAATTTTTATTTCATTTTAAATTTTGAAAAACTATAATTTCATAATCGTCAAAATAGGTAACAAAAGGCTAATTTTTAATATAAATATATACATGCCTAGCGAATTTAAGTATATATATATAGTGTGTTCAGTTTTATTAGACAAAGAATTTACTATTTTCTAAGAAACAACACAAAAATGCCAAATAACATCTATAAGCAGATAATACATTCGTATTTAATTAACTCACAGGAAAAAAATAGCTGACTACTCTGTCGATAAAAATGTGTATTTAATCTGTTAATTTAAAGAATTCATTAGTTTAAAGCAAAGACTCCTCTTGTAATATTCCTACCCCAAACATATATTGAAAGATAGTTTAAAATATACATGGAATATCACAAGAGGAGTCTTTGCTTTAACCTAATGAATTATTTAAATTACAGGTTGAAATACACATTTTTATCGGCAGAGTGTTAAGCTATTTTTTCCTGTGTGTTAATAAAATACGAATATTATATTGTATGCTTATAGCTTTATTTTGCATGTCTGTGTCCTTTCTTGGAACAATAGTTGAGTTATATGCCTAATAAAAAAATTAAGATAATGTGGTAGGGGTGGTAAAGATAAAATTCAGAGGAAATATATCCACCCGCATTTGCATGGCGGCAGAGTGGGAGACCATATAGGAAAAATTGCCCCAATTATACTACACTGTCACTGTTCATTATCGGCAACCCAGTCTATTGCAAGTGTGACGCCTTGGTCTATTCGACCACCGAATCGGGTGTTATAACTTTTAAGCATATTATGTATGGAAACATTCATCTATCAAATTCTATACTCTTAAGCTTAGTAAATAATTTAAAAAAAATCAAATAAACAAACGTTGAACGTTACGTTTTGTTTCTAGCATTAATTTCTTCTTAATTCTCCCAAACAGTTTGAAAACGTGTTAAAGCTGTAAAATAAAAAAAAGCAACAATTTGTATTTCCTAGAACAATGCAAATTGGAGTCGTTTTTGTTCCTCTTGCTGTTTTTAGTGACGATTACAAAGTACTACCGGTATCTAAATGCGTCTAGCCTCAATGAATAGGTTCTACTGCAAAGAAGGGGTGGTAGGGAGTGCTATTCGGGCGTAAATAAGAGTGAAGTGGCGGATTGAGGGGAAGGGGGGGGATTGTTACCACGGTGCCAAAGGAGGGGTTTTAAGTCTCGCTATCATGGACATTTGTCAACACTCTCACGGGATTTTAGCTCGTGGGCTCTATTCTGTGCTTCATCGTTCAGAAATTCTAATTTACACCCCGCTTACTACTACACTGTTCACAACACGGGCCGTGGTTACTGTTTGTACAGTCCGGTTATCGTAGGAAGAGCCTTTTAGAAGATACAAACTTTATAACGTCAACATTGATGGCATTTTACTATATTATTAATGCTATTTTATTGATATTATTGATGTCTTTCAAAAGTTCAGCTGCATAGCACATGACTTCACGTATGAAAATGTTAAAATATATTATCTATATTCTAGTCTATTTAAACTCATCAACCATGTCAAAATATCTCAGAGTACTGTGAGAAGGACATGCGGTGTGAATGCAGGGTGTCTACCATCCGGGAAAATCAGGGAAAACGGGAATTAGCCGGGAATTTGAATTGATCGGGAAAAAACGGGAATAAGCCGGGAATTTGGTAAATTACAATACAAATCTGGGAAAATGTGGTTTTACTTAAAAATATAAAATATAATAATCATTAAAACAGTAAATAATAATGTTATTCAAACTGTAGTTTTTTTGTAGCTGTGTAATAAATTTTATAATTCCTAATAAACAATGTTAATACAAATTTAAAAAATATGTTTATTTAAATTTTAAAACTTATTATTATTCATATAAAAAGATTAATAGAAAAATGAGGGGGGAGGTGGGGGAATTATAAGGATGTGACATACTTTTTAGTCGGGAATTTTAGGAAATGACCAGGGGAAATCAGGGAAAAAGTCGGGGATTTTATTGGTAAAGTTAAGTAGACAACATGGAATGGAAGAATCTAGAACCGTGTTCACGATATTGACTGGTACACCCATTGGGAAGACCTAGACTCAGATAGGAGGATAACATTAAAATTGACTGTAAAGAGGGGTGTAATGAGGTGGACTGGATAGAACTAGCTCAAGATACAGACAGGTGGCATACTTTTGTAGGTGCGGCAATGAAAATTTGAGTTCCTAATACCATAGAGTAAGTAAGTTAGTATTTTTTGTGTGTCAATTATGTCCATTTGTCAGAAAATTAGGGTATAGACTTACAATCCAATTTCATACGAAGTGCCTTATCAGACATCAATAAAACGTATTCTAATTACTACAACATATTTATAGCTGGTCATGTGGTAAACAACTGTCACTTATGATGGATACTATCAATACCTATTAAATAAAAGCATTATTATAGTAAATTGTTGTTAATGTTGACTTCAAGAGAATATTGTATTTTTTTAAAGGGATCTACTTCTCCAGCACTTATCAAGCTTGTAATTCCAATGTTCATTTAAAAGGCCTTCTAAAAATAAAAACCAATTTTGTTTTAATTAATAAAATTTTACAATATTATTGGTGTTAATTTTTGGATATTGATAATATCTACCAAAAGTAACTGTTGAAGATCACAGATTGACTTGATATGATGATATTAGATATATGATATGGGTGTGATAAAATAGATCTAGTAGATTTCCCAGCAGTCAGATAAATTTCTTCCTCAGGAAACTGGACTAAACATTAAATTTACCTTCAAGAAAATATGTTATTTGGTGGGTTTCTTTTTTCTCTTTATTATAAAACACTTCTTTCTAAGCAACCTACATGATTATTGATGTGGCTTTGTATGGATATTTTTGTAGCTACTGTTCTAAATGACCCTCGTCAGAAGGCACGTGATCTCTGTGTCAAGCTCGTACAGTCTGATTCACTAACGACGTGGAGGTTGGTGCTAAATTCCCGGTCGGTTGCAGTGAAGGAAAATGTTTAGTGTTAATTTTCTCCAAATGGTGATATAAACAGTTGATGATTTATACGCCATGAGTATAGCGGCATTAGATGATAAATTTTTAAATGAAGAGAAAAAGTTTTAAATTCCAGGACATCCTTGACAGATATTCAATATATTTTAAGAGCACCATGTTTAAGAAAAATAAGACTATGTTTCTAATGAATTGATATTTGATTTATTTTAATAAGAAAACTGTAAAAAAACACTTATCTTGCGTTTACTACACTCCCACTTAAATAACCCATCACACATCATATACTATGACACCATACTTAAGAAGGTAATACATGTCGAACCAAACTTTGTATGGTGGTGCAGTTTACTGTATTCTACTTTAGAAAACCAAGGAAATTTGACCAGTGAAAAATATTTTACCTATTTTTTTAAGTGCGAAAAAATGAAAATGTATTATTTTAAGGTTGTGAATCTTTTAAAATGATCACTATTTCACTTTTGTCAGACAGAATGCATAAAACAGCTCCTTGGTGGATTTATTTTGGCTCAAGTTTAATCTTGTATCTAAATTTACAGTTAATAGGCCGGTTAATGGGTTATGATTGCTTGCCATTCTACTTCCAGGAAAATTAGAGCAAATGTTGTATAAATTCTACTTTCCGCCTTAATATACTAGTATTTTAATTAAATGCAGTTATTTGAATCGGGTAGTAAGATGGAGTGTATTAACTACCCATGTATTTGTAGATATTCTCAAAGTTAATATGACAAATTAATACCTTAGAACACACTTGAATATATACATCCAAGTCGTTTATACGAAGTTTGTCATAAAACGTATTAGCACAAGCTGTGACTTTAAACGTTAGAGATGACCAATTTTTGTGTCTTAGACTGTACTGTACTAGCCTTTTGATCAAGGAAAGTCTAAATTGATCACGACCGTAATTCTAAACAGGGTCACTTAGACGTATTAAGTTAGAGCGTGAAGCGATTGACGTCACATAAATAGCGGCCAAGGTCATTTCCATTAATGTCAACTAGACAAATGCGAAGCAGTTATTTTGAGTTCAAATTGAATCACTAATCGAATTAAATATTATTCGCGAATTTTGAATATTTATGGAACTGAATCTTATCCTAGTTAAATATGCTAAACCTCTAATGTTAAATAAAGAGTTACGAACTATTAAAAATATGTAATCAACCTGCCTTAAATTGGGGTGTTTGTTTATTTTAACATTGTAATGTTGTGAATTGCAAATGACAGAACAATTAAAGCAATGTGTTATGATAGGACAAAAGTGCTGTCGGTCAGGATTCCTTTTGACAATCAGGCCAATTTGTAATATAAATAGTTCTACTTTTTGAGCTAAAAGGACTGTTAATTCACCATCGATTTTAAGGGGGTCCCTCTGCCCGTTTTGGGGGATACCTGGATTTTAGGACGCCGGATCGTCAAGGACAGTGCATTGCGGAAGGGGGATATCGTCGTGCCCAAGGCACCGGGTTCTTAATCATGTAGGAACACCTAGAGTATCAGTCAGGCCATTGGTTAAGCATTCCTTGTTAAACTTTGTTCGGTCACGAGTTCGTAAGTAAACATTTTAAATTATTTTATATCTTTTTATTAACTTCTTAACAACATCACATTTTTAAGTAGAGCAAAGTAGCACAAAAAAAACCTTAAATTCAAAACCATACATCAATTGCGAACTCACACAGTCATATATTCAGTCACCGACCTTATTCTTGACCGCAACACATCCTGACAAATTAGGCCATAAGGGGGGAGGTGACAAATATATATTAGATTAGTTTTTGGACCCTAGTCCTCAAAGTTATCAATTATCATGTAAGTTCCTCACAAAATGTACATGCAGCAAAAGTTCGCTTTGTCAAAGTTAAGCTTTAAAGATTTGTCAAGTACTATCCTAGAGTGCGATTATAAGCTATAAGGTTTTATAAAGGCTGTTTTTGGCAAGAAAGTGAGTATTAGTTTTCAGTAAATATGGTAATAATTAATAAGCATTTACTTTACCTCACTATAATTGTTTAAAAAAAAAGCTAACCTACTTTGGAAAATTGTGGAATTTGCAACAGGTTAAAACCTAATTGATCCATTTTCTAGTTTTTATCGACCTGAATTATAGAATAATATAAAATTAGAATTGATATCAATACTAACGGAGCATCACAGATTCCTAATATTAGCACATTACGATGTAACAAACTACCAGTAAGTATTTTTTCAACTACACACGTATACATTAATCACACTCAAGACGGATGAGCTCAATTTTTTTTCAATCCTACGTCGGTGGTCACGTGGTTTATCGCGTCACACTCTTGATAGATTGGATTCCCGGTGATGAGGAAATCGGGATTTGAATCCCAGTTATATGTACATAGGTTTATTTTTCTAAATCATTTCCACTCTCTTCCCACGCAAATGTGGGCAAACTTAATCTAAAATTCTACCTTCCTCCTCCATATTCCAAAAACTTAATTAATGTTTGCGTATACACTGAACGGGTGCTAAGACAGGTTTGCCACACACCTGAAAAACCGGGAATTTTTTTGTTTCTAGGAAAAAAAACGAGAAAACACAGTGAACCTTGCCAAATCTAGTAAAAATACTGAAATATCTGTTAATTTGAGACATGTAGTTAAAAGCTTAAAGTAGTAGGTCTTTGGATGGATGAAAAAGTGAACTGAAGAATTAAGCACAAAGATTCAAACATATTTCACTACGATTTAAACAAGGGTTGCTAAACGATAGATGAAGTTTTTGCTCATCGAACTCAAATAATCCTGTTTTAAACATAAGCTACATTACTTCATACGGGTTAGTATGATGACAAAATAAAAATACTTTTCTTCAGTTTAATCTGCCTGGAAAACAATGGGAATTCCATCTAGAAAACATGTAAAGCACAGTGAATTTGATAGTAGGTTTTGTAAATTGTGTTTAAATTGGCATTATATTGAATGTACGGTACAATGTGCATGTCTTTCTGTCCATCTCCACTAATCCGTTGACTACATTGACTATAGAAACTGGTTTACCTTACTACAACTGGGTAGAATTGGAGTAAATTTGCTAATAGCCACAGTATCCTGCTTTCCTGGGGAAAAAAATATTGTGATGGTTTTTCATTTATTAAAAAAAATCTAATCGACATTTTAAAGTTACGGGCTGAAGTTGCATAAGTTCGTGTACAAAGTTTATTATTAAAAAAAAAAGAAATCGGACATAAGTGTGGTAGAAATGGCGCAATGCTCATGAGCATCTTCATTATATTAATATTGAAGCTAGAAGATAGAGATGGATTATATTATATTAGTTTTACGTTCAACCCAAATGTTAATCTTTGTGTTAAGGATTAAGATGTACTTTTTTTTTTCATTACGTTGCATAATTCTATAAGGCTATACGCATATAATTAAATTACGCTTATGGAGTAGAGATGATAAAAGTAGAATTTAGATAAAAGATAAATATACATTTGTGTAGAGGAAGAGCTAAGAACTATTTAGAAATAAAAACCTTCAACACACCCAACCGGGACTGTAACCCCGATCTCCCTTCACCGTAAATTCAGTTTAAATGAGAGTAATGGGCTGGATCCCTGTTCCAAAAGTTTCACGCGAACCATTTTGTTCTGAGGACGCGTCGCGGCAGCAGAGAATTGATTGATTACGCACTCAGTCTGATGGTTGCACTGTAAATCAGAATTGAGAAAGTATGAGCTAGTTTTCCCTTTAAGTAAATTCAAATGTTCTAAGATTAAACATTGAAAGTATTTCACTAAGCAGGTGACCTGGTGGTCTAGGGGTAAGGTGTCGGACTTCTGTGTTGGGGGTTGGGGGTCCGGGGCTCAATCCTCGGTCCCGGCACAGATTTATCTGATTGCCAAACACTCCCTTCATCTCTGACAAGACGTGTATTAATCACAACTTGTGAATGTGAGGAATCCCAGGCCTCCACCGTGGTTCGAATCCCACGTTAAACTGTAGGTCCTCCATTTCATCTCATATTCACCCTACCATTACACATTAGCGTAACCCAAACGGATAATAAGACGCGGTGCTAATATGATAATGAAAATGATAATGATAATGATAATGATAATGATGATAATAATAATAATTTACTGCACCCACTTCTTCATCAAATTGGATATATTTTATTCAATCCACAGGAGATTTGGGTAAGCCTTAGCTCTAAACTTCACGCGACAGCTTTTGATTTTGCCAGATGTATTAAACATATTAACAACTAGGCCTATGAGTCGGTAAGAAAGGCGGATGACGCATGGCTGCCACTCGTACCAACTTCATTCGTGTTCTTATTGAACAGCGATATGTGACGCTCTGGGCTAATTTTTCCCAAAGGTACACCAGTGTGCCCCAGCACACCGTTTGGGCAAGGACGGTATATATTCCAAGATATTTAACGTGGCCCTTTCTAACGTGCCCCGACTGATTAAATCATTACATGACTTATAAAACTAACTTAAATATAGAACTGACAAAACACCAAGAACATGGCCACTAATCCGTCACTGTTAAAAGAGAAACCCACATTTTTCTGGTGATTAATATTTCGGCTTTGCCGGGAATCGAGCCCGAGACTATTAACCCTATAAGCAGACACGCTACCGACTGAACTAAGGTGTCTGACTCGACGCAAATCTATAGTACTACGACAATCAACTAACACTGCGAGTTTCAACGTCGTAAATACGTATTTTGGGAAGGTGTGGAATATTCAATGACTCTTTCCCAAAGTTTGACCTTCTTTTTCTGTCATTTCGCTAAAGGACATTTAACTGAGGGTACAACTGTGAAAAACCAATGTCAAAGCGTGACAAGCGTCGGGTTGGTAGTTTGGGATGTTTATAAAAAACCTATAGTCATTGGAAGGAGAAAAACGTATTCTATTTTATCTAGGAAATGTATGTGTTTGCAGGCGGGGTTAGGGGGGAGTAGGAAACAGAGAAAGAAGGGAAACAGTTTGGGATAGAGCCCCCCCCGGCTGATGTATTGACTCGCTCTAAACTGTAATGTCCACATTGCTCGCTCACTCGCTAGATATCAACGCTTGTTTTCCGGCCAAGAAATTGAGTTTTGTATACTCTCCTCTCCTTCCTTTACAACCCCCTTCAAACTATCTCCATCCCTCCGTCAGCTCTAGGTCGTATCCGGAGCCCGAAGGGAGCAACTGCACAGTTTACCGTCTTCCTGGGATCTATTAAGATGAAGTAAATAAATTGCGGACTATTCTGGACCCATATTCCCAAGATCTTTCCTTTTGTACTCAAGTCTGTCTAAATCGAATAGTCTATAACGTCTAGATGAGTCATCTAAATAATTACCATTAAGAGTTGTTATGTTGTATAAATTTACCACACTGGAAAGTAACTTACTGTAAAATCAAAATGTTTCTGGCACATGAAACATAACGTTCTTCAGATTTTTAAATAGTATCGTCGGTATTTTAATTATTTTATTTATTTAAATAACTTAAATTTAATATATGTTGACGTCAAAACATATATTTTTAGAAAAAAATGCATATTTTTGAATAAAATGCATATTTTTGAATGTAGGACTATATTTAGTCTATTCATTACTATTTATTAGCTTTGATTAATATGGGATGTAGTAGCTTACCCTTGTACATAAATTAATTAATATTTGCATTAAAACAATATTTTGACAATCGGTAATCAAGATCATGAAATTATTACATTAACAACCATTTTTAGGTTTATGTGCATAGTCAACTATATCGCATACCATCATTGTGATTTAGTAATAAATTATATGTTTCCCAGTAGCCTACTTTATCCGAAATCTTATTTCAGTCAGTAGGGTGTCTATCTAAGCTAAGGGTCCTAGATTCGATTCTCTGGCATCGCAAACAAATTTATCATTGGTGAAATGTGGGCTTACCTTTTCATAGTAATGAATTAATGGCCAGGTACTGGAGGCCGTGCCTGTCCTAGTCTTAAGTTAGATTATAAAGTATATTAAGCTACGACAGGCCTAGCAAGCGGAAAATATATGGCTTGAATAAAAAAAACTGACCCAGGCCACAGGCTAGAAACAGTAATAGATGTAAAAATACAGAAGGTAGCCTACTTTAAAACAACATAAATAAGTGTATTTACACTTATACACATATATAAACACAAAATAGTGCAGAAGATATATACTGTCCCGCCAGAGAGTATCTAATATGTATGTCTTTTAAATAAATTGTGAAAAAAATTCGCTTATTTTATCCAAAGAGTTTGTCTTATGATTTGTCACTTCAAACAAATGCATTAACACTAACGCTACCATTGTAAATATATAAAAAACAGAATATCTACAGTAATTTTCTTTTATTTGGTTCATGAATTTCGAGTAAATCTAGTAATCATTTAGTAACCTGAATCATGATCAAAAACCCTCCAATATATTACATTTAAAGTGGGTAGAACCACCTAGAGACAAAATTATCGAGTTAAATTCACGTGGTTTGGGTTTCGAATTGTTTGGGAATAGCAAATGGAAACGTCGAGATTTCGAAGAATATAGATCAGGAATACGCTCAATAGAATACGAACTTTTAACTTTTTTTTAGTATACACTACAAAAGTAAACTATTGGAGGCGTAGTATTGATAAACGTTCTGTATTGAGGAAGGGAATATTGAACGTGTGCATTCTAAACACACTCATACGTATGAAATATATATTAGAATAATTACTAATATAATCAATATTACAGGGTGATATTAATTCTAATTTTACTGTGTCATCTAATCAGTTTAAATATTTTCTGTTGAAGTAATAATATAATAAATAAAGGAGATAATTGATATATATATATTTGAGAAATTACATTAATGGTTTTATACATTAGTACACTGAAAATGGAATGTCCATTAACAAATCAAAGACAAAACTCATTCCATTCACAAGGAAAGGTAATCTTATATATTTTACATTATTAACTTTTAAACGATAGCATGGTTCTCTTAATCTATGTTATGATTTTGGTTTTCTCCTGGATATCAAAATCTCTCACGTTCATGTTGACCATGTAATATCTTTCATTGAAATTATTTGGACTTATTAAATTTACACCCGCCTCGGTGGCGTAGTTGGCTAACGCGCCAGTCGTGTTGAGCCAGACCTTCGAGGATGGGGAGATCGAGGTTCGAATCTTGGTCGGGTGAACTGGGGGTGGTTTTTCCTAAATGGTTTTCCACTCTTCCTCCACGCAAGTGCGGGTTCACTTCCTCTAAATTCAACCTTCCCAATTCTTAATCCATTAGTGTAATTAGTACTTAAGCGTATAACCCGAACGGGTAGTAAGACGCGGTGCTAAATAAAAAAAATTAATTTACCATCCTGTCGTTCATTAAGGTCTATTGTATTTTATAACTGTACTATACCTGGATTAGATCTAAGATAGAATATGCTCGTGTTACTTGAAGTTCCATTACCTTTACTTACTCTTAGGTTGTAAATCTAACGTAAATTTGTAGCTAGTTGCTATGATAAATTCATTCTCTGATTTATTATGTTTAAGTGGAAGGACTACCTTGTAAAATTTGAGAAGCGCTATCAGCGCAACTCCTAAGAAACGTCCATATATTGAACTATTTGGACTGTTTAGCCGACACCGAACTAGAGTTACGGTGTTGTCATATTTGGCAAGATTGGTCTAAAAGAGTGAAGGGGGAGCGAGCTAATCTGTTGTTTACATGGGTCAAGTTTCTTGGAAAGGAAAGGCTAGAGTGCGGCTTTTATCAAAGACCACACTATGCAGAAATCTGCTGCTTTATTTTTAGCTTGAACTAATATAATCAGTAGTATGGTTTTCTTAATATTTCTTACCTAGCGGAAGAAAACATTTTTAATTTGACGTTCTCGTATTAGACTGGTTTGCTGGTGACGAGTTTGGGGTTCAAATCCCAGTAGTGTATACTGAGGGTGTTTTTTTAAAACGGTTTTAAGCACGCTATTATTATTTATTTATATCACCACGTCTTACTATCCGTTCGGGCAGTACACTTATGTAATAATTACTCTAATGTGTTAGGCATCAGGAAGGTTAAATTAAGAGGTGGTGCATCCATATTTTCGTGGAGTGAGAGCAGAAAACTATTTAGGAAAAACCACCTGTGAGTACCCGACCGGAATCGAACCATGATCTCCCCGTCTTCAACATGTCAGTTGAACACGGTGAGTAGCACATACTATTGGACTTGATTTCTGGTGGTGGGGAGATTGAAATTCAAATCCCAGTTGTGTGCATTAAGGGTATTTTTCCCTAAAATGGTTCCCAATCTCACTCTATGCAAATGTGGTTACATTAATTCTAAAATGTTACCTTCCTCATTCCAAGTTCATGCATGTGTACAACTCAAACTAGAAGTAAGTCACAATGAAAAAAAAAAACTATTGTGATGACTACCAAGAGTGTCGGCGAAACATTATTTTTGAGGAGTTTTTAGGGGAATGACTCCAAGCCAATGGAAAATGTTTGAAAATGGAATGCCACTAAAAGCTATTTGGGCATGGCGCTTAAGCATTTAAAAATAATAATAGATTGTTATAGAATCTATTTGAAGTTTGATACAAACCATCTTTCAGCTTCAAACTCAAGTATATCAGAGGGAACCAAACAAACTGGAGGAAGGCACATTTTGATGGGTAGAGGGGTGGAGAAGAAATTGGTGGTAATACCCCAGCCTATCAAACCTCCCCCCTTACCAGTTCACCCTCAATGAGTAACATTGGATATAAAACTATCGACAGACACACCGTAGAATGTAGATCATTTCCTCTGCATCTGACTTAACCAAGCTATGAGGGGTGAGGACAGTTTCTGATGATAATAATAATAATAATAATAATAATAATAATAATGATGGTGATAGAGATATCTTATCAATTAACATAAAAAGTGTTTATTTTTTTATATCTTCTTTCATGGACGCAGAAAATTGCGGGTCAGAGATGTACCCTTCTTTAAAAGTGTTAGAACCCTTAAAAGGCAGGGGGGCCACACACATATGAGTAGGGGGGAGGGCGTCTCGTCACAATTTGACCTACTTATCTGTGATTGGCTGTCACAATTTGACCTTTTCTGTGATTGGCTGCTATAAATAGCCCTCCCCCACCCCGCCCCTCCCAGGGAAATCCCGTTGATTACGAAATTTCCCCCGCTGATTACGAAATCTCCTGCGTTGATTACGAAATTTCCTCCCTTGACCTACTTATCTGTGATTGGCTGTCACAATTTGACCTTTATTGTGATTGGCTGCTATAAATAGTCCTCCCCCACCCCCCCCCCGCCCCTCCCAGGGAAATCCCGTTGATTACGAAATTTCCCCCGCTGATTACGAAATCTCCTGCGTTGATTACGAAATTTCCTCCCCTTAACCCCGTCTCCTACAACCCCCTCCCCCCTACAGTCCCCGGACATTTTGGTTCTTGATGATTAATTATTGTTAATTGATGATTTCTAATTAATTATTGTTAATTGATGATTAATTATTAATTATCGGGATGGACTATGGAGTTTATTTATTTATTTGGGGAACATACATCTTGTTTATTTGGATGGGAAATGTAGCTCTCCCTCCACGACGGACCTCTCGCTACGACTGTCCTGCGTAGAATGGAGAGTATCTTTGCTGGTCGGCCGCTTACCGGGTAGTGACCACTGCGCATCACGGTTGCGCACTTTCCCCCTTCCCCTCTCCTCTCGCCCCCATCACCCGGTGACGTCATCGAGACCCGTCGCTGGCTCGACAAAACGTGTTGAGACAAGAATTGAGGTCATTGACCCTGGCAATGGGTTTTCCTGGTGTTGCAACACGACATTGAATTAGGTCCCCCACCCCCTATTTGGTAATGGGTTTTCCCTGATGACTGGCGCCGGTTTGGCGGGTTGACAAGACAAGTCGAGACAAGAATAGATCACGAGAGGGCCATCTCGTAGGGGGTTGGGTATATAGGGGGAGACCCGTTCGGTCATCTATTTATAAGCGTCTGTAGAGCGGTTCAAGATGGACAAGTTACAACAGTTGGTGAATATTGTTGACGCCGTGCAGACCGTAAAATTGAGTGATCTAACAGTGGATCAAAAGTACTCGCTGGATAAATTAAAGGCTGTCAATACAAAGTTCGGGAGACGCCTAATAGCCTATCTAGATGGCGAGTTTTGTGTATTTTTACCTTGTCGTTTCGGTACTCTAACAGATGAAGACGTGTGCGAGCTTAATAACGAAAAATTGGTATTTACCTGCGCCGGAGTAAAACCCGGTTCACCTACCATTGTGAACTTTGAACGTGTTTAAGAGTCAAGCAGTTAACAACAACAACATCGGGCAGACGGGTAGTTAATACTTGTGCACGGTGGACCCTACAAACCATACAGCACGTTTTATAGCTCACGGGTACGCTCACCATGTTTAATTTAACGTTTGTGGGTCATACGGTTACGGGTTGTGCCTATATGACAGGAGAAAATATTCACCGTGTGGTTGTGAGCGATAGACAGGTAATTTACAAAATAGTGAACCAAGACAGAGAGGAGCGAGGCTACATCGAGTTTTGCGACTCTACCTGTCACACGATAAGAGCGACTAAAGTACTACCCTACGAGAGAATCGAGGAGACTTACCTGTGTGATATGACATGTGCTGTGTACAATTTCCGCCAAGGGGACGTCGTGGCCGTGTTGCCAAGGCCTCCACCACCCTTCAGAGCTCCATACCACCCGCCACCACCACCCTTCACGGCACCGCAGTCAACGCCCCCGCCCCCAGAGTCACCGGCGTACCCGCCCCCAGAGTCACCGGCGTACCCACCCCCAGAGTCACCGGCGTGCCCACCGCCAGAGTCGTCTGCCTACCAGTACTCACAGCCAGAGTCACCCGCGTGCTCACAGTCAGAGTCGTCTGCCAACCAGTACTCACAGCCAGAGTCACCCGAGTGCCCAGCACTAGAGGAGGAGGAGGAGGAGGAGGTAAAATCCGAAGAACCCGCAAATCTCGAGTGTTTAACAATGTACAAAACTTATCCAAACGTTAAAATTATTGGTGAAACGCCCGATGACTACATAATCGGTCTGGCCAGATTCGGTAACGTCTTACTTCCAAAGTCTGCCTATTATTTGGATTGTAAGCGGTTTAAATCTAAAGCACGTTGTATGATATATCTCGGAGGACAAAGTGTGATGTTTAAAAGTGAATTGATAAACTAGGCGCACTCATGTTGTCGTAGAACTCTGCTGACGTCATTGGAGCTAGTGGCAGACATTTTGAGAGGGGGAACGCAGTTTGTGAGTAGAGAACGTTGCCGCTTGAGCGAGAGGTTTTTTTTCACAGGGATATTTCTTTCGTTGCATTTCCGATTACCATTATGCCATATAAATGCTGCATTTGTAAGGGGGCCTACGCAAAGCTCTCCAGCCTTATTCGCCACAAACATCAATGTCATCAAACATCTCAAAATACTGCTCACCAGGATGCCTGTTGGGACGAAGAGGTATTGTGCAATGCGTTAGACAGGATCGAGAAAGAAGAATACAACCGTGTAAAGTGCTTAAACGAACTTGAGAAAAACAAAAGTTATAACGTTATGAGATCCCCAATGAACCGAACGTTATCGTGCTCGAGAATGTTGGAAGAGTAAGATTTCCATGTAAAAATATTGGAGACATTGTCAATAGACATTCTAGTGCCTCGCAGCGTGTCCTGTACTATTTTGGATGTGACTCGTACTCATTTTCTAGATGGTAAAAAATTATATTCTCTCCTGATGTTTTTAGTGACTATATGGTTTTTTCCTTGCTATCACATGTTGCACTCTAATCTTAATTACTTGTATTGGTCACAAGGCCTAAAAAATCAATCTATGTTGTTGTTGTTTTTGTAGCTTCTCGTTATGAATGTTTTAAATACATTAATTGTTGATTGTCAATAAAAAAAACTAGCAATAAAATGTTGTTTTTTTTAAACCCTGTAATATGTTGTGACTAGAAGGAGATGCCAATATACATGGGGCAACAATACCAGAATAAAATATAAAATGTGAGCACACACACACACACGTTCACTTATAAATTATAATTGTGGTGGCGTTATATTGCTACCACTGCCAAAGAGAAAGCAAAGTAAAAGGAATTAATTAATGTTTGAGACCAAACTTCCAGGCTAAATAAACTTGTATGATTTAATTATTTTATTCATAATGTTTGAGACAGAGGTTCTAGGCTAAATAAACTTGTATTTATAGGATCATTCTGCACTAACTAGTAACTAAACATTTTTTCAATATCTTGGGAAAGCACGTATATATTTAATTACTACTTGGACAATAATTTAAACATCCAAACGGGGTAGGAATAGTGAAAGTATTTATGATTTGCATGGAAGGAGAGCTGGAAATACCATCAGTGTTCGAATTTCTCAACCAACCAATCATACAGGCAGAGCCTCGCTTAGTTACTTGTACAATTCACAAGACCTAAATAATATTGATTTATGTGTTATTATAATTTTTTAAATTCTTGGTAGAATATGTTTGGCTGGAGAATCAAAGACAATAAGGAGATGCGGTGTCTACACCAAAATCAGCGGTCTGAGTGATGTTCTAGGTGGAGAGAGAGAGAGAGTTCGGTTGTATACGTTAAAACACAAACATAACAGTTTATAATATTTATTCACACAACACTTAACAAAAAAAGAAATGTTATTTTCGCGATATATTTTGATATATATATATAAAACTTTGGCAATAAATTCATAAGTAATACAATTATACATTTAAATTCACTAATATATAACCTTCACATAAATTAATATGTTGTTGTTGTTGTTGTTGATAAGTTTTAAATATGAAACTATAGCTGATGACATGATATATAACATTTACACTAAGCAAATTAGCAACTCAAACAACAAAGAAATTCAGTTAATTAATGTTCGCAAAAAAAATATTTTGATATAATAATATATATAAACTTTTACCAAAAAAATCATAAGTAATACAATTATGTGGGTCTTGAAATTATTTTAAATATATATAACTTTCACGTAAATTAATATGTTGTTGTTAAGTTTTAAATATGATTTTATATCTGTTGACATAATATATAACATTTACACTAAGCAAATTAGCAACTCAAACAACAAAGAAATTCAGTTAATTAATGTTCGCAAAAAAAATATTTTGATATAATGATATATTAAACTTTTACCAAAAAATCATAAGTGATACAATTATATAGATCTTGAAATTATTTTAAATATATAACTTTTAGATAAATTAATATGCTGGTACGATTTAAATATCTAAATCAAAATAACGTGCCATCAGCTTGCGCATCATTGTGTCTACATCAAAATCATCGGTCGGAGTGTTATTTGAATTTAAAACCGTTGAAGGGGTTTCTATGGTTATTATAGGGATATTATCATCCGTTGAGGGTCTTGGAACCCTAGTTCTTTTAGGCCGCGTTGCGTGCCTCCTGCCGGTACGCCCCTGTTCGAGCCCCCAACAAAGACATTTTATTTTCGCAAAAATATTTTGATATAATGATATATTAAACTTTTACCAAAAAAATCATAAGTAATACAATTATATGGATCTTGAACTTATTTTAAATATACATATAACTTTCACGTAAATTAATATGTTGTTGTTGTCAAGTTTTAAATATGAAACTATAACTGTTGACATAATATATAACATTTACACTAAGCAAATTAGCAACTCAAACAACAAAGAAATTCAGTTAATTAATGTTCGCAAAAAATATTTTGATATAATAATATATAAACTTTTACCAAAAAAAATCACAAGTAATACAATTATATGGATCTTGAACTTATTTTAAATATATATAACTTTCACGTAAATTAATATGTTGTTGTTGTTGTTGTTAAGTTTTAAATATGAAACTATAGCTGATGACCTGATATATAACATTTACACTAAGCAAATCAGCAACTCAAACAACAAAGAAATTCAGTTAATTAATGTTCGCAAAAAAATATTTTGATATAATGATATATTAAACTTTTACCAAAAAATCATAAGTGATACAATTATATAGATCTTGAAATTATTTTAAATATATAACTTTTAGATAAATTAATATGCTGGTACGATTTAAATATCTAAATCAAAATAACGTGCCATCAGCTTGCGCATCATTGTGTCTACATCAAAATCATCGGTCGGAGTGTTATTTGAATTTAAAACCGTTGAAGGGGTTTCTATGGTTATTATAGGGATATTATCATCCGTTGAGGGTCTTGGAACCCTAGTTCTTTTAGGCCGCGTTGCGTGCCTCCTGCCGGTACGCCCCTGTTCGAGCCCCCAACAAAGACATTTTATTTTCGCAAAAATATTTTGATATAATGATATATTAAACTTTTTACCAAAAAAAATCATAAGTAATACAATTATATGGATCTTGAACTTATTTTAAATATACATATAACTTTCACGTAAATTAATATGTTGTTGTTGTCAAGTTTTAAATATGAAACTATAACTGTTGACATAATATATAACATTTACACTAAGCAAATTAGCAACTCAAACAACAAAGAAATTCAGTTAATTAATGTTCGCAAAAAATATTTTGATATAATAATATATAAACTTTTACCAAAAAAAATCACAAGTAATACAATTATGTGGATCTTGAACTTATTTTAAATATATATAACTTTCACGTAAATTAATATGTTGTTGTTGTTGTTGTTAAGTTTTAAATATGAAACTATAGCTGATGACCTGATATATAACATTTACACTAAGCAAATCAGCAACTCAAACAACAAAGAAATTCAGTTAATTAATGTTCGCAAAAAAATATTTTGATATAATGATATATTAAACTTTTACCAAAAAATCATAAGTGATACAATTATATAGATCTTGAAATTATTTTAAATATATAACTTTTAGATAAATTAATATGCTGGTACGATTTAAATATCTAAATCAAAATAACGTGCCATCAGCTTGCGCATCATTGTGTCTACATCAAAATCATCGGTCGGAGTGTTATTTGAATTTAAAACCGTTGAAGGGGTTTCTATGGTTATTATAGGGATATTATCATCCGTTGAGGGTCTTGGAACCCTAGTTCTTTTAGGCCGCGTTGCGTGCCTCCTGCCGGTACGCCCCTGTTCGAGCCCCCAACAAAGAAATTTATTTTCGCAAAAATATTTTGATATAATGATATATTAAACTTTTACCAAAAAAATCATAAGTAATACAATTATATGGATCTTGAACTTATTTTAAATATACATATAACTTTCACGTAAATTAATATGTTGTTGTTGTCAAGTTTTAAATATGAAACTATAACTGTTGACATAATATATAACATTTACACTAAGCAAATTAGCAACTCAAACAACAAAGAAATTCAGTTAATTAATGTTCGCAAAAAATATTTTGATATAATAATATATAAACTTTTACCAAAAAAAATCACAAGTAATACAATTATGTGGATCTTGAACTTATTTTAAATATATATAACTTTCACGTAAATTAATATGTTGTTGTTGTTGTTAAGTTTTAAATATGAAACTATAGCTGATGACCTGATGTATAACATTTACACTAAGCAAATCAGCAACTCAAACAACAAAGAAATTCAGTTAATTAATGTTCGCAAAAAATATTTTGATATAATAATATATAAACTTTTACCAAAAAAAATTCATAAGAAATACAATTAAATGGATCTTGAAATTATTTTAAATATATAACTCTTAGATAAATTAATATGCTGGTACGATTTAAATATCTAAATCAAAATAATGTGGCATCAACTTGCGCATCACTGTGTCTACATCAAAATCATCGGTCTGAGTGTTATTTGGATTTAAAACCGGTGAAGGGGATTCTATTGTTATTATAGGGATATTATCATCCGTTGAGGGTCTTGGAACCCTAGTTCTGTTAGGCCGCGTTGCGCGCCTCCTGCCGATACGCCCTGTTCGAGCCCCCGAAGGCCGCACGTGTGAAAGGGGGGAGGCAATCTGGGCACCTGAAATATCTGGAGAGCACGGGTCTTGGAACGGGGGTGTCAGCGTGTCCTGGAGGGAAGCAGGGCTCTGGCCCCCCGGGTGCTGTGTGTCCCGGATCTGGATAGAGAGTAGCCCGCCCTCAGGAGCCATGGTGGTCGGAGTAAACTGCTCCCTTGAAGGCTGCCGGCGGACAATGTCGGCCAGGTAGGCGACCATCGCCTCTACTAAGTTGTCGGCCAACCTGAGGCTTTCCCGGGTCTGGGCTATTTCAGCTGCCTGCTGAGCAGCTGTGAGACCATCGGCGCTCCACCAGGCCTCATCTACACAATTAAGCTAGATTTTACCAAAGTGTTTATCAAAGTGTGTAAGATGCTCTAAAGGTGTATGAACACACAGCGCACCATGCTATGAGTAATACCTAGATTGCGTCAAGGATTGTAAACGTTGAAGTTAATAGTGCACTACTTCGTTATAACTCGCTATGAACATCGTTAATAGATTCTAGTACCAGCGCGTAAGTAAAGGCCTAAATTATTTAATGTGTAATCATTGATGTAGTGTTTCTACGGCAATATATAGACATATTATTTCTTTTCACAAATCTTACGATTTTTTTAATTAAATGTTTATTTAATATAAAATTGAGAGACAGCTATTTGCGGTGCGCCGTACCATTTATGTATATATGTAATTGTAGATATATAATAATATAAATAAATTATTAGCCTACTTATTCATGAACTATTGAGAAATGTTCTTCCTGTCGATGAAAAACAGATAGCTATATTAATCATATTATAAATACAAACATTAAAAAAAGTTCGGATTTTAGCCACATATAATTTTCTTGCTTCAAACTCGCGACCCGAGACCATTGCTAGAGAAAATGATAGTCGCCTAGGAAAATATATTTGAAGTGTAGTTAAGAAAGGGGCCAATATATTAAAGAATATTTACCAAACAGGGAATCGAATAGGGACTCCCTCTCCCCGACAGACCACTATATTAAGATTACAGCCCTTAGACCCTCTAAACATCAGCAACGGTTTTCCGCTCTGATAGTTTTGCTTCAAAAAACATGTCAACGAGCTATTAGGGAGAAGGTTTATTACGACACCGAGCTACAGGTAGCCAACGGGACAGCTCGTGTGTGTGTGTGTGTGTGTGTGTGTGTGTGTGTGTGTGTGTGTGTGTGTGTGTGTGTGTGTGTGTGTGTGTGTGTGTGTGTGTGTGTGTAGCTTTTCTATATTTTCTACCTTCATTAGGTGTGTAAACCAATCATACAAATAGTAAGACGTGTTACCGGACACTTTTAAAAAAAATTAGGTGCCGTGGACTATATTTAATTTTAGAAGGCACTTCAAATGTTTTGCTAAATTTATTATATATAGATATTATTATAAACAAATGTAAATAACGGCGATGCTTTACCAGCTCGCTAACCTACCATTTTAGACATATGACTGCATTCGGTACCATTGATATCTTAGAAAGTGTCAGTTTAAAATGAAGCTCCTCTAATTTATGTACCAGAACACCTAGTATATTGAATCAATCAGGTAATGTCCGATAATCGGTTATATTAACATTTTGAATCAAACTTGATTTTAGGACTAGATTAAGCAAATGTTATTCAATGCACATAGAATTTTATATACGGAATTTAAAAATGGTAGCTTTTATAACAGTCACAAATAGACATTCAACTAAAAAATTAAAATCAATGAGTCAGTTAGATAATGTTCTTAGTCGATTAGACCAAAATTTTGAATCAAGCTTGGTTTGGAGTAGCCTAAGCAAATGTTATTCGATACACTTATATTTTTCGCAGGAATTAAAAAAATTGTAGCTTTTAGAACAGTCACAAATTTAACTCTGGCAAATAAACATCCAATTTAAAATTAAATCGGTCTCTTTTTTTTAAGCTATGTAACATAACGGTTTAATACACACAGAAGAGAATTGAAATACCTGATGTGGATGATGTTGCTGAATGTTCCATCGTCTTGATTAGTCAGTCGCTCCGTGGATAATTTTCACGTGAAGAAGACAGGGCTGCTCTAAAATCACCCCCTATATATATATATGAACCAAAACCCCTTTCACCAGAGAGCCAACACCCCATACTTTCTAATTTAGATCAAAATAGAATCTTAACAATTACGAAAGGTTAGTTTCCATCCACGCTTATTATTTTAAATTGGCTCGAAGTTAGAAACTGTGAACGATAAATACTATAGCGTATTGTCTTTTTATATTCAAAATTAATCTATTATATTTTTAAGTGCCCGATAATAAATGCAGTCTGAAAAATAATTATATAATATACAGCCAATCTGCTTATGAGACATAAATTTGACCTGGGGGGTTGTTTTTCACTCTCCCTCTATACAAATGCGGGCTCACTTCTGCGCTCTTTAATATTTTATTCCGGCAAAGCTGACACGTGTATATTGCCGGCGCCTTTCTGTCACAACGTATTTTAGGGTCAGAACGGTTGAAACACCTTATTCTTCTCTTGTGTTTGGTAACTAAAGAACATGAAGCAACCGGCAAAAGATATCGGGGTTCGAATCTGTGTTAGGGATTCGAATACCCGCCGAGGTGTACTGTTGGTAGTTCTCACTAAATGTTTTCCCGCTCTCTCTCCACGTAAACGCTGGAAAATTTCCTTACTCCCCCCAAAACACAGATGTGGATTCAACCTTCCCAAATCCGAATCCAGCTGGACTCGCGGTTCTGCTTCTTCTTTCGATTTTTTGTAATATTTGGGTTGGTTGAAGAGCCAGCCTCGTAAAGATTGTTAACTCACTAAAAAGAGTGCATAGTGATATATACCCGCTTCGATGAGGGAGTTCGATGTTCGAATCTTGGTCAGGTGAACTGAGGGTGGTTTTTCCCTAAATGGGTTACCACTTTCCTTCCACGCAAATAAGTTTTTTCACCCTCTCATAGTTACACTAATATTTTATAGACCGGTGGTCGCGGGGTACAAGACGTCAGGCTCGCACTAAGGGGGAAGACTATTTTAACCAAACAAAATCTCCGAAAGTATTGAACACAAATCATATATATTAGCTTTAATAAACTTGAAAAGAAATGCGAAAAAATATAGCCACGCACACACGGAAAAGGGATAAAATACACACATTTAATTAGGAAGATTCATTGATTAATTTGTAATAAATACTTACCTACTATGGTGGTCGCATGGTCTAAGACATCACTCTCGTGCCTATGCCAATGACAGGGAGTTTGGTGTTCGAATCCTGGTCAGGTGTGCTGAGGGTAGTTTATAAAAAAATTGATTTACATTCTCTATCCACGTAAATGCTAGTACACTTCCTCTAAATTCATCCGTCCTCATCTTTCGCTCACTAGCGTAGTTAGTAAATATTTGTATAGCCTGAATAAGAAGTGGGACGTGGTGCTTTTCAAAAATACTGTGGGGGAAGGTGATAATGAGAAAATAAAACAATAGAATGATGGAAACAGTTGACTGTTAAACCTACCTGTGGATCTAAAACCCTGGTAGTATAGTCTGTAGCTAGTAGGTTCAGCTCGTATGGGGCGAATATAAGTACATTTATATATTTAAATAAACGTGCTGCATTGAAATATTAGAAGCTAGATTCTACTACTATTATGCCATAAAAATCAAAATTTAAAATGTTTTGAGTAGTTTAAAATAATTCTCAATATTTATTAGGTGGGTAACTTTAAAGAAAATATTGACTGTCTTGAGTAGAATAAAAAAATACAATCAATTTAAAAGCGGTCTTTTCTGAGAGTTAATAATAGTTTCTGATGATGGATTGTCTAGATGTGTGCCACATGAAAGGTGTCGCCTTCTCATTGGTCGAAAATAACATTTCAGTAGCTATATAGTTTGCTGTTGTCCTGCAAATCAGCACTTATTTCACTCTTGCATATTACAAACTGGCAGGTAGTTCCAGCCCGCCTAAGAGATAGCATGACAAGCTTTAAGAGACACTATGATTGTCCTAAATAGCTGTCAGCTCATTTAAAGCTCTCACAGTTACTTTTCCGATAAAAGATGGCATGAAAATCTCGAGGAGACAAAACTCTATCGTGTGTGATAATTATTTTTGTTGCGCCAAAAGTCCCTGGTCCGAATCCCGTATTCTTTTCATGGCGTGAGCTGTAACACAACAAGGTTATTTGGCATGGGGCGACGGATCACATCATTTTAGAAACAGGCCGGGGGTTTGATCCCGCAGAAAGTTCCCTTAGAACGCTAATAAATATTATAGATTCCTCGAACGTGTTTAGGGAGGTTTTCCGTTCTCCCTCCTTACAAAATGTGTGTGCACTTCCTATAATTTTGGCTTGCGGTTTAAATGGCTAATTTGTTAGTGTGTGTATTATCGGTTCGAGCATTAAAATTGTATTTGCTATTACTTATGAATATATTATTTCAGCGGACATTAAATTTATTTGTTGTTTAAGTGGTTTTTGTCAAAAAAGACTAGGTCCATGGGTAGCAATCTACCGTTACAATGCATCGCACGGTCTATGGCGTCCGCTGACAAAGTGATAGACACAAATGCTGGTACACTTTCTACCTGGGCTAGAAAAAGCTGGTCAACCTGTGACAGACATCCACGCATGTCGACGGTCGATACCAAACAATCAATTTTAGTAGACTTTTTGTGGTGGGGATAGCGGCCCCCTCCCGCTCGTGTGAAGTGTGGTGATTTTATTTACAGCGCAGGGGTTCGATGTTCAAATCTTGTCGTAATTATTTTTGGTCGCGCTCGGGTGGGGATTTTCTATACTACCTCAGAGCAAATGCTGGTACGCATCTCGCCAAAGGATTTAGGACGCTAAAATGTATTGAGTATCTGGGGGTAACCATTCATCAATCTTAGCGCACTTCCTCACGCGACAGCTGTTGAAAAATAAATGCTAGATAACGGTACTTTCCTTAAACTCGCAGAGTCAAGGTAAAGGGTGGGGTGGGGGTTGAATGACACCGCGCCTGGGTTTCCCCAAACACTGGCAAGGTAAAGGGGGTGGGGTGGGGGGCTTGAAAGACACAGCGTTGGATTTCCCCCGACCTTGTGATTTCGTAATTCAAGGTAGCGCTCTACGCTAGTGAAAGGGAAGTCCCTGCAGACCCTGTCATTCAATATAAGCCATTCATTGCGAGTGCTTCGTCGCTGGGGGAGAGCTACATTTCCCATCCAAATAAACAAGATGTATGTTCCCCAAATAAATAAATAAACTCCATAGTCCATCCCGATAATTAATAATTAATCATCAATTAACAATAATTAATTAGAAATCATCAATTAACCATAATTAATCATCAAGAACCAAAATGTCCGGGGACTGTAGGGGGGAGGGGGGGAGACGGGGGAGGAAATTTCGTAATCAACGCAGGAGATTTCGTAATCAGCGGGGGAAATTTCGTAATCAACGGGATTTCCCTGGGAGGGGCGGGGGAGGGGTGGGGGAGGACTATTTATAGCAGCCAATCACAATAAAGGTCAAATTGTGACAGCCAATCACAGATAAGTAGGTCAAGGGAGGAAATTTCGTAATCAACGCAGGAGATTTCGTAATCAGCGGGGGAAATTTCGTAATCAACGGGATTTCCCTGGGAGGGGCGGGGTGGGGGAGGGCTATTTATAGCAGCCAATCACAGAAAAGGTCAAATTGTGACAGCCAATCACAGATAAGTAGGTCAAATTGTGACGAGACGCCCTCCCCCCTACTCATATGTATAAAACATAAATAAGAAATTGTGTTTTTTTTTACTTTATTATTTACTTTAGTTTCTTATATTACACCATCCAGATACTAATAATAATAATTATTTTAATATAAACTTAAAGATGCACTAAAATCTCCTATTGTAAAACTAGCTTGACCTACATTAGCTTGTAACATGTACAAAGGTGTAACTATGCAGTGATGGACCCACGGTGGGTGACCCCAAGGAAAAAATACACCACCGTCCCCAAATCTTATGAATAATTGTAGATCATAAAAAAAATTATACATTTATTATTGGAATTATTTTATAATACGTAATAATATAGAGTAGGTAGGTTAAATTTAGAGGAAGTTTACCCACATTTGCGTGGAGAGATAAGAGTGTAAACCCATTGAGGAAAAACCACTCTAAGTGCATTACCATACAGCCATAATATTTGATAAAATTGTTGCTGAAAAGTTTCAATATAATGTAAAAAACTTAATCTGAATTGAATAAAACAATATTAATAAATATTATAAACAAATCTGTAGTCAATTATCAATATTAACACTTATAGAGGCTAAACAAACATTGGTCTCTGTGAAATTGTCTACACTTTCCTCCAAGGACAAGCTACGGGTAGTAGCTCAACAGACAACATAGCTAATCACTTTAGCCTTTATTGATTCATGTGCTTCTTAAATAATTTTTAGTAAAGTTTTGAAAATGACCTGACAGCTGTTTCTATTGATTTTACAGAAAAATATGTACATACATTTTTGTACAGCATAAATTATGCGCAATAAAATGACTATTGAGTAATTTTTGATTGAATAATGAGATCTTTACGAAACAATGATAGGCCTGAAAGACAACGCTTTCATATATTAGCAAATTAATTTTGGGTGGGTGGACCTGCGTGATGGGCCCTATTTTGAGCGTGGGCCTGTGGCATTCTGCCACCACCCTATAATTACACCAATAAACTTGTAGCTATTAAGAATTTCAAACTCTATTAACCTATTTTTTATTAATTATATTCGATAATCAAATATAGCTTTATACGTTTATACATATTTTAACATGTATAACACTCGCTTTGATGGCCTCATGGTCTAACGCGCTACTCTTACAGTAGACTAGACTGCCAATGATGGGGAGATCAAGGTTCTAATCTCGGTCGGGTGTACTAAAGTTAGTTTCTCCAAACTGGTTTTCCACGCTCCCTCCACGCAAATGCGGGTACAATTTCTATGATTATAACCTTCCTAATCCATAAAACCACTAAACAATTTTTGAAAAAAAAATCTATTCACAAATTCTCTGTTTATTTGACAAAACTTTTAATCCGACCATTTACCTCAGGAACTGAAAGAAAATATTTTGACCAGATTAAATAATATTATATACATATATATTTATATATAATATAATATAAATCAAAATATAATATTATATTATATTATAATATATATAAAAATATAATATTATATTATACTATAATATATATAAAAATATAATATTATATTATTAAATAAGTATTATATATCTATATCTATATATATATATATATATATATATATATATATATATATATATATATATATATATATATATATTCAAATTTGAAGATAGCATATAGAACAATTTTCTGCAAAAAGAAAGATTTTATTTTTATAAATGTATAATTTTTATAGAATAAATATTACACCTATTGCCTGTACTTCAAAAATTATAGACACTAACTCTAAAAATAAGTATTTAAAATTACAATAAAACATAAAGAAATATACTGCAAGAAAATGTTTTTCACCCAATTGTATAGAAAATATCCATCCATCGATTTTGACCAAATTTGATAGGCTTAAACACAAGTTTTACATTGAAGCATGATCATTTTATAAACTATTTCTCCCTTATCAATCACTTTTGTGTCAGGGACGTTCATAAAATATATATACACATCACTAGCTATTTTATAATTTTAGCTACACACATTATATAATAATAATACATCCATTCTACAACTTTATACATTCAAAGTCCTTCATCAAAACTTCTGCAATGAACACAACGTTTTTAATTTTATTAGGGAGCTGTGCTACAAATTTTGGTTGAATTCCGACCGCGTGAATTGAGGTGTTTTTCCTCGTGATTGCTCATTTCCTCCACGCAAATGTGGGAACACTTTCTCTTAATTACCGTATTTATTATCTACCCTACTTTATTATTGTAAATTTACGGATAACATCAAAGAATATTAAGAAGTGAAGCATTTATAATATCACAAGAACAAAAAAAAGACATGGAAATAATCTTTACACTGCACACTCTTATATATGTTGAGTAACATCCTCCTCTTAGCATTTGTGTTCCCCCCTTCCCTTCCTCTCTAAAGCTTACGTTATTTCCAAATCTTTGACTATGGCACGCGAGGGGTGCGAGAAAGTAAAAATTATATTTGTGATGAAACTATTTTGTAAAATAATAATTGTCAAAATTAAATATGTATCTGTGTTAATGTTATTAATTTTAAAAGCGCGGTGGTCAAGGCATGTTCAATAGTCCCCCCACCCCGTTTCATTATCCACCTTTACAATTGATAGCAAAATAGTTTCAAGACATTTATCTATTGTGACAAGTGTATTTCTTGTTCAAATTGCCAATAGTCCATAGTGATTTAGTTAGCCCCGTATTATCGATACCAAATTATTGACTCTGTTTACAGATCAGATTACCAAAGGTAGGGCCAAAGTGTTTGATTGGTACACCAAAGTGAACCGAGCCAATGTGGATTTTACGCCGATGTACTAATTAAGCTAATGTGTCAGAGAAGGGTAAGGTTGCTTTTAGATGACTTACACTCACATTTGCGTGGAGGGTGAGTGGAAAACATTTTAGGAATAATAACCTCATAGCACCCAACTGGGATCGAACACCAATCCCCGTCCTCAGCAGTCCAGTTTTTTGCAAGAGTAGTGCCTTAAATCATGAGGTCACCAAAACGGGTCATGTAATTACATTAATTAGGTATTCTACGCACGAAATTAATGGATGGATTTTAAACTACAGTATTAAAATTGTATTTTTCATGCAGAAATGATAATAAATTCATGACACTTTTTTTATCCAATTCACAAGAGTAGAACATTTATTTTTCTTTCGTCTGGTTGAGAGATAAAGTAGTTTTTTATTTTATTTTCTTCGATCTCTTTTTACAGAAACGTCTTCCATTGCAAAACACGTGGTATTCACACAACTGATTTAATAAATGAACGCAGTCGAGTTGATATTTTTCCTGGGAACATCTGCTCGTCACCGTGCAACGCTTGGCATCACTGCCATGAGTTTTCTCGAGAGGTTCATTTTGTTCAACCTTACACCGCTAGGTCACAGGCTACTGCACCACAACACTTTTTTGAATCAAAATAAAACTGTACCTCTTTATTTTAGTTTAGAACAATATGTATGCTGAAAAATGAACGGATAATTATTCTCAATCATATTTACTCGGTTTATACTTTGTCTGCAGATTTTTAAAAAAACAACACTAAACCAAGAAAATACGATCATGCAAAAATTATTTAAACAAAGCTGCTTAAAAATATTTAACTTTTAACTGGCGTTAAATTATACTAAATGATAGAGAAATGTGTTTATTATAATAAAATGAAAACCGTTTTAGCCTAAGTCTTCCCACATTTCAATGACAAGCCCAGTTTGTTTCATGCAGTGATCTTTAAATTATTTTTTAAAACTTAAATTTGAATTGGCTGGATGGATAGGAATAAACTATAAACCATGTAAATGAATTGATCTTTACAGTAGTAAAAATCTGATTAAAATATGTATAATAGTTTTCTTAGTAATCATGTACAGAGAAATCGCCTTAGAAACCGGCCGCGCTCATCTCTCATGGTGATCCATCCCCTTAATACATCATTTGAAACCTTTAAGGGCTCCAAACTCTCTTCTTGCATGGAATTTGTGATACTCCTTTATTTGAAATATTTTTAATAGCAACATTTCCACTGTACTTGCCCTTAAACATGTAGATATAAATATCCCTTCTAAGGCCTCTTGTAATTCAAAATTGTTTTCTCTCAATAACTCTTTAAAGTTCAGTCTTATTGACCATTTATCCATAGAGCAAATTCTAGATTTGTCGAATTGGACTTTACTATAGAAGAAGAGCTTGGAGAGTTATTTCATCATTATTACTCTACTCATTATATGTTCTATCTTGGATATTTAATTTGTATTATTTATTGTTGTAGATATTAATCTTTAAGTGTGTTTATTTGTACATATCTTTACTAAGTTATGATGGCTTATACTTTCTTATGTTGATATGCCTATAATATGTAAGGTACTAGGGTTTTCAGTGCTGGCCTGTTATAGGTCTTGTTGGCTGGAGTGATAATAAAGGAAATTAATATCAAATAAATAAATGTTCTTTATGTACAAGTTTTGTAATGTTTTAAAACTATTTTAAATGGTAGTAATTAAGAAAATCTATATAATGCAAAAAATTAAACTAACAAAATTAATGTAATATTATTATTACCTCTATTTGTAAGACCAGACATTTTTTGTTGGATTTTTTAAAAATAAAAAAGTTTACTCAAGATGCTTCTACTATTAAAATATGTAATTGCAAAACTTTTATATACATTTATATGTATTTCACGAGTTTAGATGTAAAACCGTAAAATCTAGGGTGAAACTTTTTATAAAGTCAAAAACATTGAAAGGGTGGAGAAAACTGTTCGTTTCTTGGAAACAAGCCGTAGAATACGCTAAACTAAAAATGGACTAACTCACCATTTATTTGAATTGGATTTTAAAAAAGTTTAATAAAAAAGATAACATTTCTTTTAATTTTATATATTTAATGACTCAAAATTAGACTCTTGGTGGCTTTGTTCGGTTTAATGTATTTCATACATGTTTTTGTTATTATACTGAACACCTTTGATAGATTTTTATTTTTTAAACATGGATACGTCTTTCACTGGTACGTACACGTTATTGCCTCTAATAAAAGTTGATTACATGACTTTTGAAGGGTATGTTCATGTAGCCTGGGATACAAATAACAAGGATTTGCAGCAGAAAACTTATATATCTTTATTTTTTTGGAGGGTGAAACTATTGAACAAGAAAAAGGGCGTCAAAGTTGAGTCAAAATATTTCTTAAGCTACATTTATTATTTATCTCTCAGGTTTTTAATCTTATACCAGAATATTGTGTAGTATAAAAAGGATTCACATTGCTACGCCAGTAAAATTATCCAACACATAATCTTAATGTTTGTAGATGAGTGTGAGAAGGAGTTTAAAGCATTGTAACGTTAACTTACAGTTAGTTACAATTGGATCCATCCCGTTATAATGTTGATACGTAACTATCAAGAATTAATACCACCCGCTCAATAATTCCGACCTAAATAGAATCCCTACAATGGTACTATTCTCTGTTGTAGTCCCTGTAGGCTAATACGGAAAGATAATACGACACAGTATATTTCATACAGTACAATCTTCTGTAATATTACAATCATATTTGTTCAGGAACTTACCTTTGAAATCTTCTATCACTAGCCGCCACCAAAGCTGAACTACACCGTGCAGCCAATGTGAAGAATGGGGCCGAGCTAACGAAAGTCTACAATCAACGCGTGGTCATTCTCCGTCTAGTCAGATTGAATCTGAAGAATGACAACATGGAGCACGCTAGAAGACAACAATCCACCCGCCCTCTGACGGATGTCAGATGAACTTCCCCAAACAACACAAACATCCAATGATCGCCGACTTGTTCTAATTTTCCGATGGAACAATCCTACAAAGTGCCTACGTGACCGATGACAGCTAGCAACTGCGTGCTAGAAATTACCTCCCCTCTTTCCGTGCAACGAAAATCACTATAAAACAGGCTGACATTGTCTAAAAACTTTGACTATCTAAAATCTACGAACGAGGACGGATCATTGTCGTCGACCTGGACAATGATCGGATAAACATTCATACATCATAAATTGGAACGTAACTATGGCTGTTACTTATAAAGAACTCTATTCATTTTCGACTTATAATATTTTCGTGTTAAATTCTTTATTTTGTGTTTTGCTTTATATTTAACTTTTTCTCTTTATTATCTCAGTCGCTTAAATGTAACTTGTATGCCGCCACTTAGGCGCGGTTGGTTAGTTTGTTAGTTTATTAGTTTGGTTTGAAATCCACCATTGGTAATTTTGTATTGAGTGAATTTAAATGTAAATTGTTAAAATGTGTGGACTTTAGTATTTTGCTATTTCACGCGACTGTAGAAATAAAATTAAGCTTGTTATTTTTTTTATATAATTTAATTTGGTTCTAAATTTCAATATTTAGTTTTTTCTAAGAAATAGTTAGTCCCGGGAGATTTTGACTTGAGTCTGGAAGTCAAACTCTCGCGTTATGTTTTATGTAATTGTAAATTTCGTATTGTAACTGTTAATTGTTTGAGAAGCCCATCAGGCAAGAATATTTAATGTATGTTTCATTTTGTGGATATCTTACTTCACTTCACTTTTGGTAGTTTAACTTCTCTTTTGATGTTAAAATCTACGTAATTTTGTGTCTCTTAAGACGACCTGTAATAAATGTAAACATGGGATGTTTACATTCTGCGCTTCACGTTATTATTTTCAGCATTATTCAGAATGATATAATGAGACCACTGTACTTTGCTTTATCTACGTTTATACTGAATAAACCATATTATTGTTATATTTTTAATTCTGCTTATATTTTCCCTTATGTAGATTATACCTTCTCCCTTTTATTTAATTGTGGTCGTTAAGTAGAAGGCACGGAGACGGTGTAACAGCATGTTTATTACATGTTCTTATTTTGTTTAGAGGATTTTTGAAAACTTAAATATGATATACCAAAATATTAATTAAACTATTTCCTAGGATGAATTTTCACTGTAAATGATCGTGAGTGTCTCAAGTTATCCAAATTATTACCCTATGATTTTGTCCTTAGAGTTTATTCAATATCATTCAGGTAAGCACTTTAATCTTTAATTACTTTTTACGATGAGTTGATTTACATGGATACTGATTATTTTAATACAGTATGCTTATTTTTCAGACAATACTCTTCAAACTGAACGTTCTTTTACCGCTTGATTCAATCCTTATGGATGATTGGTTTTATGGATCTTCATCCCTCGCGCCAAACCTCAATGAAGGCTAGCTTCCTATTCTCAGCTCCTTAGATTGTGTGTTTATTTAACGTCGTTAATTCATTACATTTATTCATTCTATTTGGAATGGCCCCGTTTGTTTATTTCTCTTTATACCAGATACTAGTTTACTTCCACCCAAGGACCAAAGAACCCATTCACTAACCTCTGCTTTGAATGGAGCTTTTAATACAGAGCTAGTTGCGAACCTAGCCCTCTCTCGACTTTATGAAATTGTGTACGATATGCAGTGAACAATATATGGAACAAGGACTCCATGTTCTTAGCATTGACTTAAATATGGAATAGTAATATAAGCACGCTAAAATAAAATTTTAAGTAGCACCATATACATTTTCTTGTTCCTTTGCACAAAATGGAGGTGGATACACAAAACTAGAAAGATACGTGAAACTAAATAAAATACATTTTTGCAGAAGCACTGCATCCAAAAGCATAAATTAAATAAATTATACTGTTACAGAAACATGTTGAAAAAAAAAGTAACAACTTTGTTTACCAAAGAGCATAACTGTTTTACTAAACTTACACAATAGTAGCATTTTAATTTACGCTGAGGTTAACCCTTCAGTTTGAATAAAGATATTTACTTGGGAATATTATTTATTAATATTAGTTTGAGGCATCTATTTCTCAAAACGAGTTTTCATTCAAAATGAAAATCAATAGTTTTTGATGACATATAACAGTGTATGATTTCACCAAAAATAAAAATGCATAGTTAAATATAATAGAACAAATTACTATATCACAAAATGTTTTATGAAGTGAAAGATAACATTTTATTTTAATATATTAATTAATTAATATATTTGATACAATATTTATTTAGCATTTAAAATCTCCCAAAGTTTATATTTATTTACCTTCAGGCTAAAAAAAAATATGCTAAAATGTAAAATGGACTTTTCTTAACAAAATGTAACCACTATAAAAGTGAACACGCCACACCCCTGCGACGACAAAAACCTTTCACTGACGTTATATCCACACGATTCTCACATTTTCCTAAAGACCAAAATGTAAACGCATTGTTGTAATTCCACAACGGCCTTTCTTTGGGCGAGTGAAAAGGCCAGAAAATTGCCTATTTAAATCTATGTTCTTATGTAAGCTCTCATTTCTCTACTCACGAACCATTCATGGTATTGAAAAGCGTAGATACGACGAGCTGTTTAACCCCTTCTAAATATCAAGTGAATGTGGCAGTGGAAGTAATTGTATCCCCTTGCCTAATGAGGAGAATGAGGCGTGGCATAAAGGAGCTAACTAGGACCCCTCTCACTCTTCAATGGTGTTTTCTTCCACCGTGCAGGAGGCGCAAGACTTTCTTTTTGGTATCAAGAAACCAACTAAATGCGCAGAGTGTTTGCCTAAACTCTTGAAGCCTCTGTGCCACTTATCTTTCTTCTTTTTTTTTTTTTCACGAGATGGAATAAGTGAAGAAGAGACTGGAAAATTAGATTTTTTTTTCTTTATTTTTTTTTTAAACGAGGGAACAGATAATTGTGAAAAGAATATCTCAAAATTATTTTGTGTGTCTGTGTGTTTAAAAGAACAAAATCTTGAAATATAACTTACAAACTTCATTTCGTGTAAGAAAGAAAAAAAAAAATCCAAAACAATAGTATTATTTAAAATTATATTTGAAAATATTCTCTTTTTTAAGATATTTTTCTTTGTGTTTCGAGATAATTATTCCAGAAATATGACTTGAATGATAAAATGTGCAATGTACGACATAATTTATACCTTAAGAACATATTGAGTTCAACCTTTCACGATATTAATAGCACATAGCCCATTCAAGTGGCTACATGGTCTAAGGCGTTACTCTAACAATGGGTTGGACTGCCGATGACGGGGAGATTGTGGTTCAATCCCAGTCTGATGTCCTAAGAATGATTTTTCTTGAATGGTTTCAGACTAACTTTCTTTGCCAATGTAGGTACACTTCCTTTAAATTCAATCTTACTCATCCATTGCACATTAGCATGGTTAGTAAAGACCAAACAGGTAGTAAGGCACGATGGCAAATATAGCTTATATATTTCTTTTGCCTAAAAAAACTGAGAAATCCAGGAATTTTGAAACCTAAAATTTGTATCAACTCTGCAATGATATACGAACAATATAAATGTGGAAGTAAATATCTGAAACAAAACACACATTTATTATTTGCTTATATCTGTTAGTATATTTACTTTGTACCTTCTCTTTATGCTCATCCTCTTTCACTATAATATCATTCACGACTTAGCCTTTGATGTCTCCTTCGAAACGTTTCACCTTTCTTTTTTAATTTTTTTTTTTTTTGTCATTCTGTCTGCCTTTTGTGAGGCGGGGAAGGAAGATCCTAAGTTTGCCGTTTGCCGTACGTTCACCGCAACCAACTATTTCTAGCGCACTCCGATAATGAATACCTTCAAGACCTCCCTTTCCCCATCAAACTTAATTACTTTCCATGAAATATGAGAATGGTTGGAAATGAGAAAGAAATGAGGGGTGGGGGGGGGGGTGGTATAGAGGGTGTGGATGGGGTAGATTTAGAAAATGAGGAAGCTGGCAGATGATGGGAGTTGAAAGAGACGTGGTGTTACTTCATTTTGTGGGCTAATTTTGGGTCGTTGGATCGATGATTGTGTGGGGTTTTTTTCTTGTCTTTGGTGGTTTAGGAAGGAATGGTTGCAGGCAGGGGTGGTTTATTTTCTCGAGCTTATTGCTTTATTATCTAAAGATAATGTTCTTTTTTTTTTGTCTTTTATATTGATTCTGATAAAATTACTTTTTAAAACATATCATATTTAATATTTTTTTAGTTTAAACATTTTTATTCTTTTACTTTTGAAAGAGAGTAACTTTAGAACTATTTTTTACTATGTGTTAGCAAGAATTGATTGGGAAATTTTACTAATACCCAAATTAATATTGACTACTGGCCAATGCATCTAACTTTAAAAATTAGTTTAGTATTTGATTAAAAAGTTTTCAAACTATATAAAAAAAACTATTAAAACGATAGTGTACTACATTCAACCTAGAATTAAGTACTAAATTTAGACTCAGCACGTAGTTTTGACTAATCAAACTTTTGCTTACATTATCACTAAGTTACCTATTTTCTTTCCAATCACGAGACACATTTCTATATCATCTAAATTAATCCCTACAAATAAGGTAATATATCAAAGGGTGGTTTGAAGGACAAAAAAAAACCTCCCTGGTGTCAGCCCGTAATCGAGCCATCTGTTGGTGATAATAGCTCCAACCTATGTTGATAGAGGGTGTCATGTGGTCAGCACAATGACCGCTTCGGCCGTAATCTCAGTTTTCTATACCGAAGCGACTACTTTTTTTAAAATTCAAATAGCTCCTTTTTCGTCCTCACGAGTTTTATCTGATTCCATTTCAAACCCACTGCTTCACAGAAAATCCGGAAGAACCGGGTATCGAACCTGGGACACTTGGATCTGTAGCCAGAACTCTGACCATTAGAAAAAAAAGTGGTTGTTGGGAGAATATACTAAATATCATTTCAAAGAAATGATTTGATTATATATTTTTGTGTCAACCACCATCTGCCCCAATTCTTACATAAGTTTGTTCCAAAATATTTACTATAACCTCATGAAGGGTCGAACGGATAAAATGTCAGAATTATTTAGTTTAATGTACCGGTAACGAATAATTAGTTATAATCTTTGCTGCGTGTATAGAGAGTGTCTTTCAGCAATATATTCTCTTTTATTTTTTCATCGTGTTTCACTACTAGTAGGATATGAACATTTTAGGCGAATGTGTTATGGATGAGAGATGTGGATGGGTGTCCGACACCTTTGCTCAGTCGATAGTTTGTCTTCCTACTGAGCTAAGGGTCTTGGGATCAATTCCCGGCATGGCAGAAAATTTATCATTGATTAAAATGCAGGTATATCATTTCACTTTGATTAATTGATGGCTGGGGACTGGATGTTGTGCCTGCCCCAGTGTTAGATTATAAGGCGTATGAAGCTACGACGGGCCTAGCAGGCTGGTAGTGGAAAATATTTGTCTTGAATAAAAAACTGACCCAGGCCACAGGCTAGAAACAGTCATGGATGTAAAAATATTAGGGATGAGGATAATTTATTTTGTAGGAAGTATGCTCGAATATGCGTGGAGGTAGAGTGGAAAACAATTGAGGAAAAAATACCTTAAATACACCCAACTTGGAATCAAATCCTGATCTCTCACTCATCGGTATTCCAATATATTGCTAGAGTAGTATCTTTTGAGACCATGCGTCCAACAATACTTGTTTACTCTTTCTAATCTGTTTCCCACTCTACCTCCAAGCAAATTAGAGTACGTTTAACTTAAATTCTGTCTTTATCACACCCTTTCCAATTAGTATTGTATTTGTATATTGTACGGTATTGTATCACTGTACTATTGGCAGCACAAAACTCTCCCAATTATAAGATGATTGCATCATCTGATAGCTCGTGATGTTTAATTGATCACCGACTGGGTCTTAAAATATAAGTTAAGAATTACTCTGAGAATGGGACTACTCGTAAATAGCTCAGTGGTAGATGATTGGCGTACTAATCTAAAGGTCCTGAGATAAATTTCCATGGCCAGGTATTATTTTTCAATTTAAATAATATAAAACTAAGGACACTGGCATGGTGTCTTGAAAATACAGGTAGTATCTATGAATGGAAATGCAATAAAGATAACGTAAGGGCTCTGTACTAGTCAAATCTCAAATGTGAAAATACAGGATGGCCCACGGAAAAGTATCCCGCCTCCTATATCCAGCAGGCGCCTCACTCTGAATTGGAGGAGGTCAATCCCCTTCCACCGATATTGTGACATGAAGAATGAGCAAGGGAACTGCTTGTTTAAAGCACAAGACGGGGTGAAAGAGGATTGACCTCCTCCAGTTAAGAGTGAGGCGCCTGATAGATATAGGAGGTGGACTCTTTTTCCGTGGGCCATCCTGTAGAAGCTGGATTTTAAGACATTTATACGTGATGGTGCCATTCAATACTGAAGCGTATGCCCAAATCAAGTGAAAATCTCATCCAAGACCCGTAGGACTGAACCAATGTCAACACCCGAGTGAGAGACAGAAAAGAGAAGGGAATAGCTCGAGTAATTACATGTTCGCGCATGCGCTATGCGCATTACATATAGAACAGCATCAAGCAAATTGTGTTGTCTTATTAACGTGTTCCGTGCCAGGGAAGCTATTGTTAATTAATTTACCGTGAATTAGAAGCGAAGACAAGGACTGTGTGTGTGTGTGTGTGGGGAGGGGGTGAAGGAGGTAGGAAACTAAGGGTGGGATTGTGAGAGGGGAGGGGTAATGTTTCGTAGAACGCTTCTACCGGTGATGACGTAATAGAATTCTCTCCTAAGCTTCCTTCTCTGTCCTACTAAACTCTAGACCATCACCCTCCGTAAGTCCCGGTTGACACATTTGTTCAAAGTGTAGATGGTTTGGGAGAAGTGGTTGCTCCCTTCCACGCCATAATCTCGAAGGCGCGACACGAAGACTGTCTTGGGAACTGTCTGGGGGTAAGGTGAGGAGGAATAATCTCCAATTTTAAGGATCCAAATTTGATATCACTCACTAAATTACCGTTTATTTTAATAGAAATATAGTCGTTTAGGCTGAAATTTAATAATGAGGATGGAAAAGGATAAAACACCAAAGAGAACTATGGCAATGAATTATGTGGGAAAAGTACCTAAAGGGAGACAAATAATTAAATGGGAAGAGCATATAATATAAAGTTGGCAGGAGAAGAATGGAAACTATTAAAGAAGAAATAATGGTGGAAAGATATAGGCAGAGGAGGGCAAAGAATCAATGTTGTTGTTGTTGATGATGATTTGTATTAGAAAATTGAAGGACCCCACACTGGTGGGCAAGTAGATAGTTTTGTTGTCACACCCTGGTTTACTTGTGAATAATAGGTTTGGGTTCGAATCCCAGCCAGGTGTGTTGAAAGTTTGTTTTCTTAAAATAGTTTCCCACTCATTCTTTATGCAAATGCGGGTATTATACCATCCTCATAACTACCATAGTAGTGTAAATAAATTGCTGTAAAAGGAAGTGAGACGTGAGACATGAGATAAATATATAAATTTGAAAGGCTTTTATTTATTATTTTAATCTCATACTACATTTAAAAAATTTTCTTCTTAAATCTTCTTCTTTTGATTTGTTATTTGTTAGGTGGTCATATCAATGATTTACTTTTATTCATAATATACTAACCACACAAGTCGTATTTCTATTGGAGGTCCCGTGTTCGGATTCTGCCCACCTTAATATATACCTTAATTTAAATCAATTTTCTTGGGTTATTTATTAGTCGGTGTTAGATTATGTTAGTATCGTATTCATCCGGCAGGTTTTACATATTATACCAATGTATTATGAGATATGTATAAAATAAGTGATACATAGATTAACTTAGATTTATCTATGGTTCCCTGACAACATATCACCTCCTCTATGTTGGCTTATATGAACTGAGTTCAAGCACTTATCACATACCCATACTTCGTGACAGATTAATATTAAATTGGAGTGATTATTTCAACTACATACTTTGTGAATGATATAACATATTCTGCCTTTAGGTTTTATCATATATAAAAAAAACTGTTAAAATAAAGTATGTAGTGTTTCTTATTTTTTACAAAGAGGACTCTCAACCGTTTTAATTTAACTATATAATTTAATAAGCAAGACAATATAGTGTTGAAATTACCACAAGGGAATCAATATATTTCTACTCACAAAACAGTTTATTTGTATTATTACAGATAGTCAACGATAGCTATGGAATATTATTCTTATTTAGAAAGTAACTGATTGTACGTCAAATGTATTACTTTAGTTTAATAATTTGTTCTGTACCGAGGGAAGCTAAAAATGGTAAGATAGTATATAAATGAATAATTCAAATTAAAAAATGACACCTGGACACGGGAATCTAGCTCGGGACCTTTCACTTGGTACGCCATTGCTCTAACCTCTGAGTTGTCCAGGAGTCATCCTTTGCCCAGGGTCATTTCTTCCCTCATATTTTTAAGGAAGAGCATGTGATGGATGTGTGGAAATCGTCACTTACATTGGAGCTATCAGAAAATATAGTTATCTTTGATTCAAGAGGCTCTATGCTGACAATAGAAAAATGACAACTGTACGATGCACATATCATGATGGATTAAATATCCAACTATTATAGTTGCTAGTAACGGTTATAGCCGCATCTAAATATTATATTCTATATACATTTTACATAATAGATTATCACCATCAACTGTTTCCATTCTGTGACAGTCAGTTTAGTAAAATGCCTCCATATTCCTTTATCCTTCCCCCATTCTCTCTCCTTTAATTGCTTCCACTCTTCTCCTCTCACTTGAACACTTTCTGTTAATTGTTCATCTTATCTCTATATTAGCCTCCCTTGCTGTCTTTTTCTATATACTTCATATTCATACTTTTCTTTGGCATCCTCTTCTTTTCCATCTTCATTACATGCCCATACCATCTCATTATTGCTTTCTCTACTATCTCATGTACTCCCTGAATCCTCACTCCTTCCCAGATAGCTTCATACCTAATCTTGTTTCTCTTAGTGACAGCTAATCTTCTCCTCACAAACTTCATTCCCATGGCTTCCAATTTTCCAGTCTCTCCTACATTCAATGTCCATGTTTCGGCTGCGTTTGTGAACAATGGGTACAAAGTACGTCCTGTACAACACTTCTTTACACTTCAAGTTTACTTATCTTCTCCATAGAAAATCTCTTACACCTATGTACCAACTATACCTGCAAGTCTCTTCTCATTAAATCCTCTCTAATTCCACCTTTCTACTCGATTTCGCTTCCAGGATATTTTATGTTCTGTACTTTTTTCAATTCTACTCCATCCAACTTGATAGCCTTACTAGGCCTTATCCTCTTCCTTGTCATTACCATCACTTCACACTTCATGATACATAATATCTTATATAATATATCATTATAGTTTGTAATAGATTTTTAAAAATAAATTTTTAGTCAAATATGTAATGATACTGATTTGGATCCCTCTCATATAAGTAAAAAAGTCATGGCTAAAGTGCATTTTTCTTTAAAGTATTGGATGTAAAATATTCTTTCATTACTTCATCCATGGGGAATCATGCGCTTTTCAGAAATAATGTCGAAGGATTGCACCATTAAAACTTAATTTTTCTTTCAAAAAGTAGCTCCGTAGTGTTTACCAAAAAAAAGCAAGTGACGCTAACTCCCTCTACCCAATAGGATGCTAGTCTTCATGACACCTGTTGCCAGGACTCTTTCGACTAGTTGGTTTTGACACTGATCACGAGAGGTCCAAGGGGAAAGGGGTAGGTCATATGTATGCTGTTTGTGCGTATGAACACACACAGTGCCGGTGACATAAATCTAGAGAACGTGTAATATAACGACAGTGCTACTAACTTAAATACAGAGAGTACACAGAAAATAATCTGTAATTCAACGAGAATTGTATCATTTTACATAATATCTTCGTACCGGAGGTATAATCATCTTAATAAACCGAGTGCAACATCAAAAGTCTTGTTTATTTAATATCGTTATTGATAGTGTCCAATCACAGGGCACTATCACGATTACAATCCGCACCGCTTTAATTAGTGCTCGATCACGGAGCAAATATCAGATAATTAAACGGTAATCATTATGATTGGAGCTTGATTACGGGGCTATAAATACCAATTATCTAACAATTAAATCCGTATTACTATAAATTGGCTCCCAATCGGGGGCATAATAATTCCGTATCGTAATAATTGGCGCTCGATCACGGGGCTATAAATATAAATTATATCTCATTAAATCCATATTACCATAATCGACGCCCAACGTGGACCTATCAATTCGTAGCACTTCATTTGGAGCCCAATCGTGGGTCATAATAATTCCGTATCGTAATAATTGGCGCTCGATCACGGGGCTATAAATACCAATTATATCACAAACAAATCGCGTATCTTCATAATCGACGCCCAACATGGACCGATAAATCTGTATTACCATAACTGCCGCGTGAAAATAAAGAAAATCATATTTGGTCCATAGATAATTTCTTATTTATAGTAGTTATTATTAAAAGTTATTATTTTTTAATTGTTTGATCAAAGTTGGGCTGCCATCCTTCTAAGACCACTCTTGTAATGAACTAGGAATCGCTCGCACCTCACCTGTGTCCTCATTTTGTGTAGTTTAAATATTACTAGAATATCTGCCTACCAATCATAAGATCCCGAGTCTCATTCCCGGCGTAGTTGAAAACTTTATTATTGGTGAAATGTGGGATTCCCCTTTTATAATAATGAATTAACGACCAGGGTGCTGGGTGTTGTGTCCGTTCTAGATTTAATATAGATAGCTCTTTAGTTTGTTTGCTGATTTAATCAGTCGATTCTGAAAGTGCAACGTAAAATTCCTCTTTTAAATGAAAATGAAATAAAATATTATAAGAATCCTTCGGGAATCGAGCTAATGTTTCTCTCAGGCTGTTAGTTGGCCATCCTCATCAGAAAACCGTAACGGTATCGACCATGGACGAGTCGCATAACAAACCAGTGGAAACAAACGAACCATATGAAAACATTCTACCAGGAGACTATGATGTTGAAAGGCAACCAGATTATATCACGTATAAAAAGAAAGATGGTAAACCATGCCTGTGTAATAATGAGTGACGCTGCGGGAACCATCGTTAGGGGCTGACTTCGTAAAATTAATTAACAGCTTCCGACTTTTGAATGTCATGAAACTTGGCACATAGGGGTGGCTAGGTCTGGTTAAAGTTCGTGTTAGGTTAATAGAGGGTTAACGAGAGAAAAAGTGTATAATACGTTGTGTTTAGCAGCAAGAGGGAACTGGTTTGGTTTCATAATAACTGTCCTAAATAAATTTGTTTATTTTATTTTACAGTTTTTATATATTAGGATTTTTTTTTACCAAAGTTTATACAAAAATAATTTATGTTAGGGAGTGTAACTGTTCGCTGCTGTATATTCAAAATAATTTTTTTTTTACTGTTTGATAATTTACGAGCTGTACTACATATCTATAACATTGTTTTAGTAATTCATTTTTTAAGTCTTATGAATTATTAATATTTTCCTTGACTTAACTTATATAATTTCGAAACACAATTTTAAAATTCAGGAATCAAATGTATGAGATGAGCTTCTAAAATATGTGTGTCCTTTGTATTATTTTTAAATCGTGTATTCTATATATTTTCTGTTTGCATTGTGTCTATTTTGCTTGATGACTTTTTTTTCCCAAATTATTTAAATTATTCAATAGTAACAAAAATATTCTAAAATATGTTGGGCCACTCTAATAAATTTAAAAATAAGATAAACTGACTAGAATAAAACTGATATAGCTCGGTTCAAACGTCATTTACTAACCAAACGATATGAAACAAATTATTTGCACAAAACTAAGTGTTTCTTAGGGCTAATGTTTGAAATTATTGGCATTTAACACGATGTAAAAGCAGCCAATCCGAGTCACTGCTATTCCACATTTTCTTTAATTGTTCAAAATTATCAAATACCAATAAGTAAAACAAAAATATTGAATATAGTAAATGCATATATATATAATATACATATACTATATATATGTCTGTAAATGTTATTTCTTTCATTTGTGGTTTTATTTACATTGAAACTATCTGAATCATAAGGCAAATAATAAAATTCAATTTCATACTTTAAATAAAGTTGTGACTAAACAAACAATAATCATATTTATCTTTGGTATTTTCTACTATTTTCAAACACTAAATGTTTTATCATTAATTGATATATTTTCCTATCTTCTAATATATTTATGTTTTCTCTAAGTTAATTTTACTACAGTAGTTGATATATTCTCAACGGTCTATTTAGTGACAGCTAAGACTATTTATAAATGCATATTTAAATTCTAACTATGGATATTCTAATATTATTTATATTTCCTTTCATATAAAATAAGGTAGAGTGACGTAATTTTCTAAGTCATGTTTATTTTGATTTTTTATTGTTTCTTTTAGCACTGCATAATACTGCCCGTTTGAGCTATACGTTTATATACTTATTACGCTAATGTTTTATGGATGAGTAAAGTTATATTATTAGCAAATGTATCCGAATTTGCATGTAGGGAGAATGGAAAAAATTTATGAAAAAACACCCTACACACCCAACCAAGTTTTGAACCTCGATCTCTCAGTCATCAGCAGACTAGTCTATTGTAAGAGTGATACCTTTATTATGCGTTAATCGAAGCGGGTTATTTTAGTGTTAATTAAAAAATCAAGCTTATTGTTTTTGAGAATTATTTTAATATATATGATTGTCTAGAAAACGACTTTAGGATGTATATTATATTATTACCGACCACCATTTTTTTTTAGCGGAACCAGACAACAAATAGTTGTTTTTTTTCACCCTGCTTTTCTGAAATTTAAAAATGTGACCTGGACACGGGAAAAGAAACCAGGACCTTTGGCTTAGTATGCCAATGCTCTAACCACTGAGCTATCCAGGAACCGTCCCATGCACAAGATCATTCTTGGCTCATATTTTAACGCAGAGTCTATGATAGACGTGTGTAAATCGTCGGCTACAAATGTGTGATTTTATCAAGATCACGAGCTATCAGATAACGCAGCCACCTTAGACTCGGTAATTGGCTTGATGCTACCACTTGTACAATTACTATAATTGGAAGGGATTCCTGGATATCTCAGTGGTTATATTATTGGCGTACTAAACCAAAGGTAACGGGATCGATTCCCGTGTCCAGGCGTCATTTTTTAATTTAAGAATATGATATTTAGATGCAAGTAAATCCTCACTAGAACAAATATAATAGCTTTGGTTATTTGATACTTATAAGCTTTTGATATCTTGACAATATCTAGTTACTTTAATGAGTCGGGGATGAAGAAATATTTAGTTTAAATAAATTTATCCACCTTTTCACAGAGAGTGTAAAATTATTTAGATAAATTATAAAGATTCCACGCGGCTTGTATTATATAACACCAGCCTCTCCTTCTGCGTCTATTAAATTTGGATAAGCATCAATTTGAATCCGTGTACCCACCGTTCCGGGTGATAGTTAATTAGTGGTGTATTTTAACATTCTCTGTACGAAAATCTAAGCAAGTAAGTACTTTTGTTCAATAAGTGTGGCTTAAACTGCTCCTTGTTGGTAAAATATGACGTCGAAAGGTATCTAGGATTTGGAAAAAGGTCTATTCCGAACAATTTTTTCAGTCTCGGCTCGTCACACTTGTCTTGATAATATTAAAGTGTCCACATATTATGTTTAGTGGTTGGCCATTTTTACTCACTTACTACTCAACAGTAGCAGTGATAATAGTAGCTACTAACCCGCCTCGGTGGCGTAGTTGGCTAACGCACCGGTTGTTGTTGAGCCAGACTACTGAGGACGGGGAGATCGAGGTTCTAATCTCGGTCGGGTGAACTGGGGGTGGTTTTTCCTGAATGGTTTTCCACTCTCCCTCCACACAAATGTGGGTTCACTTCCTTTAAATTCATCCTTCGCAATTCCTAACCCATTAGAGTAATTAGTACTTTAGCGTATAACCCGAACGGGTAGTAAGACGCGGTGCTATTATTATTATTATTAATATTAGCTACTAATTATGTTGTTGATAAATTACACCATTAATTGGAATAAAGTTATGTCTTAGACGATTTGATGTTTTTATTTGATACACACACACGCTAACTCCGAGTTTTCAAGTAATAAAATGGCGCGACAACATGGTGATATTAAATGGATTTTCCCCGAATCATTTTAAATTGCGCACGAACGTGGAGGTAATAACTCTTTTCTTTTTTTTAGTATTATGATAAAACGCTAGCCTTAACCAGAGAACGATAAACTTTTTTTTTATTTACGAACCATGAGACCATTCTATAAAATAAATTTAATACCAAACTTACTTAAGTTATTTACAAATCTTGCAGTTTATTCTTATATTTGATATAACACTAAAGAAATACTGTGTTCATAATAAATGGTGTGGAAAATATAAAGGAATAGACTAATAATATTAGAAACGTGTATTTTTTTGTCGGCATCAAGATTGTGTGCATACAATAGGGGTGGTTATTTTTATCTATTATGTTGTGATCTAATATCAGGTTGGTTATACATAAATTAACAAAAAAAAAGTCACTATAAAAATAGTATTTTTGTATTCATGATGTTTTAAATATTTGGGCCTGACGTTATATTATAATTTACAACTGAACTATAATTTACAACTGAACTAACATGACCTTTAGTCTTTGTATCCACCGATATGGGTAAATAACTGAATAATTTAATTATGAATTTCCTACAAATGTGATAAAAGGTACTTTTTTAAAAATAAATGATGTGATATAAATAGTATTATTGACACTGGCATCAGCCACTAGAGTAGAAATGTGCGAAATATTTTTCAATTTAGCCAAGTCATATTGGACTGATCCACGAATTTAAGGGGCAGGGGGGAGGGAGGACAGCCGTGGAGGTCTGAAGGATATAGGATAAGGGGGTGGTTATGACGTCTTGAAGAAGGAAGGGTGTGGGGGTGGGTTGGATATGGTGTGTGTCTAGCGTCAGAACGCTGGAGGGAATTTTCCGTTATCAGTTTGATTGGTTTGACTACTATGCTGTGATGTCTGTAGGCTAGTGTGTGTTTGGTAGGTTAAGTGTACTGATATTTGCCTGGAAAGATAATGAAAAACCACCGTTCACGCTGGAGGAAATTTTCCGTTAGGGGTTTTGTTTCGGTGTTATGACGTCTGTAGGTCAGTGTGTATTCGATAGGTAAAGTGCAGTGATATTTGCTTGGAAAGAGAATGGAAAACCACCTCACTCATTGAGATATGTGAAAGAGGAGGGCAGTAGGGTAGAGGGGTGGAAGGATTGTATAGGGGACTTCACTGTTATGGATTCAAGTTGTTGGGTGATAAACCGATGACGAGGTAAAAGTAGGAAAAATTTTACATCGTTATAGTGAAATTACCTTTATGGAGACTGGATTTAGCACAAGGAAAAAAGTGTTGAAAGGACTATAAAAGGGGTAAAGAAGTAAGCGGTTGAAATGCAACCCACTATGCAAAAGTTATAAAAACATATAAAAACATAGAAAAATAAAGAGTTAAAAAGTTGGTGGGTGCTGGGAGGAGGTAGATGCCCAGGTTAGGAGTGCACAAGGGGAAGGGGTTCACCAGAGGGTGAGAGAACGTCTGGAAGCTGATTTTAATAAACCGATAAAGAAATAAATTCATCAAACCAGTTTAAATAAGTTCAAAACAGTTCATTGGCGATATAAAAAACATTATACAATCGCAGAAATTGATGTGTCTGGAAGACAAAGGGAATATGTACATTATGAACCTTAAAATTAAAATGTGTTAATATCTACCAGTTATGAGATCTGAGTGTTGAGTGTGAGGGCATTAGGGTATGGGGCTTGACCGTCATTAGCTGTAAGGCTTAGAAGGGGTGGATGGATCTGCCACTTTGGATCCGGTCCTGATAGGTCGATGGACAGGTCCCCTTATTTAAAAACAATGTTCCAAGCTATAATTTGTTATATGAGAGCGTTTGTACGAGTGTCTCGTTTTATTTTGATAAGGATAAACTATTTAAAAAAATGGGTGGATTCAGTCTTTACGTATGTGTCGGCACTGACTTAATACTATTTCAAAGCTGGGAGGCAAGATCTAGAATTTATTATTAGCAAGACGGAGAAGAGTGTAAAAAGAAATAGAGGAAACTAAAAATGCAGATTGTGCGAAAAGCAGCTGAGATAACATGCTGTCTACGCCAACATACACACAAATACTCACACACACACGTACACTCATGTATAGAGCGTGAAAACAAGCTTTTGTATCATCAAAAGAGATACATATTTTCCTCTTCATTCTTTCTATAAGGGTTTAGCCTTCAGCGTGTTTTGATTCTCTGAGTGGCGGAACAATCCAAAATGTTGTTCAGTTTCTTTCTTAAGATCTTTTCAAACTCTATTCCACATGTGTTTATAGTAGTTAGGGAAACCGTACAATTTTCAAAACAGTCGTAGTGGTAGTGAAACTGTGTAAAGAAATATTTCCCAAAGAAAATAAAACGTATTTGTATTATAATTTTAAGATTTCTTAACAAAGTTTTCATCCAAGTATTTGTTATTTATTTTTTATATTTCATCGCTTGGGTACGTTGAGTATTATTTTATTTATATTAAATATAAAAATATTCTTTACTACTATTATAAAAATAACAAATTTTTCTACCTATAGTTATAATTTATTATAATGTGTAATAAATAAACTCGAAGCTATATTTTTATAATTTTAAAAGTATTACATTAATTCACACAATAGTATGAACAGTGCATAGTCTTTCTATGAATATTATATTGAACTTTACTTTTTATGTAAAGCTAACTTTAAGTCAAATTTGTAATTAAGAAAATGTTTCATCAATAAAAGTGTAGATTGGGATATAATTATCGATTAGGCCTTCAATGATTCCGATATTGTTTTATTATTTATCTGAATTGTACTTATATAAATAAGACTGAGTTATTGTAGAAATACCTTTTATAAAATATAAACACATTTTTTATGGTCGACTTTGATAAAATTTGACTATAATCATGAGCGCTCTCAGTAATGGGCAAGGAGGGGGACCCCCCCCCCTATAATTTCCAATTTGATTTAATACATGAAACCTTTTATTTTAAAAAGAAAACATTGTCCATATTTTTTAATCTTCTAGTTTGCTTTACATATTTTTCTTCGAACAAAGCTGCTTTTGTAGAAAAAGTTATAAACCAATTTGGTAATTAATGACCGTAGTCACTTTTAATTTACATTTAAAAAGTTAGTCTTTTTATGTGATGCTGTGAAACAAGTTCAAATTATAAGTTTGTGATAGATTAAATCATTTCAATAATGTTAACTTTATCTCACTAATATAATAACAACATCCTCATATATTTACATTCCTAGGGCCTCCTTCCTAAAACAAAGTAAACTTATTAAATCTTTGCATAACGTTTAGTAATGAATAATATTAGTAGTTTTACATGATATCACCAAATCCACAAGTATAAGGACATATTTATGAAACCACAATATTTATAGTGTTATGAATAAAATGAAATTTTAAATTTATGAAATTTTACTTTTATTTTAAATTTATGAAATTTTACTTTTATTTTAAATTTATGAAATTTTACTTTTATTTTAAATTTATGAAATATTACTTTTATTTTAAATTTATGAAATTTTACTTTTATTTTAAATATATGAAATTTTACCTTTATTTTAAATTCATGAAATTTTACTTTTATTTTAAATTTATGAAAATTTTATTTTCAGAAGTTTAATAACTGCTTTCAGTTTGAAACAAAATCCTGCTCTTTTCAATTTCTATATTTTTAAAAAGATTTACAATACCAGTGGCCGCAGAAGTTTTTTCGGACGCATGTTGTGGTGGTTGGTTAGGGATTATATTTTGCCCCTCCCTCCGCCCCTGGAACAATTTCTGCGGAAGAAACTGATTATAATAATATAGTTATTTATAGTAATTGATATTTTCTATCAAAAGTGACCTCTGCAGAAGAATATGATTTGAAATATTGATAAATTTAGGATGTTTTACTAACGTTTGTAAATATCAAATACTGTTCTTACTAGAATCTTACTGTAAAACGATTTGATAAATATGCCACAGTTTACAAAAACACCAATAAAATCCTCATAGAATACTTAGGTATTCTCAAGTTTTCGAAACGCCAACTGAGATTGTTTTCTGCCAGCATCTCCTACCTGAGAACGTAGCAGTAAACGGCGATGGAGAATACAGTTCACCTGGATTTATATTGTTGGCTATTAAAAGGTATATTTAGGGGTAGTTCCACGTGTGTGTGGGGTGAAGAGCAGACTCGAATCACGATCACGTATGCACGGCGTAGCTGCGGTGGAGAACTTGCCGTGTTGCATTATTCGTACCTGGTGCCCGTTCCTTCCCCTCACGCCCCCTAGACCCGTTTACCCCTTGCTTTCCCGTAACCTGTACAGTAACATCTGAACGTTCACACAACGAGTGCCATTTCCATTTGACGAGGAAAAACTACATATATCAACTCTACACGATGGATATAATTTTATTAATTAAGGTATGTTATATTATGGTTGTATTAAGGTGATTGGCTGTTTTCATTTGGCGTGGAAATGCAGAGCCATGGGAACAAACTGTTATTTTTAAGAATTTTTATTGTTTTGCAATTTTCTTTTCGGAAACGGTTTGTTCAAGAATAAAAGCATGTTTATTAAGTTATACTTTTTATTTACACACCTCCTCTATCATTTTAACAGTAATCAAACATCGATAGAACTGACATTTTTCAAAAGAAAACTGCCTGCTTCATATCAAAAAATAAGAAAATGTAACTATTAATAAACATTGATACACTATCTTAGAAGGGGTGTTGAAAATATTAACATTAAAATTTCACTTATTCTCGAGAAAACTGATATTTTAAAATGTATGATCTTTCCGCAAGACCTGCCCAGTAGCTAGCGCCACCTACGGTTTCCGTGATCCATTTGTTATTGCTGGCGCTAAAGGATCTTTTGGTTGGTTGTGAAGCCACGGCACGCCTTTCACCCTCCCACCAACCGTCCCACAAAATAGGTTTTAAATTTGCACTCAAAAGGGCCAGGGGCCTTACTAAGCGAGCATTTGGGAGAAAAATATCTATAATAATAGTTGAAAGATGAGTATTTGCATTAAATGGAAGATATCTTTAGAAGGGATATAGGATGTGTACTGTGGTGTAGTTTTAGAATATATTGTATCCAATATAAGATGTATTTAATGTAGTTTAAAGATAATTTATCATCAAAATAAAGTTTAATCAAGTACGTATTTGTCATCATTAAAACATACCTAGTTGGAAAATGGTCTTAACGCAGTAATTAATTTTTGAGTTAGTAAATTATCTTATTTTAAGAACACAATTCTTGAGGTTTTAGTAACCTTAGATTTTAAAGTATTATTTTGATCCAGAACCAAGGATCAAAAGCCAATAGACAAAAATCCCATCATGTTTTTAGGACTTATGCAAGAAGGTTCGGGGGAGGAGGGCAGAAGGGAGGTTTCACCATGCCTATATGCATTTAAACTAGTTTTAATTTTTGCTAATGTGTTAAGGTCAAGGAAGTTTGAATCCATATTTTCATGGAAAGAAAGGGGAAAACCAGTTAGAATATAACTCCATGAGTTCAGCCAACCACTATTTGAACCTCAATCTTATCGTCATTGGCTGTCAAGGGGGGGAGGATGAGGGGTTAAAACTATAGTTTTCTTACTATAGAGTTTCTGCAGCTTATAACATACATAGCTTTTTTTAAACCCTGAAAACATTCAAGTATACATCATTATAATAATTGATGGAAAACTTTATTTTGAGTACTTGAAATATCCCAATGAACGTTAATTTAATGTTTAAACATTGCTCTTGGGGATGAAAAGGGGTTGCTACAATACCCACTATCACTCCCCCTACCACATCACCCTTCTCCATCTACCTTAGGCACGCCACAGCTTATTGTTTTCTAGTACAAAATATTAATAAAACTTTAGTGTTCCGTGAACTTCAATGTGCTGTGTCAAAAACTGTTTTAACTAATTTGGTACAGGGTTATTTTTGCCAACAAAAGAACGAATTGACAACGTATGGGCGTATGGTCGGTCTTTATCAGCTAATGGAGCAATAATAATAATAATAATAATAATAATAATAATAATAATAATAATAATAATAATACTTATCACTGTGTCTTACTATCCGTTCGTGTTATACGCTTAAGTACTAATTACGCTAATGGGTTAGAAATTTGGAATGTATAATATAGAAGAAGTGAACCTGCATTTGCTTGGAGGAAGAGGGGCAAACCATCTAGTAAAATTCAGCCCAGTTCACCCGAGTGAGATTCGAACCTCGATCTCCCTGTCGTCGGCAGTCTAGCTCAACATTAATCTAGCACATTAGCTAACTATGCCACCTAGGTGGCTATTTGTTGGGGCAATTGTTGTAGGTTAACCTGCTGCTTCAGTGACCACATGGTCTAAGGCGTCACTCTTGCAATATAATAGACTACTTATGACATAAAAATCGGTGTTCGAATCTCGGTCGGGTGTATTGAGGGTGGTTTATTTCTAATTTTTTTTCACTATCCCTGTACGCGAGTTCAGATACACCAACTCTAAATTCAACCTTCTTCATTACAATTCACTAGCGTAATTAGTAGAATGCGCATAACGTTAACATGTAGTAAGACGCGGTGCTAATACAAAAAAAAAGTTGTAGGTTTAAGGTGTACAACAATATGACTTCCCTGGCTGTGTCTACTTGTATGTTACCTCATTTCCTAGTAATTACCTTCCTCATCTCTTGGTTTAAGATGTTTATAGATCTGCAGGGTCTCGTGCCATTTGCAATAGCACTGGGTGTATTATCGAAACACATATGCATATTTTGCCCCTTGGTTATCATTTCGAGACAAGTTTTTGTACTCTCGGGGCTATCCAAATTATTTGTTCAACATATCATTTAGGTAAACTATTTATAATATCTTAATAAAAAACCTTTTAAAACCAAAATTGTTACATATAGTACCTACCATAACATTTTCAGTGTTTTTTAATAAAAACGTGAACGTAGTTATTTAAGTTTATTGAGCATCTACTTATTATTTATTTATTGGTAAAATATTTGTTCTCTTTTGATTAGCAATCATTTGTTACAAATTACATTTTGTTAAAGATCTACATTAATATTTTAATAGTTTTATGAATATAATACCCTAACTGTTGAAAATTTAACTTTTTACGTGTATGCAAATAATTATTGCTATATTCAGTGGTAGTACGAGTGATTTCGCACGCACTCTTAAGTACGCTTACCACTACCAGGCTCTGTTTAAACATTCCAAACCCTACACGACGAGTGATTGGTCCATTCCAGCGTATGAAGCTTTTATTACAGGTTCTAGTTGAGGTCTATAAAAAAAATAGCTTATAGTTGAAGATATGCACAAAATCTACAAAACGTTTGAAATGTCACTGGACTTTAATAAAAGCCCCGACTTTTACTAACCACAAGGTTGAATTAGTTTCGCTTGAGTGTGAAAACAAGTTTTAATTTAATGCTCAGTAAATTTTTATTTTTTATAACTAATTGTTTTAAGAAATTTACATACAAAAGTCAAGCTCTTTCTAAAAAGTTAACAAACACACCATATTATTATTATTATTATTATTATTATTATTATTATTATTATTATTACCACCGCCTCTTACTACCCGTTTGGGCTATACGCGCTTACTCTAATGTGTAAATGGTAGGGTGATTGTGAGATGAAATGGAGGACCTACAGCTTAACGTGGAATCCGAACCACGGTGGAGGCCTGGCGTTCCACACATTCACAAGTTGTGATTAATACACGTCTTGACAGAGGTGAAGGAAGGGTTTGGCAATCAGATAAGTCTGTCCTGGGACCGAGGATTGAACCCCTGACCTCCAGTACAGAAGTCCGACACGTTACCCTTAGACCGCCAGGTCACCTTAGTATACTATTTAAATAAAATTCCTGTCGAGACCCTACCTCCGCCCCCCCCCCCCCCCCCCATGGGCTTGATCTGTCAAGATAGATTTCAGGAAGGGTAAGGTTTCAGACAGGGTAACTGTGCGGGTCCGAAATAATAAGTAGGGCTACGTATTTTGGTTTGGTAGTAGTTCCTAAAAGATAATTCAAAATGTGATGTTAATATAAAGATAGAGAAATAAAGAGAAGAGACGACCACGCTTGTGGAAGAACTGGCTTATCTCTTGGGAGCTTAGACCGATGGAATTGACTGATACTGCGCGTGACCCGTACATAGCTCGACCTCCGGACCCTGGGCTCCACGGTGCCCTCTGTGCTACTGATGACCTGAAGATGTAGTCTAATACGGTAAGGCGTTGGACCGAGTGACCGCCTGCGATATGGATGGAACTGTGACAGACCCTTTGCCAAAAAGTAAAGGTATTTTATATCAGGCTAAGGCCCCTTTTCTGGCAACTAGTTCAATTATTGTTATGAATTGTCAGCAATCTCCTAAAACCTTTCTAGTGCGTTACTTCATACATGCAAAGTCAGCAATCTAGGTCCATGCGTCCGCTTGAGTTATGTAAATCAAAACAAACATTCAAACTTTGATCAGTGGTTATGCCAGTACTATATTATATAGTAGAATCATCATAATATGAAATTTACCCTTGGTAGCTCTACTAGAATTTATCTTGCACTAGTAATTTTTGAATAATGGTTTGGGACTTAACAAATGTTAGATACGAAACATTAAAAGTTTTCTTTTTCTAATCTTAATATCTATTATTATTATTCTTTTAAAGGGTTCTTCCATTGGTTACCTAATTATGTATTAATTTTATTTTGCTTTGCGCAAACACGTCATATATTAAATAATATGTTCAAATGGTCGTGTCCTAGATTGTGGTGAGGAACTGTTGTTTGGTTGGTCGGATTTGGTCTTTTCTATAAAAGTTTATGATTTATAAAATGCGTTTTGGCATCTTGTACACAAAACCTGCGTAGGTGGCCGCATGGTCTAAGGCGTCACTCCCTTGTTAGACTAGACTGCCGATGACAGAGAGATGGCGGTTTGAATCCTGGTCAGATGTACTAAGGGAAGTTTTCATCAAATTGGTTCTATAAGCTTCGTATAAACGAGTTTCTAGTATATTTTATAAATACTAGATTTTAATTGAAACATTTAATTGATGAATTTATTAATACATTTTGTTGTAGTATTGGCCGTAAGAGAGTTAAGCTATTTCTAGCAATAAAATTGAAGATTACTATGGGAAAAGAAGTAATACGAAGCCGCTACTTCCACTTACACCCGAAAAGAAACCAAATAGTAATATTTTAGAATAACTTATTTCCCTGTGCCTCTGGTACTATAGTCAATAACCTTACTCCACGTTAGCCAAACTATATTCTCCACTAAGCCTGGTCGTGCGTACGTGACACAATTTCCCCTCTTAGACCCTGTCAAGTACAAAACATCGACCTTTGGGTCTATTGACGTTACACGTAAGGCATCGTCCATCAAAGGAACGATGGAGTACACACATTAGCACGCCATGCATGTCCTTCAGAGGATAGAGAAGTTTGTGTTCGCTTGATGTTTTGGTTGTTCGTGTCGAATGGCTTCATTTAAACTAGAGCACTCACTATGTTGAGCTAGTCTAGTGCTATTTTATTTTACACAGGGTGATCCACGACGTATTTTCAAAACTTTGAATGAATTTTAGGTCGGTATTGAATAGAAAATTTTGAATAGACGTGAGTCGTTTTATGGTGGTTATAAACATATACATTCTTCAATTAGTACTTAGAAAACAAATTGATAAAAATCTGTAATAATATTAGCTGAAAATTTAATTAATAACAGAACAGATTATTGAACAATATGATGCCAAATCTTAGATAATATATTTAAAATTTGAATCTTGAGCATCATTGATGCTGACAGACACCATTTAATTGATTTTTACCCATTTATATTAGGCAAGCCAATTTTCATGCCCATAACGACCTCATATATACACTGAACAATCTTCTCCTAACAACCAAATGTTCACACACTGGTTTTAAGGCAACCTCATTTATAAAAAAAAAAGGACTTAGATATGAAGACATTGATGAAAATTGTGATATTCTTTCTATTTCGATCCACTTTTTATTAAAATGCTGGTTCAAGTAATGTTCTTGAGTGTTTGAAGTTAAGTGGTTGAACTGTCTAATATGTGTATCTTAGGTTAGACTGACCTGCTAAAGACAGGGAGGCTGGGGTTTGAACCTACTTAGGGTCTATGGAAGGTGGAAATTTCCTAAATTATTTCACACTCTACTTACACGCAAATGTGGGCCGATTACCTTTAAAAGGATTCCTTTTTCATCCCTACCCCATTAAAAGAATTATGTTTGCGTATAGACTTAACAAGTAGTAATATGTGATTATTAAAAAAAAAATTCTAGCTAGCCTGTCTGCCAAAATGAGAAGGTACTCCATCATATCGCACCCACATATGGCATTCACTCTCACTGCTAGAGGCTGATTAAGACAGTTTACTATTAGCATTATATTAGGCTAAGGATTATAATTAAATAATAATAGGTTTCTGATAATGTATGTATAAATTATATAAGTGTATTAAGGTAATATTAAGAAGATATTAAGTTCAAAAGTATGAAACTTTAATACATTGATTGTAAGGAAAATAACACTAAGCACTAGCAAGTTTTAAAGTCGATAGTTGGCTGTGTAAGAGTGACAGTTAATTACGGCTTATCATTATAATTGTACAAGTAACTGTCATGACCCTAACCCACGTGGGGTCGTTCTGTCAGGACAGCTTGCGGGAGGGGCAAGGTTACAGGCAAGGTAGTTCTGTGGGTTTGAAATAATATGTAGGTTTGTGAAATTTGGTTTAATGTTTGATACTAAAAGATGATACAAAAACGTGATGCTGGTCATAAGACAAAGAATAAAAAGAATTGGCACCGGTGCTTGTGAAAGATCTGGCTTATCTTGTGAATACGTATACAGACCAAGTTGACTGTTTACTACGTGGGACTTTTAACAAGCTCCATCCCAGGACCCTGGGCCATTACGATGCCCTTCAAGTACCATTACTATGGATGACCTGAAGATGTCGACTGTATCGATAAGGCGTTGGACAGTGACCACTCGCGAGATAGTTGGGATTGTGTTCCTCTTGTTGCCGAAAGTAAAGGTCTTCTATATCACGATATGTGCCCCTTTCGTGCTCGCTAGTTTAAACATTGTTATGTGTTGTTAGCGTTCTACTGCAATTTCTCGAGTATGTTACTTCATACATGCTAAACCTGCAATTATAGCTGGTGTATCCAATCACGTTATTTAAGTCAATACAAATATTTAAATATTGATCGTTGGCTATGTCGTAACTGTGATAACTACACAACTTCCATCAGGTGTAACTAAAGCTTCATCGGTGAAAATACTGTATTCTCTCATGCAGAGCAGACGAAGTGGAGATGAGGTGAACTTTAGCGATACAGATCGCACCTATGAGACGGAAATCTTGTGATTGGCTTATAGTTCGTCACGTGACCACGTTTATGTTCTGCGCTAGTTTTTCAGCGAACATGTGAATCCAAAGTAGGGCAACGGTGGTATTCGGCAGCAGGTGCACTAACATTGCCATCGACAAAGGCCATACACAAGCACTATGTCTGCATATTTTTCTTTCTAAGGAATACTACAATTTTTAACGACTATCAACGACTGAGCACTGATTGACTATCCCACTACGTTTATTGAAGTAAACATTATGTACTCTTTACACAAGTGTTTTGTATTTACCGTGCTAGATGCTACCTTGAACATAACTCTTGAATCTGGATATCTCAATAGTTGTAAAAAATTTGAACCAAGTTGATATACTTTTTTTTTTGCTCCAAATCTACGTACTCTATAATATTCTCCCTGAATTTTGATATTACATCGTGGAACACACTGTATATAAAGAAACTCTATTCAGCTCTTGCGTAAGAGAACTTTCAGTTCAACATGAGTAATCCGGTAAGATACATCCTTGATACCAAATCACAGTGGTGGAAAAAAAACCTTTACCCATGTCCCAATCTTCCGCGGAGTGTAACAATCACCGTCTAAGCACCCCCTTCTCTTTCCCGTGTCTACCCACACAGCTAGTCGTCTGTTGTTTCCTCGTGTGGTCCTGAGTGCTGCTGATCTCGTTAATAATGCATTGAATGATAGTGTAGTCTCAACCCAGAGCCCCTCTTGAGAAACCGTTGTCTCTGTCCTTATTTTCAGTTCCGTTTCTTCCCTTTGTCTTAACCCCCTGGTCGATCTCGTAAGAAAATATATGTTGCGGAGTCGCTGTCACGAGCTTTCTAATACAAATCATTAAATGTCATATTTCCCGAACTGTGCTTGGTGCATCTCTATAATGCATATATTTGCTTGAATTATTTAATGTAATGCTGTTAAACATTTAAATTCCTTTGTTCGATTAATCTCGTTATTCTTGTTTTGAAGTGATTTTCAACCATGTGATGCTAGATGTAAGAGCCACTATTAATTGATCAAAGTAAAGGATTTTTTTTTAGATATTTGGATTTCAAATAAAATGAAATAGTTTTACTTGTATTATTAATAGCTTATATATATATGAAAACTTTTACGAATATGTTATATAATCGTCTAGTGGTTAGCCTGATCTAATATGTCATTCTCAAAATAGAATGTACTACCAGTGATAAGGAGATCAAGGTTCGAGTCTACGCTGAGCCAAATAAGTATTTTTATGGTTTCCTAATACTTTCCCATGCAAGTATGGGTACTTTGCATAAAATTTCCATTCATTTCTATCCCAACAGTGTAAATATAAATACATCTCAAAGGTTGGTAAAACTTGGTGCTACAACGCACATATTTAATGTGCCAGCAGAACTTTTAAATTAAAAAATCATTAATACCAACAATGAGTTATTTAAAAATAAGCAAAAACTTTCATTTCGTAGTATTTTTAATAATAAAATACCAAATTTTTATTTTATCTATGTCTAAAAACTTATTACTCAACCCTGATGAAGATTAAAATGTATTCATTTTTTTATGTGTATGTAACTTTAATCAGTTTCCTAATAGTGTATAAATATTTTTAAAGTCCTTTAAATTAGATTAAAATTGATATCGAGTCCTTTCCTTCCATTTCCTCAGGTTTTATTATGTAATAAGATGAGGATAAAAGAAAGGTTTTTATTTGAATTTCTTCTCTGAGATAGCCATTTTTAGTTAAAAATACACCTTCCCTCTATTATTATAATGTAAATGTAAAAAAATAAACTGATGAAATGCTACTTTTGAAACATTGCACTGTATAGGGGAGAAACTTGGACTCTTAGGAAGATGGAAAATAAATACTTGGATAACTTAGAAATGTTGTACTGGAAAAGACTTGAAAAAATCAGTTGGATAGACAGGTTAACAAATGAAGAAGTTCTAAATATATTGGGTGAGAAGAGAATGATTTTTGATGGTGCAAAGTAAACTACATCGAACACATCCTTAGAAATAACTTTCTTCTGCATGACGCCATAGAAGGAAAGGTTAATGGAGAGAGGAGCTTAGAAAGGAAGATTCAAATATTGGATGATTTGAATGGAAGAAGAAAATTCTGGGAGCTGAAGGAAGAATCAGAAGACAGGGCACATTTGTGGTCTAAGCTCACTGACAGTTCACAAAGAATTCTTAACAATAATTAATAATAATAATAATAATAATAATATTTATAAATTTGTAAAAGGTAAGCAGCCCCATCATACCAATTTTAGCTTTATTGAACTAATTTCGAACTGTGTGACACCCCAGCTCAGTTGATAATACTGAGCTAAGATTTCCTGATTTCACTATCAGCAAGACTGAAATTGTGTGAATTTGTAATGCGGTTAGTTCCTTATCATTTAAGTGATAGGCTATTTACCTTGGGTTTAGATGTACATGATATGTAATTGACAAAGAGAATTTGACTCTTTTTTCGGTATTATTGCAAAAGTCATAATCACTTTGCGAACTTAATTCATTGTTGTACTGTTGTGATCATAAAAAGTGACTGACTCTTAAATCTAAGATTACTTTTAGTTAGTTGACTCTCTGCAACCGGGCCCTGATTCTTCTACTGATTACTAATCCACAAACTTTTAAGTGAAGTAATCCAAATAAAAGCTACTGTCCTATAGTATATAAGATAGTCAGGGATGTGTAAAATTTTATAATACTGATTGATCTTGTAAGATAAAGTTTTATTACATTCTGGTATAGTTCATATTTGCACAATGGTTCCTCTCCCTAAGTTCATGTGAGTGTTGGCACGTTCATGTTGGCAAAACCAAATGTACACAACACTTTGATAGTTTATTTTTTATTCCATAAACATTTTTAACCCGCCTCGGTGGCGAAGCTAGCTAACGCGCTAGTTTCAGGTTGAGCTAGATTGGCGAGGACTGGGGGTTAGAGTTTCGAATCTCACCTGAGTGAACTAGGGGTGATTTTTTCTAAATGGTTTTCCACTCTTGTTCCACGAAAATGCGGGTTCACTTCCTCTCTATTCAAACTTACAAATTCCTATCCATTAGCGTAATTAGTACTTAAGCATATAACCCGAAGGGTTAGTGAGACGTGGTGTTAGGTATTAATTACATTTTCTATAAAAATTATACTTTGTGTTGTCCAATAAGGATGAGTTTCGATTAAGGTCTATTTTTATAATATGAGGCCCAGTTTATTGACATTTGTGATCTTAATTGTGTTCACAAGGTAAGCCTATTTAGTTTGTCTTAAATATAAAGTTTGATTGATGCCAAATCTAGTATATATAATATGTATAAAGTTTATTTTATAAATTAAAATATACATTTTTATTTGGTTTTAAATGTGCTCAGTCAAACTCATTTTATCAACGCACATTGGTGAAAGTTGACTAGCAATAAAGATTATTCTCTTCGGCTAAGGTGAGGCTTAGTGTTATGATTGTACAATTGAAGACTCAGAGAAATGCAATATTATTATTATTAGGTTTTTTTTTTCTTAAAACGGGTCCATTCCTTTTGTCAGTGAACTTAGACTACCAATGCGCCCTGTCCTCTGCCTTCTCCTTAGTCTCCTGCAATTTTCTTCTTTCCTTCAATTCATTTAATATTTGAATCGCCATTCCTACTAAATTACAATTTCCTTCAAACTTGCCTTCTATGACGTTATGCAGAAGAAATTTTCTCCTAAGAATGTTCCACATAATTAAAATCAATATTTCCTTTAGTATATTTATGAATGAATAATTATTTTTTGAAATATGTCAAATGGTTCGAAAGAGAAGAACTCTTTCATATTTATCTTTTTTAGTGAAAAATATAATTAAAGAAGATATTTATGCATGAATTTCTAAACATAGAATGCTATGGAGTGTCGCTGTGAACTATATATAATTATGATGTTCCATAGATTGACTCTATAAACACCCTAAAGCTGCTTACTACCCCTGCTCAGCAATCACCACCTTCACGGAAGGTGTACCACCTCACCTTGTTCCTTTGACAGCCACTGTAGTTAATAATGCATTGGATGATCGCGTGTTCCGCTTCTGTCTCACTCCTCTTAGACATCATACATCGCCTTCCTTCCTTCCTTCCTTCCTCTTAGACTCTCGTCCGCGTTGTCAAAGTTCCTCTTACCCTCAATCTTGGAAGGGTGTTCGAACGCAAATCCCATTTTGGAGTGTAAGGGATGAAACAGACTTGGAATTTGCATCACAGTCGAGGTGTCTTTGGTAGGAGAACGTTTCTTTTAAGAGGTGAAACCTACAAGAAGCATCCATTTAACCGTAAAGTGGTAAATAGTTTAAGGGAACAGTTTTATGGCACAGGTGAAATATAATTTATTCACTTCCCCTTAGTTGATGAATTGATTTATATATATATTTATAACATGATATTATCATTCAGATGTTGCGCTTTGGTTAAATAGTGACAAAACCTTTAAAAGTACAAAAGTTTGGTGTTTAAGTGGGATTAAAACAAAACTCTTTTCTATGGATCTATACACACAGACATATAAATAGTATTATATTTTATAATTCCCATTTTTAACTGTTCAAAAATACACAAATGTTGATTAATCACTAAGACATAAGTTCCAAAGAAATGAAAGATATCTGGTATAGGATCTTATAATGAATAAGGGTGTCAACACATGAACTCTCTTGGCATTTGTATTTTATTCATCCCTTATTTGTTTTCCTATTGTTGGACATATACACTCATTAACGTTAAAACCCACTAGGTTAAACTTAGTTTTAGCCCTATAAGAACATTTTAAAGGAATTAATCCAAAATGAACTTGGAATAATAGTTACTACTTCATTTAAATAATCTTTTATTTTACAAAGCTTCATATTACCTACCCGTCCTATAAAAATTGAGCTACACCAATGTTGTAGAGATTATGAAGGTAGAAATTAGAATAAAAGTTATCTACACTAGAGTGGAGGGATATTGAGAAATCATTTTGACTTTTTCTGGTATGATAATTAAACATGCTGATCCTCTAACTATTATACTGCGTCTACCTCATTTGAATTATTTTTACCAGAGTAATATATTTAGAAAAATATAATCCTTTCTGAAACCAATAAATGGTACTTCTAAAAAAAAAACCAAACAACCCTTCATAATGTTTGCTTTGCTACATACAAAATTTAACAGATTTTTTTTAAAAATGTGGTGGTTTGGGATAAAAATTTCAAACTAAATGCAAAAGAGGTTTATTTAATCATGAACATATCTTGGAAGCTTTTTAATAGTATTTGTTCAAGAACTATGAATTATATGAGTTTTAGAAATCAAACAAATTTTCCCTAAAACATAAATACAATGATAATGTTAAATTTAAGATCAAAAGTGGTCGGAGAAGAAAACATAATAATTTTGTAAAAAAAACCAAAATTGCTATTAGTCAACCTAGAAACTAGACCCTAATCATTTTAGTGTTAATAAAACGTCAAATATGTGACTACTTCTCGTTGAAACTTCTTTAATATTTAACTTTATCTCAAACATTTTGTATAAAACATTCTTATTATATATTAGCTTAATATCGTCGGATATTCATACATTTTAAACAAAAAAACACATCAAAACAACTATTATAATAATTATTAACATGTGCTTATTTCAGCCAATCGTGTAAGAGTACTCATTCCTGCAACACTGAGATGTATCTGTAATATCATAACAATTAAATATATTACGAAATGGTGGAGTGCGCCTTGGGCACAAACAAATAATATTCCCAGACACTCAACCTCCAGGTTAAAATGGTTGCGCTCCTTTTGACAACTTGAGTCCTTCAACACTAGGATCGCTACAGTTAGTCCTATCATCACCCAGCAGTGACACTAGCGAAGCCCAGTGTTGAAGGACTCACGCTGGCTAAATGAGCGCAGTGAAACCCCCGTAAGGTTGAGAGTTTGTTTCTTACTTCTCTGTGACCTTGAGGGAAAAATCCTCTACTATTTTATTTTATTATTATTATTAATGGTGCATTTCTTTTAAAATACTCTTCTAATTTCTACCTATAGACCTAATGTTGAGCCATTAATATCCCTTGACTTGAGTAGGCTTTACATAATATGTGAATAATTCCTAGTATATTCTGTAAGATAATATTTTATTAATATTATGAAATATTAATCTGAACTTAAAAATGTTCTAACCATCTAACTAAATTAAATATAGTTCAAAAAGAGCCCCTGTGCTTAGAAGCTCAGTTTTTCCATGCCATTGGGCACGTAAAATGTCTTGGAATTATTTTACAACCATGTCGAGTTTACTTGAATATGTATCCAGTGGTGGCTCTATCTGTAACCAGAAGTAATTTACATAGTTTGTCCTTTTTAATAAGTTATTATTGAATAATATGATATTATTTAACATACACAATAATTATGAGGCTATTTGTTTTCTAGATTGACTAATCAAAGGCCTTATTTTAAGATTCAAATGGATGTCACATAACTTATCCCATTGGTAGTGAAGTTGACGGAAAGAATAAACACCACCTCAATAAGCCACGACTTTATCTGCAATTCACCCTCGGACCCGAAAAACAGTCAACCCTGCACAGAAACTTGTGGGATTGACGACGTCTTTAAACTCTGGTCCCTTTAGGGTCGTGATTAGTCGCGGAAGTTTGTCATCGAGGAATTTGAGTGTCCGATGAGAATCACTTGTTGAGTGAGGGGATAATTTGCATGACAGACTTCGAGGTTTGTCGAGAATGTTAATTCTCTTGGTGTACAACGAACGACCTCGCTTTATAGGAGGGCAAAATTCACGCACTCTCACAGCCAGAGACGACACGACATGACACGATAGAATGAAGTTTAGGACTAACTTGGTTTTGCTATCGACACACCTTTTATCTCACCCTCCCCTCCCAAATATTAATTTCAGATGTACCGGCAAGTTTAGTCATGTGGTGAGTGAATCTATTCTGATAAAGGATCTAAGGAACGAAGTTCAGTGAGCCGGTAGTGCTGGTAGTAGTACTTTATATGTGATAGATCTGACTATGAAGCTGGCCCATTCCAATCTGGAATAGGTAGGTATCGTCTTGTATTTAGTATAGCACCACACTCAAGGTGTGCTAGGTCTGACAGTGAAACTGACCCATTCTATTCTTGTTTAGGTAGGTGTCATCCTACATTTAGTATAGCACCACACTCAAGGTGTGCTAGGTCTGACAGTGAAACTGACCCATTCTATTCTTGTTTAGGTAGGTGTCATCCTACATTTAGTATAGCACCACACTCAAGGTGTGCTAGGTCTGACTGTGAAACTGACCCATTCTATTCTGGTTTAGGTAGGTGTCGTCTTGTATTTAGTATAGCACCACACTCAAGGTGTGCTAGGTCTGACTGTGAAACTGGCCCATTCTATTCTGGTTTAGGTAGGTGTCGTCTTGTATTTAGTATAGCACCACACTCAAGGTGTGCTAGGTCTGACAGTGAAACTGACCCATTCTATTCTTGTTTAGGTAGGTGTCATCCTACATTTAGTATAGCACCACACTCAAGGTGTGCTAGGTCTGACTGTGAAACTGACCCATTCTATTCTGGTTTAGGTAGGTGTCGTCTTGTATTTAGTATAGCACCACACTCAAGGTGTGCTAGGTCTGACTGTGAAACTGGCCCATTCTATTCTGGTTTAGGTAGGTGTCGTCTTGTATTTAGTATAGCACCACACTCAAGGTGTGCTAGGTCTGACTGTGAATCTGGCCCATTCTATTCTGGTTTAGGTAGGTGTCGTCTTGTATTTAGTATGGCACTACACTCAAGGTGTGCTAGGTCTGACTGTGAAACTGGCCCATTCTATTCTGGTTTAGGTAGGTGTCGTCTTGTATTTAGTATGGCACTACACTCAAGGTGTGCTAGGTCTGACTGTGAAACTGGCCCATTCTATTCTGGTTTAGGTAGGTGTCGTCTTGTATTTAGTATGGCACTACACTCAAGGTGTGCTAGGTCTGACTGTGAAACTGGCCCATTCTATTCTGGTTTAGGTAGGTGTCGTCTTGTATTTAGTATGGCACTACACTCAAGGTGTGCTAGGTCTGACTGTGAAACTGGCCCATTCTATTCTGGTTTAGGTAGGGGTCGTCTTGTATTTAGTATAGCACCACACTCAAGGTGTGCTAGGTCTGACTGTGAAACTGACCCATTCTACTCTGGTTTAGGTGGTTGTCATCCCTCATTTAGTGTAGCGCCACACTTGAGCTGTTCTAAGTCTGACTATGAAATTGGCTCATACTCGGAATGCACTTGGGGATCTAGATTTTTTCTTTTCTTATCCTTGCTCATAATATTAAAAATAGGCTACTAAATGATTTTATTCATACATTATGCTTAATAGCCGCATGGGATTTCATTTTCTTGGTGGAAGATTGTAAAACTATTTATAAAATACTACCTTAATACAATCTGCCAGGTTTCTAAGCGAAATCTCATCACTAGTGAACAAGACGAGACTGACGCCTTTTTATGCACGCCCATTGATACTGATAATTTTTTACTAATCATTTTTAAATCCAACAAAATACATCGATTAATACTATGGATGTAATATTTGAGTTGTAAATCATATGAATTGGATTATGAATACGTTAAAGAATATCAATTAACTTTTATAGTTGTGATTAAAGGCTCATCTTCTGATAACGACCCTGTATATGGGCTTGTCCTGAAATCTAGTTGAATAATATTTGGGTGTCAGATCTAGGTATGTAGTAGTAAAAGTATTGGCTAAGTTAAGTTAGCTTGTAATTTTTTAATCATATAACCTGTGGGTGTAATTTATACATCGCAGTAAAAGTAATTTTAATATATTTGTATATTATGCCTTTATTTTTTTGTACACCACATCTAGATATTCGGTTAAGTTATCCGAAATTTGAATATCAATATTATGTATATCTATATTTGCCATTGTTAGGATTAATTAATTTAGAAACTAGTTTACCTACTTCGAAACATTGTTACTCGAGAACTGGTGGAGTAAATATTTAACTCTCCCATCATTCGATAAGATACTAGAGACGAGGGATTTTAGGTTTTTTTATTAGTAATTTCTACAACAAAGATTTTTATTGATATTATTCAGCATCGCGTATTACATCACTTTAGGGCTATATGCATGTGTACCAATTACGTTAGGGACAAAGTGCACCCGCATTTCCCTGTAGATTAAGTGAACAAGTATTTTGGAAAAACCACTCTCAATACAACCGACAGAGATTCTAGCCCTGATATCCTCATCATCAGCAGTTCAATTTATCGCAGGATTGACGCCTTAGACTAGGGATGGCACATCTATGGCATCCATGCCACTGGGTGGTATGTGAACACAATTTTGGTGGCACGTCGACTCGAAGAAAAATCTGCATTTAATAAAAATGTTCCCAAAGTCGTATAATTATTTAAGGAGATTTTAGTATTTTTTTTCAGTGAACTTATAATTAATATAATTTATAAAAATTATATTAGCATCCATTTTATTAATGATGACACATTCTCAAATGACATAGCGAATACGTTATGTGATTTTTATATTTTGGGGATTTATGGTGTCTTTAAACTATAATACTAATATATATTAATCACAACTTGTGAGTGTGTGGAATGCCAGGCCTCCACCGTGGTTCGGATCCCACGTTAAACTGTAGGTTCTCCATTTCATCTTACAATCACCCTAACATTACACATTAGCGTTAGTGCGTATAGCCCGAACGGGTAGTAAGACTCGGTGCTAATAATAATATAATACTAATAAAATTATATATTTTTGGTGTTTCAAATATTCCGATGAACTCTTTACTTACTCTTGACACTTCGTAGAGAAAGTAATGTGATCGTCAAAAATTTCGATCTTGAGATTTTGATATATAACAACGTTTCATGACCCCATGAAACATAAAAAGTTGTTTTCGCAATGCCGTCTGTCTGTCTGTCTGTCTGTATATCTGTTTGTACCTCGGACTAGACGAAACTATTTTGCAGATTGGGCTATAACTTGGTATCTGGGGTTTTCATAGGGTCCCCCCTGAGAGTTTTTTTGATATTAGATGTCTAGCCCTAAATTTAATGGTAGTTTAATGAAGGGCAAAAAGAGAAAAATCGATTTACTTGAAATTAGCTCTAACGATCTCTAAAGATTTTGATTAAATTTTATATTTAGACAGTGTTTATTATTACAAACCAGATGGCAGTTCTAATTTTCTCATGAAAATTACTTTAAGGTTGCTTCACATGAGGGAAATTTTCCAATTTTCATAATTTCTCCGTAACTATTTGAAATACTAATTATCTTATCATTTTAAAGTTGTATTACTATTAAAATAAAATCTAGTACTTGAAATATGTTTTTATAAAACTAATAGTTTCTGAGCTATAAGTAAATAATAAATATACACAATTTAATTAAGGCTTTGAAACAGAAATTTGATTCACATGCTCTTTGTTGGACAGTTATATTTCTCTTTTCTCAATTTTTGCAAACGTTGCTCCTAGTTTTTAATGCCATATAATAAATAACAGTGTGTATTATTTTATTTATAATCTTTGGTGTATTGTTTCTACAACAATGTATAGACATATTTCATTTCACAAATTTTACGCATTTTTAATAAAGATCTCTTTTAAGATAAAAGCGAGATAAAGTCTGTGCGGTGTACCGTAATATTTATTTTTTGTATTAAGATAACATACCGATTTTATTTTTAACCCAATTTCATTTTTTTTTAATCAGACAAGTTCATACAATTCCATTTGACTAACTTTCAAAGGGACATAAAAAGTTCATAATGCGGAGTCATAAAATCGTTAAAGTATAGCCCAGGAGTAAAAGGAATAAATTTAATATGCACAAAACGTTTTAGAATAAATTAATAATTCACGGTTAAAACCATATAAACATGCGCTACATGTGAGACGATCCATTCCCAAGCGTGATCGGGTGAGCCATGGCTTCGGCACAAACATACCGGAGGCAATGGAGTGGAGAGTATACTGGCTTCAATGCTAAACGGGGATATCTAAGCAGTATAGTCCAACCAACATTTCTTTAAACCCTTATATTAATTTCTCATTGAAAAATTATTCAAACTATGACAAATTTTTACTCTCAAAACTATGATATAGAAGTTTTACCAAAATTTAATTTAATTTAATTTAGCACCGCGTCTTACTACCCGTTCGGGTTATACGCTTAAGTACTAATTACGCTAATGTATTAGGAATTGGGAAGGTTGAATATAGAGGAAGTGAACCCGCATTTGCGTGGAGGGAGAGTGGAAAACCATTTAGGAAAAACCACCCCCAGTTCACCCGACCGAGATTCGAACCTCGATCTCCCCGTCCTCGGCGGTCGAGCTCAACACGACTAGCGCGTTAGCCAACTACGCCACCAAGGCGGGTTTTTACCAAAAGAATGGGCCCAAAAATTATGTTGTCGATGGTGCCAAAATCGAAACGATTTTTGATGTTACATGGTAATATATCAAGAAGGTTTTTGAATTAATAGTTCTAGCCCTCAAATTAAGAGTAGTATACTAGAATGCTTATTTTTAAAAATTCATTTTAAAATAAAACTGTCTACAGGTTGAGTATTTTGCTTATAATCGATATCTAATGATATCTATATAATCTTAGGGTAGTTTATTGAGGAACATTTTCTGAAACCATTAATATCTCGAGAACTGAGTTGAAATCCTTTCATTCACTTAGGGGTATTTGTGTAGTGTTTTACAGGATGAATAATAATAATTGTTGTTGGTTTTCTAAAAAAAACTACTCTAGCTAATTTTAAATAATACCTATGTAAATTTAATTCAAGATTAATATCTATAGTGTGTTATATATGACTATTATAATAATACTGGTTTTTCTGAGAACAACTAAGGAGTGGTTTATTTATAGGTGATTATCTATCATTTTTGTCACACACCATAATAAATTATATGAAAATTTGTGCTTGACATTTAGTCTACGTATCCACCAATGTGGGTAGCTTATTATGTCCAAGCAAATTACATATTTACAATTTGTTATAAATACCACAATACATATAGCTATATATATATATATTAACTAAGCTAATAGTTTGTTTGTCTGACATGAACATTACCCAATAATTACTAAACACAAAGACCAAAACTTTTAAAAATTAGTAGCTCCTATGAACGAAAATAGGCACCTTGAAATATGAATTTTATAAATGTCATCAGATTTTTAATTTATATTAAGAATTGTTTCTGAATCAATTCAATATTAATAAAATGAAGAGTTTGTTTATCTCTCATGAGTATTGTATGGTATCTACCAAACGCAAAGGTTTGAAATTGGAGAAATGATTAGCCCCTGTGCATTATAATGTTTACCTTAAAGCAGGAATTTTAAAATTTTGATTAGATTTTTATTAGTTAATTAAAAATTTTGTTTAGCCTTGAGCAACGGTGGGCTTAATAAAGGCACTAGCTTTACAGTTACTCTTAACCTAATTAGCAAGTTATTATTAGCACAGCGTCTTACCATCCCTTCTGGTTAATACGCTTATGTACTAATTACACTAATGGGTTAGGGATTAGGAAGGTTAATTTAGAGGAGTTACACCTGCATCTGCCTGACGGGAGAGTGGAAGAGTTTTTTTAAAACCACCCTCACTGCACCCGACTGGAATAGAACCACAATCTCCCCGTCTTCGGCAGTCCAGTCCAACACGAGAGTATCGCATTAGACCACGCGGCCACCGAAGTGGGTAATTAACACGTTGAACACCTTAATGACTAGTCATTTTAGGATAATCGGGTAGAGTTTATGTCACAAGAGTTAATGGAAAGAGATTTATAATTTGGTTTATTGATATGTATATAAGACAAGGCGTTCTTTCAAAATATATATAGCAGAAAATTCCGTTAAATGGGATTTACAGCCAAATATTTATTCCGGCCTTTGAATCAAACATTCTGGTGGGGAGATAAATATTATGATCTAAAAAAAATTGAACTCTAGACTGTAATAAATTTTGACGTTTCATGACCCCCTGAAACAGAAAAAGTGATTTCCGTGATGCCATCTCTCTATGTATCTGTCTGTATCTCGGCCTAGAACCGAAACCATTTTACTGATCGGGCTGAAACTTGATATCTAGGGTTTTATTTTAAGGTTCTCTTCAGGACTGTTTGGAATTAAACTAACCCTAAAATTAAAGGTTGTTTACTGAGGGATAAAAAGAGAAAATGAATCAATCTCCTTCAAAATTCTATCTTAAAATTTTGACTTAAGTTTAAATCTAGGCACTGTTTAATATCACAAACCAAAATGGCATTTACAATGCTCTCATGAAAAGGATTTTGAGGGTAATTTACATAAGCAGAAATTTCAAATTTTGATAATATCTCCGCAACTATTTGAGATAATAAATAACTTTATCATTGCAAATTTGTGGTACCGTTAAAAAAAATTATAGTAATTTTTATATAACCAATAGGCTCTGAGATATAAGAAAAGATATTTTATGAATTATATAAAATTTAAAATTGATTATGCTCTTTGGTGGACTGAAATGTTCCTCTTTTCTTAATGTTTTTGCAACAATGTAAGCCCATATTATTTCATTTATGCTCATTAGAGGAGTACTTAATCAACAATGTATATTTTTATTTTAGACAAATTTGACGAGGTTTTTGAAAATTTCTCTATTTTAAGATAAGATATAACCTCTGCAAGGATCACCGTACCGTTATACATTGTTAATCAGATAAATGGATTGTTTAAATAGGGATTTACTTTGGTTTTTTAATTTATCCATTTGCTTTAATGTGATTAGAATTGTATGTGACCCACTTCGGTGGCCTCATGGTCTAACAATAAACTCTTGCAGTAGACTAGACTGCCGATGATGGGAAGATTGAGGTTCTAATCTCGGTAGATGTACTGATCGTCGTTTTACAAAATGGTTTTCCAAGGTTTAAAATGAAGATTTATTTCAATCTCGTATCCATGATGTAATACAAAATTCCAAAACATTTTAGCCCAAGACTATTTTAAATTGTTAGTTCATGATAACAGAGAACTGAGTCATAATTTAATGTTTGGAATGTGATATGGTTAAACTTGTTCGGTTATAGCAGTGTCTTCAATGGATTATCTTATTTAAGAGTCTTTGTCCACGAGTAAGTCTATTGACTCATACAGAGTGCTCTCCACATTCTTTGTTCACGAGTCAGTTTATTGACTCATACAGAGTGCTCTCCACATTCTTTGTTCACGAGTCAGTTTATTGACTCATACAGAGTGCTCTCCACATTCTTTGTTCACGAGTCAGTTTATTGACTCATACAAAGTGCTCTCACATTCTTTGTTCAACGAGTCAGTTTATGACTCATACAGAGTGCTCTCAACATTCTTTGTTCACGAGTCAGTTTATTGACTCATACAGAGTGCTCTCAACATTCTTTGTTCACGAGTCAGTTTATTGACTCATACAGAGTGCTCTCAACATTCTTTGTTCACGAGACAGTTTATTGACTCATACAGAGTGCTCTCAACATTCTTTGTTCACGAGTACAGTTATTGACTCATACAGAGTGCTCTCAACACTCTTTGTTCACGAGTCAGTTTATTGACTCATACAGAGTGCTCTCAACATTCTTTGTTCACGAGACAGTCTAGTGACTCATACAGAGTGCTCTCAACATTCTTTGTTCACGAGTCAGTTTATTGACTCATACAGAGTGCTCTCACATTTTTGTTACGAGTCAGTTTATTGACTCATACAGAGTGCTCTCCACATTTTTGTCCACGAGAGAGTCTATGACTCATACAGAGTGCTCTCCACATTCTTTGTTCACGAGTCAGTTATTGACTCATACAGAGTGCTCTCCACATTCTTTGTTAACGAGTAAGTCTATGACTCATTCATGAGTGCTCTCCACATTCTTTGTTCACGAGTCAGTTTATTGACTCATACAGAGTGCTCTCCGCATTCTTTGTTAACGAGACAGTTTAGTGACTCATACAGAGTGCTCTCCACATTCTTTGTTCACGAGACAGTTTATGACTCATACAGAGTGCTCTCCACATTCTTTGTTCACGAATCAGTTTATGACTCATACAGAGTGCTCTCCACATTATTTGTCAAGAGTCATCTAGTGACTCTTCAAGTGCTCTCCACATTATGTTAACGGACAGTTCTAGTCTCATACAGAGTTCTCTCCAAATTCTTGGTTCACGAATCAGTTTATTGACTCAAACAGAGTGCTCTCCACATTATTTGTCCAAGAGTCAGTCTAGTGACTCGTTCATAGTGCTTTCCACAGTAGGTCTACGGATTCCAGTTCTAGTCAATTATTAGACGTCTGTACATATATGATGTCACAATTGGATGTATTCTTTTTTTTTTTGTAAGCACTCCATATCTCTTTAGCACAAACTTTAACTCTTGAATTCTTGTATTATGTTGAATTTTTCTGAATTTTATTCTCAAGTGTGCTTTAGTGTGTGACAGTTATTTCGTAGACTTGGACAATGAGTTTTGTGAGTGATGAAAAACCAATTTGACGTAATGAAAGAAAGGTTTGAATATTTTTGAGAAAGCGTGACTTGAAATATTGTCAAGTTTGATAGCAGAAGTCAGATATCTAATATAGCTGAGAAGAAGGTACCATGTTGCTATTGGTTACTTCAACTTTTTGATATCTTGACGTTCAGGGAGAAGAAACATTAGTATTGTCAGTGACAGATTCAAAACCTGATGTGTTTCATTGTTCAAATAATGCATTGATTGATATTTTATATGAAACGCATTTATATATTGAACATAGTGGTAGTGACCGTATGATAGAATACTTTATCTGTCGTAAAAAATATTGCTCAAAACGACAAAGTTTTTTTTTTTAGTGTGTTTGTGAGCCTTGTCAGCATAAGAGAAAAATGTGAAAGATAGACGTTAAACCAATGTGACTTTCACATATGAGCTCAAGAAGTCAATAATATCTTATAAATTTCCAATATTAACCTGATGGAAAATATAAATCTATATTAATTTACCAATAAAATCTTATTACAATTTTTGTGTTAATAGCACTTCAAACAAAGAGATCAGAAAGACTCAACAAATTCAGAAGAAAGTTGTAGCATGGTTGCTTGATATATTCTTGTTGTTTGGCGCTTCATGTATTCTTCAGTCCGACAATGGAAGAGAATACTTAAGTAACTTATATATGACTGAAAAATAACTGGCCTTAGTTTAAGATCGTTTCATGGATGAGCCAATACATAGCCATAACCAAGGTAAAGTCAAGAAGGCTAACTAGGACATAGAGAACATGTTGACAGCTTGGATGCAGGACAATCAATTCACTTCCTGGAAGAAGAGGCTAAAACTTACTGTGTTTATGAAAAATAGAGCTCTTAATTCTGGTATCAAGAGGTCCCCTTACATGGCTATGTTTGGCTGTGCACCTAGAATCGGACTGTCAAGAAACCTTATTCCGAAAGACGTACATGCATCAAGCACTTTAACTAAACCTCATGCTGAAGTTTTGGTTTGAAGAAATTGCGTCAAATAAAGTGTTTAAATATGTGTCTTTTGTTCAAAGGATTGCAAGGAGACGCTATCTTGTTGGAAATATGAACAACTTGTCCACTTATAATGCTCGTAAGACTGCTACGTGGAAGATAAAATTGTACAAAAGGTCTAAATATCGAGAAGGAAATACGAGAAGCTAAGGAATGTTTGGAAGGTCAAGCTAAGAAAGTTAAATTAATATCCGAAAAATCTCAGGCTTCAAAGTTGCTCACGGATCCAGTACCTGAAGTTGACGGAAAAATATAAGTTACCAGATTTAGTTTTTCGGTTGGAAACAAGAAATGGTCGCTCAAGCATCTGTATTCTCGGTCCCAGTTTGGTGTGTGTAAACAACAATTAATTGCAATTGAAGAAGTTCTGAATATCAAGACATCGCTCCAGTTTGTTGCTACAGTTCAATATACCGGTACTGGTGGAGGATTGTTGAAAAACTCCATGCATAAAGACAGCTTGACAACAAAAAGTGTATTTTCTTCAAAGATAATTTACTATGCTATGTGCTATTCTAGTAATCCTTGTTGTAATAGATGATTAAATAATAGAATTATAAGATTTTTTAAAGAATTAATTTTTATAAATACTTGTTTTATCAATACTATTACTTCATTTCATATTTTGTTGTTTTGATATGTTTAGTTTTAGTTAAATTTGCCTCATAGTAGTCTAGTAAACATTCCATACCTTGCGTCAATAAAATTCCATGTTCCATTCTAGCAGATATCATATTAAGTATTACTAAAATGATGAAATTTGGTAAAAAGATTCTTATTTTATAGTTATTTATTTTACTACCTAGGACTCTTATTTTATGATTTTTCTTTTTAAATGTCTATTTTAAGTATAAGTAGCCTGACAGTAATTTAACATCCAGTTATTCAATAAATATGAGTAATAAAACTTATTTTAAACTTTAACTACATGCCATCAGTTAAATTAGAATAACTATTTAGTGTATAAAAGTACATTTATTTTATATTTTGATGGATCCACTCAGGTATTTATCTACCGTGGTTATTTTATTAAATAACTGAATCTTACACATTAACGGTAATCTATTTTATACATATTACTTCCCCTGAAAGCCGATTTCCTGTAACACAAACATGTAGACCGGGTTGTCATATCATTCAACCGCACCTTAACGAAAGTGTAATTTCCAAATTAAGGTGACGTAATGTGAATTGCTCACAGCTTTCTAGCCATTGTACATAATACAGTTAATTTGTGTGTGCCCACTTTGTGTAATGGTTTAGGTTCAACTCTGAGTGGGGTCGTCTAACTTTACATTAGACCACATTAGATGTGTGCTGTGTTACACGGTTAATAAATACAAAGCATTAAAGGAAAATAGAGTACCCATTGTACCAAAAGCGCCTGTGTACTTAGGAAAGCAAACAATCAAGCAATTAAACGGATATGTCATGGGAAATCTATTGTTTACACAAGTCTCCCTTATTTGCTTTACGGCTTCGCTGCACTCTACGTTTGATCATTTTTTTAAAATCAAGCCATCCTCTACGGTCTGGATGTGCAAAACAGTATTTTGTTATGTTTATCATAACTGTTTTATTTATATATTTATTTAGCGCCACGTCTTACTACCCATTAGGGTTATACGCTTAAGTAATAATTACGCTAGTGGGTTAGGCATTGGTAAGGTTAAATATAGAGGAAGTTAACCTGCATTTGCGTGGAGGAAGAGTGGAAAACCATTTAGGAAAAGCCACCCAGTTCACCCGAGTGAGATTCGAACCTCGATATCCCCGTCCTCAGGAGTCTAACTCAACACGAAACTAGCGCGCTATCTAACTACGCCAACGAGGCAGGTTTTTCATAAGTAATGATCTTATTTTATTAGAGTACTTTGTTAATTATTTGTATATTTTAATTAAGTATAATAAACACTCTTTTAAGATGAAAACGTTCATAATATTTTCCCAAAATATGTTTCTGTGTATTTTATTGAATTCTTTTTATATTTTTAAATTTATTGTGTGAAAATTTCTCTCATGGAAATTATTATTCAAGACGTTTTAACCTGAGATGAATCAAGCCTAAATAATCAATATAAAAAAAGTTGACTTTAAAATCCTTGATGGCACTTAAAATAAACCTCAGCGCTATTCACATTGGGAGATAAAATCATTTAAAAAACATCTACGTTCAACTATCTATAAACATTAACTAAAAATATTTTAAATTATATGTTATATAAGAGAATATTACCAAGGTTCCCTTTAAAAGTCAATAAAAACGCATTGGTGAGCACACGGATAGGGAAGTAAGAGTCATATGCTTTGGTGGCGGCTGTAAGATCTGGGTTTGAATCCTGAATGAGTGTATTAAAATGTTCTTTAATATCCTCTCTACCCAATTTGTATAAATAAGCGGATAGTCCAACAATCTTGATCAGTATAAGTGGCAGTCACACTAAATGTATATATATATATTATAAATACACAATCAATACACTTGATGTTTATAAGACATTGAATATAAAATTAGTTTAGAAACTTCATACTAGATCGCACCCTTGTATTGATTGACTATTCCATTTATGTATGTAATTTCACGAAGAAACTTTCAGCATTGTCGATTTGGTTCTTCTTTCCACCATTCTTGAAGTTTTCTCTCTCATTGAACTGTTTAGAGAGGAAAAGAGGGAAGTAATAGGAGTAAAGATACAAAGAGAGAGAGAGAGAGATAGAGAGAAATGGAAGTGACGCAAGAAAATTGAAGAAGAGTCAGGGTGTGCCAATGTCAAGGAGGGGTGCGGAGGGAGTGTTTGCCTTGGCATGTCTCCTACGTTTCAAGAGGTCAAGTCGCCCGTAGGTCAGGCGTGACCTTCCACCAACTAGAGAACGACCATTTCAATTTGTCGGGATGGTTTTTCTTGTGTGTGTGTGTGTGTGTGTGTGTGTGTGTGTGTGTGTGTGTGTGTGTGTGTGTGTGTAGGTGGTAAGACAGGGGGGTGGAGAAGAGGTGAGAGAATTGGGGAGAGTTCCACAGACGAACAAGAGGTACTTTTGGAATGTCTTCGAGCCACGTCCGTCCAGCCGGATGGTCTGGTCTCTTATCTTCGACCGACTGAGCTTGCAAGGAATTTTTTTTTTTTTCTCACCCTACTGAACCTTATATGTTCCTTGATTTCACACCCCTCCTAATCCTCCTCTCTAAACTTTATGACACTGAGGCGTTGCCGTAGCTCACACATGAGATCATTCAAGAACTTTGGTGGTACTAGGGAGATAAGGGGCTCTTTAAGAAATTGATTTACATTTTAAATAAAAGAGCTCAATTTTTTTTCACGTAATAAGGTTTAACAGGGATACTTTTTTTTTTTCAAACGGAGACATGTGTATGTGTGTGTGATTATATTCGTATGTATAAGAGAGAATATACTTTTATCAATTTAATTTTTTTTAATGTATGATTAAAAGGTGACCTGGTGGTTTAGGGATATGGTGTCAGATATTTGTGCTGGGAGTCTGGGGTTCAATCCTCGGTCCCGGTACATATTTATCTGATTACCAAAGCCTTCCTTCACCTCTGACAGGAGGTGTATTAATCACAACTTGTGAATGTGTGGAATGCTAGGCCTCCCCCGTGGTTCAGATCATACGTTAAAATGTAGGTACTCCATTTCATCTCACAATAACCCTACCATTAAACATTAGCGTAAGTGCGTATAACCCAACGGTTTTAATGAATTACATTTACTCAGTATGTCAGACACTGCCAAATACTTGATGACCCATATAAACGTGATAGTGATGAAATTACTCAAGCTATGCGTTTAGATACGGAAATACTAACATTAAAAATATATTATAAAATATAATTATAAAATAAACACCTATGTGATTAGAGTACTGAGTTAAACCATAATTATTCTTAAATAATACATTTTTATACACAGATAAAACTATAAATTAAAAAATAATAATTGAAGATTGCTTTTGTCATTGCCAGCCTAATGCTAGGTTGAAAAAATCAATAGGAAATACAATAATTTTTTCATAACATTTAACATATCACATAAACTTATTATTTTATGATGTTATTACTTTGATTGGTAATTAACTTATGAATAAAATTTCAAACTAAAACATATTATTTTTTCTATGCGAAATGTCAATTAATATGACTAACATAAGTTTTAAAAGTGAGCTTCTTACCATAGATTTGTAAATATTATTACATCTAATACATTTTAAATTGAGTTTTGTGAACTTTATACACACATTTGGAATTGACTGGAATTTCATATTATCTTTGCTCGTATTTATGACCCTTTCTACTTTATGACTCATTTAATAGTGACCAAATGTGCTAAATTTTGTACTAATCTTAATGAATAAGAATAAGAATTTGAAATAAAACATACTATTATATAGTTTGTTCAACATAAAAAGATTTAAAAAAATAAATTTTCTTGACCAGGTTAACCATCTTTTATATTTTAGCCACTATATTAATGTCCAGATTAAGTAAAACTTTAAGCCTTTACAATTAAATTTAAACTAATAGCACCCAGAAATACACACTGAAGGCCAACTTAGTCTAGATGGGAGTATGTGCTTGGAATTTAGTTTTGGACTATGTTTCTAACCAACAGATATTCTATTTATTATACTATAGAATAAAGCCCTGGTTTATAGAGAATATGATTAAAGGTATGAAATCTATGTATTTACTTATATGATTTCTAAAATTAAAATATAAAGTACTTTTATTAATATTGTAAACTGTTTATATATAAACAAAACAATATAGTAAGTAAAAATATATGCATAAATAAAGGTGATCAAGGTATTTAATTTATGTTATTTTATTTCCACTTGAAGGTAATTAACTTTGTATATAAACTCATTTAAAATAACTCCCTTATAACCAAAGCCAATTATTTACACTCTATATAGTCTAGATAGTCTTTGTAAGGTCACTATAATCAAGATGTCTATCACTCACATATTTTCACACATCATCATATATATAACCTTCCACAAATTGGCTTTCTTTCCCAATACAACTTAAAAGAATTTCAAACACAAACGGTAGGAGATCGGTCATCTCATTACGGTATTCAACCACTAGAGCGCTTCACCTTTCGGCCACGGAGTTGAAAGGTCCTCGACTGCCATTGTGATCAGGAAATGGACGAAGTACCCGGGAAACCACTGATTAGACATCTGGTATATTCTCTCATCAACGATCATCGAGATTATTAGTCTGTCATTTACGTGCTAGATGGGACAATGTCTCAATTGAAGGACGATAATGTTTAGAGGATGTGACGTCTGGCCTCTTATGGTTATTTGACCATCAACATTTTATTGCACAATTTTTAAAAGTGTAAGATAATTAAATCACTATTTATAGATTATAATTATTTCAAATATTTACGGTTTCTGGATTATAAGTGTAAAACCTGCTACTTTTGCTCTTTTCGTACCAATGTTAAGCCAATTAATGTATAGGGCTCACATTTAGTATAAATAGACATTCATATTGAGGTGTACAAAATGAAACATTTATAATATTAATAAAATTGATACAAATACTAATAATATTAACACAATAATTATTTCAATAAAATATTCAAATTACCGTATATTAATTTTTATAACATATAATGTTAATTTGTATATTATTATTATCACTAATTTTATTAATATCATAAAAATTTCAACCCAATACATTAATTACTATACCGATGGTATACAAAAAGCATAAAATAGCATGTTAAACCCCTTATAGATCATTAACTGTATTATTTTAATGATTATTAAAATACACCTTTTAATTATACACTTGTTAAAATTGGACATACATTTTTACTGACTAATTACCGAATCATATCAGCACATGACTTTCTGCCTGATTGGATGGTTGGACTCCGTAATATGTTAAAAATATGCGCTTAAATAAAGGCGTAAAGGGATGTTCTCATTATATTATCCACGTAATTTTGTTCCAACGGAGGTAATTGACCTTACATAAAACTCAATTTAAAAAAAAGAATCACGTGTAACAACACCCAGTGACCCGCCTCGGTGGCGTAGTTGGCTAACGCGCTAGTCGTGTTGAGCTTGACCGCCGAGACGGGATATCGAGGTTCGAATCTCGTCGGTGAACTGGGGTGGTTTTTCCAAAATTGTTTTCCACTCTCCCTCCACGCAAATGCGGGTTCACTTCTCTAAATTCAACCTTCCCAATTCCTAATCCATTAGCGTAATTAGTACTTAAGCGTATAACCCGAACGGGTATAAGACCGTGCTAAATAATAATAATAATAATAATAATAAACACCCAGTGGTTTGAGAGCAGTAGTGGCATAGCGCAGGGGGTGAAGGGTGAGTATATTATTGTAGTGCTATTGGAGGGAAGAAAGTAACAAAGTGAATCTTCCTATCTTTTGTTATAAAACATGCTTCGCTACTACCATGGTAAAACACGTTTACGACTAGCCTTTCACCTCTTTTATGCTGTCACAATGCAGAACAAACTAAACTGATAGAAAATACGTTTTTGAAAGAAAATAGAGACGTCGAAGAGCTAAGTCACGAATCCTTAGTACAACTATATCCAAATTTTCATAGCAAGCCCGTTTTAGAAAATACAAAAAAATTTTTTGCTGCCAACAATGATAACATTTTACTACATTATTGTTGTTAATCTATAGGTATTGATACTATCTATCAAAATTGGCAGCTTCGCGCTTCATATCACATGACTTGACGTATGAATAAGTTGACGTAGATATAGTTACTTTTACATTTGTCAAATAACGGTTTTCCTATGAAAATCAAACAATACACGATACAGAATAGTGAGTTTTCGGAAGGAGATGAATTTAGAACCTATAATAGAGTAGCAATGTAGCTCAATTTGTTTTCTATAGCTTAGTTTATTACCTTCTTCAGTATCACTAAAAGTATGTTGTTAAATAACCTTTATGATAAAACGTTGCTACTATTTTATTTTATGTGTAAAATACGAATTTTCTTTTTCCTAAGTGTATTGAAAAAATAATAATTAAGGTGTGTATTGGTTTATCCAATAAGTGGTAGGAGTGTAGGTAATTGACAGCCAATAAAATATACTAGATATACTCCCATGTGTCCATTCACCAAACCGTATGATCTACCAGACCATACTTATGTTAAGATGTCACTTTAAATTAATAATAATTATATCCAAATAGGTTGATATAAGTTACTTTCAGTCAATGTTTGTAATAAAGAATCTCTATCTAGAAGTCACTTACCTCCACTCCTACGTAGATAGAATATATTATGTTTTTATATTATTTACATTTGTAGTTGAAGTCTGGTGTCCTGGTATAGAGTTCGGCATTCCTGGCTACTAACGTAGAGGTCCAGGCCTTGATTCCAAGTGGTAACATAGGTATTTTTTTCCCGATGTGGAATCGTTCCTATGTTTGCCATGGTCCGTTTATTAATGCTGAAGCTAGGTTTAAGACAACTTGCATGACATAATCATAATTATCATCACATATCATCGGGATGAAGTAACCGCACCTGTATGAAGGCCCAACCTCTGACGACTCTTTTAAATATCAGTCACTGTCAGTAAAAGACCAGGAATGTCTAGCTAAACAACCCTGGTGAAAAAAAAAAGTGATTATATTGTGCAACACTTGAAATAATCTAACAACTGGATTATACTTTAAAACTTGTATTGGTGGACACGGGACTAAAGCGTAAACCTTGTCAGGTTTGGTTTTCGAGCAACTGGAACTTCTGTTTTCGTTCAAATTATGTCCGGGTGTTCCAAGAGTGTATTTTTCTTGAATGGTTTTCAATTTTTCCACACGCAACTGCATCTACATTCCCTATAAAACCCTACCTTACTCATATCTAATCTATTAGTGTAAAAAGATCAGCTAGCCTTGATTGGTAGTATAACGTGGTGCACACATAAACTAAGTTAAAGAATATACAAACATGCTTTTTATAGGTGATCAATAAATAAATAATCTTGAAATAGTATTTTTTAATTTAGTCTTACTACTAATACTGACCCGCATCGGTGGCGTAGTTAGCTCTAGCGCCAGTCGTGTTGAGCTTGACCACCGAGGAGGGGAGATCGAGGTTCTAATCTCTGTCGGGTGAACTGGGGTGGTTTTTCCTAAATGGTTTCCCACTCTACCTCCACGCAAATATGGGTTCACTTCCTCTAAATTCAACCTTCCCAATTCCTAATCCATTAGTGTAATTAGTACTTAAGCGTATAACCTGAACGGGTAGTAAGACGCGGTGCTAAATAAATAACATACTAATACTGATAATAAACATTTAATTTCGCTAGTATTTTAAGTATGAGGAAGGTTGAATTTGAAGTAAATATACCCATATTTGCGTAAAAGTATTACACCATTAAACCTCAATAACTATATCATCTAAAAACTAGACTAAATGAGTGTTAAATTTAATCCCTTTACCAACCAATGTCAGTAATATAATTCACTTAGAGCACTTTAATTTATCTTTGTTTAATTTAATACCCAGGTATAAATCATGCATTCATATTATATTTTAATAATAGATTATTTATTTCCCCCCCATTCAACCATTTGATGAGTTAGTATCGCAATGTTTGCGTTTCTGTACGGGTGCCTGACTAACCCACCGCTCGGACGGTCGGTCTGTCACTTACGTAATGGATGTTGTCCAGCGTGCTGACAAATCTGCAATCTGTCATTACAACGCGTTGCCACGTCTGGTTAAATCGCTCTAGACCAACCTGCGCCACCCACGCCATGTTTTATTGGAATATATTATACGTCCTTCCTCCCTCACATTGTTGTTGTCAGTCAAATATGTAAAATGGTGTTTCATGAAAATTTTATAATTGTGTTTCTGTTTTGTGTGTTGGTTCTTTTTTTTTTTTTCAAGGGAGATTTAGTATGATTACTGTGCAATACTTCAATCACATCTGCTTTTAAATATCATATTTCATGAATATTGAAGTCTTTCGATAAACACAATTATGTTAATTATTGTCACTGAAAAAAATAGATTATGAGCATAGCCCTAGAATATATGATACACGTGTATTAAAAAAATTGTGAAGGAAAATGAATAATTAGTTTGGAAAAACTTGTAAAATACAGATAATTTTGTATGACCAGGAAAATTAAAAAATGTGTTTGAACTATCAGTTAATTATTGGAATGGTTTGTGAAGTGCGAAGTATGTAAGTTAAAACAATTATATTATTTAATAGTTACCTTCTTTTTTCTTTTTTTTTTTTTTTTTTACAAAAATCGGTGGCATAGTTGTTTCTAACTATTCAAAATTCCCCACACAAAAGTGCGGTAACTGCATACTGATATGGTAGTGAATCACAGATAATAAGTTAGACATTTTAATAATCGTGCTTTGTATGTTAATTAATGTAGCATTATTATTATTATTATTGTTTGAATAATTATCTTCCATTTGTAAATTTTATATCTTATGTAAGAATCAGTGATCCTTAACGCAGTGGCCATGGGCTCAAAATCACACACCAAGCCATTTGTTTGTGACTACTGATCATTCAACCAGATAATTAAATCTTGAAGGGAAATATATAAACTGATTTTTATCGGAAACCCATTTCTAAAAGCTTCCATCTCTTATCAGAATAATAAAAAAATTACAATACATTAGGATTCTTGTATGAAAAAGTTCGTTCAAAAACGTTCTTCTTACTAAAATGATGGTGAAGCATATCGTGTGCATGGCTTACCGCGTTCACATCAGTTTTATATTGTAAACGGGGCATGAGAACTATCTCTGATCATATAGCAGTGTTTAATCAATCAATATAATAACATAAAAATACATAGATATAATCCTACTTTCCCAAATATAAGACATTTGCTGAATAAATGAATTGCCTAAGATCACACTGAATACAAATGTGAGCTAACATTATATAATGCTGATTGGTGCGTAGTAAAATAATTCTAACTTTTTAGATAATTTAAATAATCCACTTTTAAAACTGGAAAATTTTTATGTGAATAAAATATTGTTATCTTTAGATTGTTTGATTTCCAAATACAATTTTACCTTTAAAAATATTTTTGTGGCCACAGCAACCTGCTGATATCTGTAATGTGCCCCTAGTCGAAAAAAAGTGTTTTACCTCTATTCTAAGATTTTGAAATCTCGATAGCAACTTGATAAAAACTTATTTTTTGTGTAGCATGTCTTCTACCAGTCCGGACAGGCTGAAATTTTACACTAATGGAATTATAATAATGAAGGATAGAATTTATATTAAATTTGACCGAACCTGCTTGGAGGGAAGATAGAAAACCATTTAGGAACAAAATATCCAGTAAACCTAACTGGGATCAGAGGGTTAAGAGATTTAAATACAAAATACACCCATCTTTGAACCTATATAATGTAGTTCATATATCCATACTTGGGGAGAAAATCTTAAAACAATCCAACTAATTTAATTTAATTATTTGATCATTGAGTAATAAATCAGTTTTCATTATTTTAGGAAAACAGTTATTGTAAATTTTAATGAGTTTGTAGGCTTTATCATATTTTGTTTGTAATTGGTTTTGAAGTTTTAGTTTATTAATATTTTTTCCATTACTTCTTTTGTTAGTTATAATAATAGTAGACTATTATTTTTTTAAAGCTGATTAAGTGTAAGACTTTTGTTTAACCTCAACCTTACCAAAGTAGAACACGTTTTAATAAACACGTTAAACCTAAAATATAAATGGTTTTACGAGTGTTAGCTATTTGTACTGTAGGTTGAAGTTTACCTTTCCTTAAGAATTAACTTTCTCGTCCTATACTTTTAAACTATTTATATTTAAAGACTTAACGAGAGGGTTCGTGACGTAACGTTTCTTATGCGCAGGTCACGTGGCGGTGGCGACCTCAACCAACACGGGCGAGACGCTCACCCGTCCTAAATCCTCTTTCATGGACGCCTCAAGGCGCCTAGAGCACCCCTACTTCGACGACGTCTCCCCTAGGAACGTGACTGCCATCGTGGGACAATCCACGATCCTCAACTGCCGCGTTAAACACCTCGGCGACAGAACGGTAAGGATCCCGTCAGTCATTTACGTGTGTTGCTTGAAGAGAGAATTACACCTGAGACATGGAGGTGGTATGGGCTTGGTGCTGGGGATGGTGATATTGGTAACAAACCAAATAGAGCCCAATCTTGATATTACTGTAATTGTAAAATGTTTCCTCCTCTTCACCATCCACTCAACCAATCACACACATATTAATGTAATAAGCGAATGTGTGAATCTACTCTGAAATGATAATTTTTTTTATAAATGAAAGCGAGCAATTAAGTAGTATATGTTCATTATGTAGAACTATCCCAAATAACCAAGCATCCACGAGTCATCCCTGTAATGTTTCGCAATATTCCAGAGACTAAAGGTAAGCGCCCACTGGGTCGGTACCGCACGGACGGAACGTACCGCACGGACCGCACATTTTAGGGGGGTGCGCCCACTATCCGCACTGACGGCACGGATGGAAACTAAGTTTGCTCAGCTGCTCTTGAGCCAGAAGGTGAGCTTCTCATTTGAAAGCTCAAGGAAGTAATGTTTGCATTTCTGTTATTGTTGGATTTGTTTCATATTTATATTTGTGCTTTTGTGAGTGATATTTCACCGTAATATTTAAATATGGAAAGCGATGAAGAATATTTAGCTCTTAGTTGCCTTTTAATTGAAGAGGAAAGAAGAGAATGTACGAAACGACAATTCTGGGTTCACATCAACAGGAAAAGACTTATGTTTGGCGAATACTACACATTATTTCCTGATCTGGTTGAAGATGACGCCAAAAATTCCGGCCCGCACTTGATTTTAATTCACTCGCCCAGACTTTCTGTCGGATGGCGGAACGACGGAGAGTCCGTTGCCGGCGGTACCGACGTAGTGGGCGCATCTTGGTAACAAATAATGCTACGAATTAGTTGTACTTTCCGTTCCGTCCGTGCGGTCCGTGCGGTACCGACCCAGTGGGCGCTTACCTTTAGGATGACAATAGTTTGAACCATTTAGGATGTTATCGTCCAATGTCATATCATGGATGTATCCAAGGTAGTCAGAGCTGGCTAAAACTGCCAGCAACCTACTAGGTCCCCATTTGACCAATCACATATGGAACCAGATTCATGGTTAGGCTTAGGGCCGTACGCAAGAACTTGACTAAGTGGATGCTTAGTGGACACTAGCGTAGGTTTGCTTGCGTCATCACAGGTTAAAAGGTGGAGCGATAGTGTACTCGGGACCACACTATCGCTCCACTAAGCATCACTAACGTTCTTGCATATCACCCTTAGTGCGTCGCAAGTGCGGCTCGAAACCAAACCCAAGATGACACCTACTTAAATTCAAATTGAATGGGCCAGCTTTGTAATGAAACTGACCCATTCCATTTTGGTCTTGGTAGGTGTTGTCTTGTGTTTGGTATCGAGCCGCACTTGAATCGCAATAAGTCTGAGTAAGAATCTTCCCCTTAATTGTAGAAAAGAATGGAATCTCATATTGAAGACGAAATAAAAATAAATAAAATAATATTCCTTGGTTTATTACTGATTATTTTAAAATAGAAAATGTTTTGTAAATGTCACTGCATTATAATTATATATATTCTTTCAATATTGCTTGTTTAAATTTTATTAGTTATAAAAATCAAATATTATTTATCGGTATTATGTTTAACGCCAAAATTTAAAATGGATTAATTTTAAAAGTAGGAACGGGAGAGTCAAAATTTTATTTGGAATGAATACGGAAACTTACATAGACGACAGAAGAAAATTGAGCACTTTCACTCAAACTTGAAACTATTGAATACATTATGAAAATTAAAAATGTGACCATTCACAATATTTCTAGAAATTTGTTAATGCGATTACATGGCTATATGGATGAGAATAAAATTGATTTCTCAACATAAATGTATTTATTTTTATAAGATTTAAATTAATATATTTGGTCTTCTTAAAATTTCTAATATATTTTTCAAATGCCAAATATTCGAGTGAGAATTAAAAAAAGGAGCGTTAATATGGATTTAACCATAGGCTGAGTAAAAATACCTTTTTAACTTTGAGCTTTGAACAAAACCAAATATGATACAGATTTTTAAAAAATCAAAACAAAACACACTTTCTATGAATGAACAAATTTTTGTGGTTTGTTCCTATCCACACAGTTTTTTAAAAAAAAATCTAATTAAGTCAGTGGTAATCTGTTCAACAAAACAAAAGTTAAACGGTATAAAAAAACACGTTAGTTAGAGAGTTTCACACACGAGCGCTCCTAATAACGATCAGTCTATGTTACAGCATCCAAAGAGCTCTCCTATAAACCATCGAGTCTTCCTCAAGTGAATTAATGGTTGTATACTTGTGTACGCGTCAGTGGATCGTGATTAAGATGTGTGGAGTCAAGCTAGTTTTTCTCATGGCAAGGATTCAGTTCTTGGTCGGAAAGGGGTGGAGTGCGGGGGAATGAGGGCTCCTGGGGAATAAAAGAAAATGAGCATAGGAAAAAAAAAATTGAGGCGAGTACGTAAAGTGAAAAATGGGTAAAACCATGATAAAAGGTGATGTAAGAAATTAAGGAGAAAAAGCAGGATTTTTTAAAAATATTTCTTGAGGGATGGGGGAAATGTTTCATTGTAAAACTAAATGTGATAGATGCATTTTTTTCTGGAAACTACAGTTTTACATTATTTCGTAACATTGTAGATTAATATTTTAAATTTCTCGGCTTTAAATCATCTGTACATAAATAGTTATAAAAATATATAAATATCTAACAAATAATATTTTATAAGTTTTGATATATCGTTAAAAAGACTTTTTAATATTCTAAAATGTTTATATTTTGCTTTAAATAATCATTACTAATACAAAAATATACTTAATAATTACGTAAAAACATAAATAAATAAAGCTCACACCAAAACTATAAACCCCAATTTCATTAAATTTACAAAATATGAAACATAATGAATCAATAAAAGCTATTGTACATTTATCAAGATCTTCTCTCCTAAAGGAATCTTTTGGTTTGAGAGCGAAACACTCTTCCACTGAGCCAAGTAGTATAGTCTTGTGTTAACTCTTCTACGCTTCACATTATGCATTATATTAACAATTAGCTATTAATCTACATCGGTGGGTACGTGAGATTAATGTCAGTCTCACCTATAATGTCTATCCAGCGATATCATCTCGCGTGACTGATTGGATATATATTTTTCCACTCTCCCAACACGAAAATGTGGGGGAATTTCCTTTTACATATAGCATCTTCATCCCTAACTAATACTTAACAACACACTTTGATGGTCACATGGTTTAAGGCGTCACACTTGCAATAGACTAGACTGCTGATGAGAGGGTATCGGGGCTCGAATCCCATTTGGGTGTACTAAGGTTGGTTATTAATCATTAATTCTCCCCTATCCTTCTATGCCAATGTGGGTACACTTTCACTAAGTTCAACCTTCCTTATCCCTAACACATAAGCTTAATTAGTACATAGGTGTGTAACTCAAATTGGTAGTAAGACGTGGTACAGAAAAAACAAACAAATTAAAAGATGTATAGCTCAAACGTGGTAGGGAAAAAACTTCAATAACTAACACTTTTAAATAATTGAAAAATAATATACGCTAATGGTGCGAATAAAAAAGATAATTTAGAAACAAAACTATCGTAAAACTTTCAAAGGGTAGTGAATAAAAACAAAAAGGTGAAGGAAAAGGAAAAGGAGGGGTCACAAAAGGTTGACTAAAGCAAGTAGCAAGTACATCAATGCACGAGCTACTGGATATAGCCTGTATAAAGCTGCGAGTCTTTCTATCAAGACATGGCTAATTAGTTCTACCGAATTGCTGTGCTTAATTACGGTGGTGGTGGTGGCTGCTGGCCTGCTACTGCTGTTGTATTTTGTTCTCTAGAGCAAGAAATTAATTCTTGCTTCTCCCACCATAGAACAAACCCCCTTGAAATATTACTTTTCTTTCTAAACTTCATGAAAATAAAACTTTATCGTTTTGGTTTATGATTTGACATTGTTTAATCCTTTTTAATGTTTTCCAACAACTGTTACTTGTCCTAATCACACGTTTTTTTATTCCAGTAGATTTTTTAATGTCTGCAAACTTTAATATACTTGTAGCACATTATTGGAAGATATTAAAAAAATGTACAATTTTTAATGGGAATAAAACAAATCTATTGATTTTAATTAAAATAATGACTATGCTATTTATTTATACTTAGGGCAGTTTAAAATAGTTTTAATTATCTCATGCAGTCTAGCCCATGTCTGCCCTAAAATGAATTAAGCTTGCACTTCATGCATCTACTAAGGTGGATGTTATAAAATTAGTTCATGAGTTATTCATGCCAGGTAGTGTTTCAACAGAATGTGCATATTTGAATATTTTTGCACTAAAAAGTATATTTAAATATTTATTCTAATATATTTCAATAAGGAATCGATAAATCATTCCTTCCATTTACGTGTAGTACGTTAACATACATGTAAAATCTTAGGATTAAAAAAATTTGAGAAGAATATTGGACAAGAGCTAAGATAGCAGAGTTTAATATTGGCATGCCAATTCAAACTTCCAGGGATAAAATCATAGAGAAGAGTTCAATTTTGAAATATAATATTATCTAAAGTAACTAGAAAACCACATTAGCATTATTATTTTCTACGCGTCTATATACCTTTCTTGACTACCCTAATTTAAATATACTAATAATACCCGTTTCAATTGTCACATGGTATAAGGTAAGAATCAGAAACAATTTTTTTATATCACGGCCCCTATTAGCTAAAAAAATTTGGCTAGCCCGTTTAGAAATAATATAGAGCAAAACATTTATTTCATATTTCTTTGATAGTAATTAGCTTCTAACATATTTTTATGAACATAATTGGTTTTATGCTAAATATTTCTTCGGCCCAGATGAAATCAGTCGGTGGGCTGTTTCTGGTTTGCGAGTCCTATATTGCAGACCACTTGTCTAAATTGCTTCATTTTTGCAATAGAATAGGTTGCAGATGCCGGTGAGTTCGGGGTTTAAGTCCTATCTGTTGTACTGAGGGTGTTTTTTTTCTTATCTGATTTTGCACTCTCCCTCCACATGAATGCGATTACACTTCCTCTAATTTCAACCTTACTAAACCCTAAAACATTAAAGTCTCTATTACATATTATGCATATAAGCTTTAAGGGTAGTAAGAAGTGGACGTTAAAAAAACTTTTATAATTGGTTAACGTTGACGAAGACTGAATTTAGAGGAATCGTCACCTCATTTGCTTGTAAAGGGCGTGGAAAACTCTTATTTAAAACCACCCTCATTACACTTGTTCGAGATTCGAGTCATTACCTATCCGTTACAACAAGCGATACTAAATTAGCTTAACGTTTATTCCGCAAACCTACCGATTACGGTTAGATTTGTTTTAAAGAAAGAGAAAAGAATCTTTCTAACAAAAGTTGGCATTAAACATAGGGTGGTGTCGGATTGTGATCCATCCATGTGTATCACTCCAGGCTTATTGGCAAGAGACCCTTGATGTCTTCCATTCAAACGTCACCGCATAGAGTAAATATTTTATGAATAGAAAGAGTCGGTCCCTTTGGAGAATTGATTGACATTGAAATACGAGAGGCGGAGGAGGTTAGGAGGGGTGATGCTGAATGTAGAATTTAGCCGGTGTGAATGAATAATGAATGAGCAAGTATCACAGATTTTGGAATCGAAAGGGGAGGAGGTAGAGAGCATTGAAGAACTGAAAGAGGATGGGGGAACTTTTTTTTTTTTACACCCTCACCGACTAGATTTCAAGCCAGTAAGCACATCCAAGGACCGGGGGAATTTTTTCGACTAAATGCAATGGTGGCACAGTTTAAAGCAGGGGGGGTGAGAATGGGAGAGGTGGAGGAATACATCCAAAATAAACACGGAGGACATGAATAAAAGCGTTAGAGAGAAATAGAGGTATAAAACATGTTAAAAGAAAGGAGAAATTTAGAGAGAAACTGAGATTTTAAAACAAATAGAAGCACGGAGAGAAAATTGTTCTGTTTCTTGTTCATACATATGGAAAAGCCATCCAGAGCATGTATTTTTTCCATCCATACAATCTTGCATATATATGTTCAACATAGATGTCATGAGAAAGGGGAAAAAAATGTGTAGAATAATTAGAATTCTTCGTGACGATCTTTTTTTATATATACATAAATATAAAGCGTACATAATAACTCACTTAAAAAGTGTGTTGTACAATATGTCAGCTGCAGTCAGTAGAGTTTAATTGGTTCCTTAGTACCCTATTTGTTAGAACACTCGTTTTTATGAGCGAGTGAAAGCTATTTTGAACAGGGTGTCCATCAGCCTGGAAAACAGGGAAGAGCTTCATCGAGGAATCAGGTAATTTGATCAAATTTCTGGAATATTAACATTCTTTCTTAGATAATGTTTGAAATAGTAAAAAAAAAATGATATCTTCCAGTTGATGAAAATTGAGAATCTCTTTTAACAGAGTTGTCCCAGTTGAGAATAAATCTCATTTCTCAAACAAGTCGTCTTTCCAGCTCTCTACCAGCATCTTTAGCTAAAGTTAGGTCATGGCTATGCGCACTCGCGAGAGTTTGATTACATTATAGGAAGAATTATCTAAAAAAGAATGGGTTTCAAAACTATTTTTAACAATATTATTGTAAGGTGATGTTTTAATGGTCCAACATATTCGCACTGAAATCTGACATACATCGCCTTACCTAAAAGGCCATCGCTTTAGATTGAAATATTTTAACCACTTAGCAATTTCAGAATGTATGTATCTAAAAACATTTTTACAACAGGTTGCAATATTAATATATTTTTTGTAATATATAGTGAATGGAAAATTTGATTTTTTTTTAAACCTGGAAAAGTCAGTTAGTTTTAAAATCTAGTCTGGCTGAACAGCCTGTTGAAAGTGTGATTTTTCAATCATTATGACACCAAACAAACAACTTGGCCATAAATATGACCCAGTGTAAAATATGTACCTTGTGTCATTAAAGCTTTTGTTGGAGTAGTGAGATTAATATAATGATTTGAAAATGTAATGGGTTGAGTTGTCGAATGGTCTGAGGCATCACTCTAGTCTTATACCGGATGCACGGCAGTTAATGGGTATTTTGGGGTTCGAATTTTAGTAGTATGTACCATCGATGTTTTTTTCCGATTTGTTTTTAGACTTTCACCTCGCTCAAATTCTGGTAAATTTATTTTAAATTCTATATTTATTATTCTTATCTACTTTGTACAGTTAAATTCACACAGCTCGGATTGTAGAAAGCCATGGGGAAGGAAAAAATAATTGATTGTTCAAATTTATACTTATAAACATTGAAAAAACTTGGGCAAATTTTATTGAAAATAAAATATGGTATATCCTATATTAAAATTTCAAAAAACTTTTGTGTTTGTGAATTTCCTAACTTATTAGCTAATTATATTATAAATATTAAAACCAATTTAGTAAAATAATAAATTATATACTAGTTAATAACTATTTTGCTATATTATATGGGTGTAAGTAAATGTACAAATGTGCATATTTTGTAATAATTACTTGCTAAACTCAATATCGTGTATTATTATTATTATTATTATTATTATTATTAGCACCGCGTCTTACAACCCGTTCGGGCTATACGCATGATAATGTAGAATGGTAGGGTGACTGTGAGATGAAATGGAGGACCTACAGTTTAACGTAGAGTCCGAACCATGGTGGAGGCCTGGAATTCCTCACATTCACAAGTTGTGATCAAATATCTTGTAATTTTTGTGGCTGCACAACAGATCTCATTCATATGTTTAATTTATTAAAGGAGGTTTTATAAAATTTTCCTATGATCAGGATTCTGGATTAACCTAACTTTATCATTATTATTATTACTAGCACCGCGTCTTTCTACCCATTCAATCTATACGCACTTACGCTAATGTGTAATGAATGGTAGGGTAAATGTGAAATTAGATGGAGGACCTACAGTTTAACATGGGATCCGAACCATGGTGGAGGCCTGGCATTCCAAACATTCACATGTTGTGATTAATACACGTATTTTAAGAGGTGAAGGAAGGGTTTGGTAATCAGATAAATCTTTACTGGACCCAGAATTGAACCCTAGACCCCCAGCACAGAAGTCCAACACCTTACCCCTAGACCACCAGGTCTGAGTTTATCAAACGTAATTTTCAGGAGCCGAGAGTGCCACTAAATAAAGTATTAAAATATCCTTGGGGTGATCACAATTCTAACCGGAGGCCCAATACAGAACCCGTTAACGTAACACCTATCTATCAAAATAATTCAAACTAATCTCAAAGCTCGCTATTAAAATAACTTTTAAATTCATTATAAATTTTATTTATTATATTTTTGTAAAATAAGCTCAAATAAAAATGTAATTCCTATATGGTGATATTTAGTAATCAGTTTCACTCTCCATCAATATTCTGACACATGTATACTAGAATTATACTGTTCTTAAGAAAATACTTTACACACCATTAAAATATAATCTGTAGATTAATAATAAATCAAACCCGCAATTTGTATTTCTAATAATATTCATGTTTATTTGGTAAGATGTAATAATATTTGATAGTACCCCTAAATTTATATCTTCTTTTTTATTCCCTTCTTATTTTATATACTTTTATTCTATGACGCCATATTTCGGTAATTTTTCACCATCTTCAAGTCTTATTTGTATTAAAGATGATTGATTTTACTTCACACTATTGGAAAGTTTGTGAAATTTTACGGTTTTTTAAGGAATAAATTATTCCTTTGTTTGTATGCTAAATATTGTAAACATAAAAAAAAAAAATATGAGTGAAGAATGACCGTGGGCACGGGACGAATCCTGGATAGCTCAGTGGTTAGAGCATTGGCGTACTAAGCCAAAGGTCCCGGGTTCGATTCCCGTGTCCAGGTGTCATTTTTCAATTTTCAGAATAATATCTAACTGAACCAACTACCATTAATATAGCTTCGGCTATTTACACTTAATTAAAAAAAAAGTAATTGCATCTACCTTTTTCATCGGTTCCATCCTCATTTAATTGAAAAATCTAATGCTCAAACAAATAAGGTTTGTTTCTGAAAGTCCGCAAAATATTGTCTACATAAAAAGTAGGGAATGTTTTTCAATTTTTTTAAAACTATAATTTAAACTATTTGTGATCGTTGTAACTATTTTACCTAAGGTTTTTGAACTAATAACTTGAGTTAGACTATACAGTATATATGTGTAGGTAGGTTAATTTCCTCTAGAATCGTCCCAGCAGCAAATGTGGAAATAATATGAACAAACTTGTGAAACTGTCATGATGAAGATTGGGCTCTCGAGACCTATTTACTTCTAACTCTCTCAATCTTCTGTTCCTCAAACAACTACTCATGAGAGTATGAAACGCTCTCTCAATCACATTTCTCTTTCCACATATTTATATAACCTGTTCCATTCTAAATATAAACAAACGCATGAAAAAAAATGTATTTTTTTATTTTTTTAGCATCACGTCTTACTAAACCGTTCGGCTAATTCGTTTATGTACTAATTACGCTAATAGCTTTAGGGATAAGGAAGTTTATATTTAGAGGAGGCGTATTCGCATATGCATGAAATATGAGTGGAAAACCATTTAAGAATGATCACCCTCAGTGCACACGACCGAGATACGAACCTCGATTTACCCGTCATAAAATTTACCAAGAGAGTGACGCCTTATACCATGCGGCCACTAAATGATGTATAATAAAGTGTTGTTTATTGTAATTAGCTTTCACAGATTATTTTATATTTACAGAAACACGTGGTATACTCTAATTAGTAAATATTTTTAAAATTACGTATACCTAACTTTAACTTTCTAAATAAATTAACCTAATTTAATATAAATCACAATTCTATTACCAAAATCTGTTGTATGTATTTTAATCAAATGTATAGAACTATATTTATAATGTTAAATCGACTTGAGTTAAATATTTTATTGAATGGTAATGACGGTTAATAAATAATTGAGAATATATAAATTTTACTACACGGTATTTTGTATTTTTTTAAACAGGATAGTAGTGGTTGAAATGAGAGTTCTGGCTCACTTTCTCCCATAAGGTTAACATTGATCCTCCTCATTCTATGAGGAGGATCACATTCTCCCATAAGAATAGCATTGATCCTCCTCACTGAGGAGTTTTGTCACTTTCTATCCCATTGTTCGTCTTCACAGGGAAGGTGGGTCACTTTCTCCCATTAGAATAGCATTGATCAGTGGCGGATCAGGAAATATTATTTTGGGTGGTTGACATTAATACTACCAAGTTTTACCTTGAGCTCTCTTTACTATTGATGTGGGTATCTTTCACCCATACAGATTAGTATTAAGACTTCTCAAAGTGAGTAAGTGGCGGATCGAGAAATATTATTTTGGGGGGAGGGGAGAAGGGGTGGAGGGGGAGGAGAAGAGTGAGTAAACCAGGTGTTTATAAATTAGTTACACCATTAATTTGTGAAACTTTTATAAATCACTAACATTTTACTATAATATTACTACGTATTGGGTGTTACTCGTTTAGCCGTTTATTAAAACGTTTCCCAGGAGGCACTGCGAGGAAGCGAGTAACGTCACCTCCCACCTATAGCTAATGTTAACTAAACTATTTAATTTTGATAAAGCCGTGCTGTTTCACCTGATGAAATCAGGCTATGATATTCACAAGCACTCGAGCTTTTCACATAATAAAATCTTTATTACAAAGGTTAATACAAAAACTTCCTTTTTAATATAGTTACATACAAAACATAAAGGGCGAATTTCTTACGTCTCCATTGGTGAACACATTTGTCTTATTTTGTAGTGACCGTATGCAAGAGTGTCACATCCATTATCTAAAATATAACGTTTGTCATCTCCGGGGGAAAGTGCAAGTTTATTCAAGGAGATACTGTACAATTGATGTTTCTCACTTCTTATCATAGACATATTGGCGTAGTGTAAGATCCCATGCTTTAAACATTTTTTATAATGGGCATGTTTAATTTTATTTTTGAGAGTTGTTTTTGACACACCTTTACCTACTTTTTTCTCCTCAAGACTCTCCTTTTGAATGGAGTAAAGCTTCGGTCGAAGTCCCACAAACTCTCGAATACACTCTCCATTCATCTCATCCTTCATTTTTCCCAGAGCCTTTTTATTGCACACGCTATGTAAAAAATGTGTTTCTGGATAGTCTGAAGTGTCGAATCGGTCTATATTATCAAACATATCTACATACACATTTTCTGTTTTCAGTTCGTAGCAGAGGGAATCTGTGTCTGTGAATAATAGCTTTGCATTTTGTCCATATATCCTTTTAACATAATTATAATGAAAGTTATACATGATAACCTTGCTTATATCTAAGATAGCAAAGCCTGCATAGATAGGCTTATTCAAAAGTAGGCTTATTTTTCTCATGTGAACCCCAACTAACTCTTCCGTGAAGATCGTATATGCAATAAATGCTGGTGAAGCAATACGCTTCTTCAGGCTCTTTTCATTATTTAGTAATTGGACATTTACACGATGTCTTTGATTCTCCATAGACTTCCCGAATACTGCATTGTTCATGAGTTTGAAAAAGTCCTTTTCAAATCCATTCACTGCTTTTTTTCGTTGGGAAGTATTAAAATCAATATATGGCTTCAACCAAGCACTCTGATTGAAAGTGAGGACTCTGTGTATCTTTTGAAGCTTCATACCCAAAGAAATATACAGTTTTAAATTACGGTAGTGTACCACATAGTTTTGTTTATTATTTAGGTTGGGCACTAGCTTTTCTGTCTTCCCGCCGGCTGGAGAGTTCACCTTGGATTGTATATACTTAGAGAATTGTGATAACATCTCAGGAGTAACTATGACTTTTTCAGGAGCAAGTGGATAGTCACTGTGCTCGTCATGAATTTCTTCCGGATACTCTAGATCTACTTCTAATATATAGCCCACAGGGCTATCATCACCAACTGAAATTATATCAAGCTCTGCTATTTCAGTCTTGTTCAACCACCTAAAATTACTCTGAGGAAGGCAATCAGACATAACAGTCCCGTATAAATTATTACAATCCCAGTATGTGATGTATTTCACCTCCTTTTCAGGGTTAAAATCCATCATATCGGAGTTGTTTGCTTCAGAATGTCTATTAGAAATCATAGACACCCACCACGTATCCCTTTTTCAATGAATAAATGCATTTCAATGTCAGTTAGTAGCTCCAACTCAACCTTGGTCATCTTTAAAAATGCTGCCCATGCTAGGCCGGGGCTTGTGCAAAAATGTAGACAGTCTAATTTATAGTACTCAAAACATAAAGAGCGAAAGTATTCGAAGACATCTGCTAAAAGTAGAACATCACTTAAAACGTATAAATTTTGATAATCTTCCATAGTATTCATTTCAAAGTTTTCCCACACAGTTTTAGCATGAGCGTAGTCACTTTCTGAAATATTTTCTTGGCGCATCTGATTATAGAATGCGGATTTTGGTGGTAATTGACTATCTTTCAGTTTACTGCTGCAATCCATGTAGTCGTAAGGGAACACACCTTTTCTTAGCAGAAGATCTACCTTATCAAATGGGATATTTTCATGGAGTATTTTGAATTGAATTTTCCCAACATGCAACAAATTTTCAACCAATGTTTCAAGAGATGTGCTTAAAAACTGGAACGAGTCAATAAATTGTAAATAGCCAAGACTGAATGAGATATACTTCTCCATATTGTTTGGAATACACGATATTCTTCTGTCTGTAAACTTCCCAATTTTCTGCATGATAATATGGGCGTCATAATTTTTTAAATTGTGTAATATGACGGGTATTCTCTTGGTATATTGAAACTGAATATTGCACTTACTATGAGCTACACCCCGATAAGCCCCACTGAGATGACAATGATCACGGACGCGGTCTTGACCCAACTCCTTCTCGCAGATACTACATAGGCTAGCCGAAATAAATTCATTTTCTTGTTCAGGAGTTATGTGCATGGGGACAACATTTTTCTTCATCTCAATGATCATGGTTTCTTCTTCAACAAGTTTGTGAAGAAAGGTATCCACAACATTTTCACCACTATAGACAACAGGGGGTTTCACACATTTGCCTTCAGAATCGACTATTACATATGCAAATCCTGATGGTGTATGCTTCGTCATTTTTGTAGTTGATGAATGATTGGGGTTAGGTGCACACCCTGATATTTTAATATTAAAACACTCAAAATCTGCATAGATCACATACGGTACTTTTAGTACATGTTTAAATGTCGAAAATTTCAATATTTTATCCTCTTCCTTGGGCATCTGTATCTTCTGAGCATCGGAATCAGCACACCGCTCACTATGCTCATCCCTGAGATTTTCCTTAGAAAATCTATGCAAGCAATATTTGCAATAGTATGATTCACCATTGTGTCCAGTCAGTGAGCTTAACAATCTGCTGAAGTTCTTAATAAGACAATAATGTCCTCCATCCACATTTGAAAGAAACAACAAATCCACGTGATTTTCACGACTAACCTTAGTTATCCTTAAAGGGAATATTTCTCCTTGGTATCCATATACATTAATAGATACGTTATTTTGTTTTTCAAACTTAGCTATTTGCGGTATTTGCACAGGATATTCAATACCATCCATATTTAGTTTACCTTCCAGTGATATATACTTATTCACTCGACCAGCGTTCTTGTCAGCTGGGTATAGAAATGCTAGCACGGACCAAAGAAAACATTTACTGTCAGCATTTCTTATATTAATTAGGGCATGTTTATTTCTCAACTCTTCTGGTAATGGAATATAGCTGGAAGCAGATAAAGGAACATATTTAGCTAGTTTAAGTTCTAAGTATTTCACACGGTCCTCAGACCAGCCACTTCCCTTGTGGTGGAAAGAAGAAGCTGCTTCAATCATGTAAGTGCATGCACCCTCAATCTGCGATTTTAATGCATCAGGACTTAGAGTGACGATACACTTACTGCGAAAGAAAGGAGTGATGGTTTCCTCTCCTTCCCCTCCAACACGAGAGTACTCTACACAAGCAGATGTATACCATTTTAGATTACCCATTACACTAAGTTTTTGAGCAAGCGTTGCTTCCAACTTCCTTTTAATGTTGTTAATAAAGACTAAAAATAGCGAGTCTTTTGAGGGAGAGATCTTGATGATTTTGACTGTACCATTCAAAGCTTCTGAAAAATTGCAAGGGTCGTAATCTTCATCAACATCGAGATTCTCAATATATTCCTGCTCTCTTGACTTTGAAACGTTGGCAACATTTCCCAGTGATGTTGCTCCTGTTGCAGTACAGTTTTTTAGCCTGTGTCGTAATAGATTATCCCGCCGTGAAAATATTTTTCTGCATTTATCACACTTGAATAACTTCACCTCCCGGCTATGTGCGGAAACATGTCGCTGTAAGTTGTCACTCCGACTAAAAACTAGTCCACACTCATCACACTTTTTAAGTCCACCACCGTGTTGTAAACGTATATGACGTGCCAGGTTAGTAAGCTTGGTAAAAGATTTTGAACAGTTCTTACATATGAAAACCATTTTAACCAAGCGTGTTATATTGAAATAAATGAATAAAATTTTAACTTAAAGCGTGTTGAGTGAGAACAAATAGATATCTTAATTATAATTAATTGGATAAATATTCACTATTACTCCTCTAGACGTGGAATAGACGATTCACACCAGAGCAAGCAACAAGAATTTAACGAAAACCTTCGTATGTTGGGACAATAAGTTAAAGCCCTTATATAAAATTATAAACACTATTTGTCTGTGAGTAACAAGACATGTGTGTGCACAATTATTTCATCTCCAAATGATACACCTAGAAATAAAATCATTAATCATGGGAAATAGTGTACGGGTAACACATGCGTTACTGTCTGAATCCTTTAATATATAGCTATTTACGAGTAAATTATTATGATAAGTCAAACTTATATTAATTTCTTAACAACTTTCATTTTATGCCATCTAGTGAGGGAAATTGGTACTTACAATTTATCAATGTCTTGTGTAAGCCTGTAAATATAAGTACTAAATTATAGCTATCACTACTCATAAAATAATTTAATTTCACTAATAGGGTTGGATAAGGAATGTATATATATATATGGGGTAAGTGTACCCGCATTTGTGTGGAGGGAGAATTTGTAATAATGTTGGGAACCATACTAGATGAGCTCCACGTTTATATCTGCATATTCACCAATGTATATATAAGGATTTACTTAAAAAAAAAAACATTGGCTATTATATAAATATATATATATATATATATATATAATATATATATATATATATATATATATATATAGAAAGAAAGTGATAAAAAAATCTTGATTAAATCATTACATTAATATCAATAGAAATAATATTCACCTGAATTTATGTTCTTCTTAGTTAAAAGAGAAATTATAGCAACCATTTACTATTCAAATATTTCACTACTACTTGAACACTTGGTGAAGGTATATTCAATAATGATTAGCTTTTTCTGTTTCACGTTCTAAATATAGTTTCGTTTAATTGTGAAGTCTTAGGAAGGGTACAAAATAAGTTCACAAGATTATCATAACAGTTAATACTTGCTTAATTTTTTCCACAAGTAGGGCGATCTAAAATAATATGTTGGAAAATATATTGTCACTTTAGCCCACTCATATGGAGCTAGTATTGTGATGAGTTGTTATTGCCGACTCTGTCCTTGGGGGTTTGTGTCCTGTTGTTGGGCATGCCCTTGAACATGATCGTGCTTGTCGAGTGGAGCATATGACGAGGCAAGGGGTATCAAACCCAGAGACCCCTGATGATTGGTAATCAGTGATCGATGATCGATCGGCGCTCAATAAAACACAGATACATGGAGTGAAAACCACCCCGTACATCCGACTAGGGTATGAACCCTGACATATTCATCATTGACAGACAGGCCTATGGACGCCTTAGACCATGCATCCATGATAAGTAAGGTTGCATTAAGAGGAAGTGTACTTGCATTCGCGTGGAAAACAGTTTAGTTAAAACCACCCTCAGTACATCCGACTACGCGCGATTAGCACACGTCCTTCCGAGTGCAAGGGTTTTGCAGATGTTCCCGCATTTGCAGAAAGGGAATCATCCTCAGTAAACCCGACCGGAACTCGAACCCAGATATCCCCATTATCGGATGTCTGGCGAGAGTGACGACTTTGACCATGTGGCCGCCGATGTGGATTGTAAATAAAGCTAAGAAGGGTTCAGGAGGCGGAGATGGGACACATACAGTGCAGCCCACATCGGCGGCCACATGGTCAAAGTCGTCACTCTCGCCAGACATCCGATAATGGGGATATCTGGGTTCGAGTTCCGGTCGGGTTTACTGAGGATGATTCCCTTTCTGCAAATGCGGGAACATCTGCAAAACCCTTGCACTCGGAAGGACGTGTGCTAATCGCGCGTAGTCGGATGTACTGAGGGTGGTTTTAACTAAACTGTTTTCCACGCGAATGCAAGTACACTTCCTCTTAATGCAACCTTACTTATCATGGATGCATGGTCTAAGGCGTCCATAGGCCTGTCTGTCAATGATGAATATGTCAGGGTTCATATCCTAGTCGGATGTACTGAGGGTGGTTTTAACTATAGACCGCTTTCGATAATTGAGAATGAGAAACTATAGATTGTGAAGGAACTAATTGTTCAGAATCGTTTGCTCAAAGCCTTTTTAAAAAAATAACGATTTTTATACGGGAAAACCGAGAATTATTATAGAGCGAGCGGTCATCCTGTAATTATTTATTTTCAAAATTTGGTGTAACCTGCTCGCGGTTGATACGGGCTTCATACATACATTTTTCTAATCAATAGTTAGGTAATCAACTTTGTACACATTATTTTAGGCTAAATCCTAACGATTGTCAAGTAGAGCATTATCTAATTGCAGTCAAAATCCCTTATTCATACGCCATGTCATGTGATATACAGTACATCATTGTTATTAGTGGAGCAATAATACTCGAGTGAAAAAGAGAAACGCTAAACGATTTTAGATGTCGCAAACAGGGAAATGGTTTTGAATAACAACTTGTAATTACCGGTAGAGTCAAAATAGTTTACAACGTGGAGTATATATATATATTATATATCGTGTTTGTATATATTAGAATCTGGACAAAACAACGCTTAGTAAGAAGTAGCTCTTGCTCGTTTAGCGTCGTTTAGTCAAGCTAAGACCGGTGAGTTTAAAACTTATTTTTAGTTTTTTATTAGCTAAACTGATACCTATCAACATACTTACAGCTATAGAACTATCTGATCTATATTCAACTATTCAGCTGTGGTCAAAAAGTGGCGGGCAGACGCAAAAGGTTCGGCGGGCGCCTTGGCGTCCGCGGGCACAGGGTTGGGGACCACTGGGACCTAACTAAGATCCTACGGTCTTGGCTCCCGGGAGATGGGTGCTTCTCAGTCAGCGGGGTACTTTCCGCTCTCTCGCTACGCAAATGCGGGTTCAACAGTTCCAATTCCTAATCCGTTATCCACGGTGCTAAAATGTGTGTACGCATCACGCTGTAAGGATGTAGGACAACAAACGTGCTGTACTAGCCCTCGCAAGATATCGGGTTCGTGCCTCAGTCTCGCAAATGTGGTGTGCATTGTTCAATTTGGTTGATGGTCGCGTGGTCTAAAGCGTCACTACGGCCTGCGTACTGGGATTGATTTTCTCACACCGAGCAAATGCGGGTGCAAACTTTCTCATTCTGATGAACGAGGGTTAGTTTTTTCACATAAACGTTGGTACACTTGATCCTTACGGGTAGTAAGATGCTGTGCACACCCCCACGAAAGCAGGTCTCTGGTTCGAACCCCTCGACCTGTAAGGTCAACAAACGCTAATTTCAACTTGAGCAAATGCGATTGCATAAAACTCCCCTTTTTTAACTCTCGGAAATGTGAGGTGCATGGTCTAAGACGTCCATAGGCTGGTCTGTCAAGGATGAATATATCAGGGTTCATATCCTAGTCGGATGTAATGAGGGTGGTTTTAACTAAACTGTTTTCCACGCGAATGCCATTACACTCCCTCTTAATCCAATCTTACTTATCATGGGGTGCATTGTCTAAGACGTCCATAGGCTGGTCTGTCAATGATGAAGATATCAGGGTTCATACCCTAGTCGGATGTACGGGGTGGTTTTCACTCCATGTATCTGTGTTTTATTGAGCGCCGATCGATCATCGATCACTGATTACCAATCATCAGGGGTCTCTGGGTTTGATACCCCTTGCCTCGTCATATGCTCCACTCGACAAGCACGATCATGTTCAAGGGCATGCCCAACAACAGGACACAAACCCCCAAGGACAGAGTCGGCAATAACAACTCATCACAATACTAGCTCCATATGAGTGGGCTAAAGTGACAATATATTTTCCAACATATTATTTTAGATCGCCCTACTTGTGGAAAAAATTAAGCTAGTATTAACTGTTATGATAATCTTGTGAAACTTATTTTGTACCCTTCCTAAGACTTCACAATTAAACGAAACTATATTTAGAACGTGAAACAGAAAAAGCTAATCATTATTGAATATACCTTCACCAAGTGTTCAAGTAGTAGTGAAATATTTGAATAGTAAATGGTTGCTATAATTTCTCTTTTAACTAAGAAGAACATAAATTCAGGTGAATATTATTTCTATTGATATTAATGTAATGATTTAATCAAGATTTTTTTTATCACTTTCTTTCTATATATATTATATATATATATATATATTAGCCAATGTTTTTTTTTTTAAGTAAATCCTTATATATACATTGGTGAATATGCAGATATAAACGTGGAGCTCATCTAGTATGGTTCCCAACATTATTACAAATTCTCCCTCCACACAAATGCGGGTACACTTACCCCATATATATATATACATTCCTTATCCAACCCTATTAGTGAAATTAAATTATTTTATGAGTAGTGATAGCTATAATTTAGTACTTATATTTACAGGCTTACACAAGACATTGATAAATTGTAAGTACCAATTTCCCTCACTAGATGGCATAAAATGAAAGTTGTTAAGAAATTAATATAAGTTTGACTTATCATAATAATTTACTCGTAAATAGCTATATATTAAAGGATTCAGACAGTAACGCATGTGTTACCCGTACACTATTTCCCATGATTAATGATTTTATTTCTAGGTGTATCATTTGGAGATGAAATAATTGTGCACACACATGTCTTGTTACTCACAGACAAATAGTGTTTATAATTTTATATAAGGGCTTTAACTTATTGTCCCAACATACGAAGGTTTTCGTTAAATTCTTGTTGCTTGCTCTGGTGTGAATCGTCTATTCCACGTCTAGAGGAGTAATAGTGAATATTTATCCAATTAACTATAATTAAGATATCTATTTGTTCTCACTCAACACGCTTTAAGTTAAAATTTTATTCATTTATTTCAATATAACACGCTTGGTTAAAATGGTTTTCATATGTAAGAACTGTTCAAAATCTTTTACCAAGCTTACTAACCTGGCACGTCATATACGTTTACAACACGGTGGTGGACTTAAAAAGTGTGATGAGTGTGGACTAGTTTTTAGTCGGAGTGACAACTTACAGCGACATGTTTCCGCACATAGCCGGGAGGTGAAGTTATTCAAGTGTGATAAATGCAGAAAAATATTTTCACGGCGGGATAATCTATTACGACACAGGCTAAAAAACTGTACTGCAACAGGAGCAACATCACTGGGAAATGTTGCCAACGTTTCAAAGTCAAGAGAGCAGGAATATATTGAGAATCTCGATGTTGATGAAGATTACGACCCTTGCAATTTTTCAGAAGCTTTGAATGGTACAGTCAAAATCATCAAGATCTCTCCCTCAAAAGACTCGCTATTTTTAGTCTTTATTAACAACATTAAAAGGAAGTTGGAAGCAACGCTTGCTCAAAAACTTAGTGTAATGGGTAATCTAAAATGGTATACATCTGCTTGTGTAGAGTACTCTCGTGTTGGAGGGGAAGGAGAGGAAACCATCACTCCTTTCTTTCGCAGTAAGTGTATCGTCACTCTAAGTCCTGATGCATTAAAATCGCAGATTGAGGGTGCATGCACTTACATGATTGAAGCAGCTTCTTCTTTCCACCACAAGGGAAGTGGCTGGTCTGAGGACCGTGTGAAATACTTAGAACTTAAACTAGCTAAATATGTTCCTTTATCTGCTTCCAGCTATATTCCATTACCAGAAGAGTTGAGAAATAAACATGCCCTAATTAATATAAGAAATGCTGACAGTAAATGTTTTCTTTGGTCCGTGCTAGCATTTCTATACCCAGCTGACAAGAACGCTGGTCGAGTGAATAAGTATATATCACTGGAAGGTAAACTAAATATGGATGGTATTGAATATCCTGTGCAAATACCGCAAATAGCTAAGTTTGAAAAACAAAATAACGTATCTATTAATGTATATGGATACCAAGGAGAAATATTCCCTTTAAGGATAACTAAGGTTAGTCGTGAAAATCACGTGGATTTGTTGTTTCTTTCAAATGTGGATGGAGGACATTATTGTCTTATTAAGAACTTCAGCAGATTGTTAAGCTCACTGACTGGACACAATGGTGAATCATACTATTGCAAATATTGCTTGCATAGATTTTCTAAGGAAAATCTCAGGGATGAGCATAGTGAGCGGTGTGCTGATTTCGATGCTCAGAAGATACAGATGCCCAAGGAAGAGGATAAAATATTGAAATTTTCGACATTTAAACATGTACTAAAAGTACCGTATGTGATCTATGCAGATTTTGAGTGTTTTAATATTAAAATATCAGGGTGTGCACCTAGCCCCAATCATTCATCAACTACAAAAATGACGAAGCATACACCATCAGGATTTGCATATGTAATAGTCGATTCTGAAGGCAAATGTGTGAAACCCCCTGTTGTCTATAGTGGTGAAAATGTTGTGGATACCTTTCTTCACAAACTTGTTGAAGAAGAAACCATGATCATTGAGATGAAGAAAAATGTTGTCCCCATGCACATAACTCCTGAACAAGAAAATGAATTTATTTCGGCTAGCCTATGTAGTATCTGCGAGAAGGAGTTGGGTCAAGACCGCGTCCGTGATCATTGTCATCTCAGTGGGGCTTATCGGGGTGTAGCTCATAGTAAGTGCAATATTCAGTTTCAATATACCAAGAGAATACCCGTCATATTACACAATTTAAAAAATTATGACGCCCATATTATCATGCAGAAAATTGGGAAGTTTACAGACAGAAGAATATCGTGTATTCCAAACAATATGGAGAAGTATATCTCATTCAGTCTTGGCTATTTACAATTTATTGACTCGTTCCAGTTTTTAAGCACATCTCTTGAAACATTGGTTGAAAATTTGTTGCATGTTGGGAAAATTCAATTCAAAATACTCCATGAAAATATCCCATTTGATAAGGTAGATCTTCTGCTAAGAAAAGGTGTGTTCCCTTACGACTACATGGATTGCAGCAGTAAACTGAAAGATAGTCAATTACCACCAAAATCCGCATTCTATAATCAGATGCGCCAAGAAAATATTTCAGAAAGTGACTACGCTCATGCTAAAACTGTGTGGGAAAACTTTGAAATGAATACTATGGAAGATTATCAAAATTTATACGTTTTAAGTGATGTTCTACTTTTAGCAGATGTCTTCGAATACTTTCGCTCTTTATGTTTTGAGTACTATAAATTAGACTGTCTACATTTTTGCACAAGCCCCGGCCTAGCATGGGCAGCATTTTTAAAGATGACCAAGGTTGAGTTGGAGCTACTAACTGACATTGAAATGCATTTATTCATTGAAAAAGGGATACGTGGTGGGGTGTCTATGATTTCTAATAGACATTCTGAAGCAAACAACTCCGATATGATGGATTTTAACCCTGAAAAGGAGGTGAAATACATCACATACTGGGATTGTAATAATTTATACGGGACTGTTATGTCTGATTGCCTTCCTCAGAGTAATTTTAGGTGGTTGAACAAGACTGAAATAGCAGAGCTTGATATAATTTCAGTTGGTGATGATAGCCCTGTGGGCTATATATTAGAAGTAGATCTAGAGTATCCGGAAGAAATTCATGACGAGCACAGTGACTATCCACTTGCTCCTGAAAAAGTCATAGTTACTCCTGAGATGTTATCACAATTCTCTAAGTATATACAATCCAAGGTGAACTCTCCAGCCGGCGGGAAGACAGAAAAGCTAGTGCCCAACCTAAATAATAAACAAAACTATGTGGTACACTACCGTAATTTAAAACTGTATATTTCTTTGGGTATGAAGCTTCAAAAGATACACAGAGTCCTCACTTTCAATCAGAGTGCTTGGTTGAAGCCATATATTGATTTTAATACTTCCCAACGAAAAAAAGCAGTGAATGGATTTGAAAAGGACTTTTTCAAACTCATGAACAATGCAGTATTCGGGAAGTCTATGGAGAATCAAAGACATCGTGTAAATGTCCAATTACTAAATAATGAAAAGAGCCTGAAGAAGCGTATTGCTTCACCAGCATTTATTGCATATACGATCTTCACGGAAGAGTTAGTTGGGGTTCACATGAGAAAAATAAGCCTACTTTTGAATAAGCCTATCTATGCAGGCTTTGCTATCTTAGATATAAGCAAGGTTATCATGTATAACTTTCATTATAATTATGTTAAAAGGATATATGGACAAAATGCAAAGCTATTATTCACAGACACAGATTCCCTCTGCTACGAACTGAAAACAGAAAATGTGTATGTAGATATGTTTGATAATATAGACCGATTCGACACTTCAGACTATCCAGAAACACATTTTTTACATAGCGTGTGCAATAAAAAGGCTCTGGGAAAAATGAAGGATGAGATGAATGGAGAGTGTATTCGAGAGTTTGTGGGACTTCGACCGAAGCTTTACTCCATTCAAAAGGAGAGTCTTGAGGAGAAAAAAGTAGGTAAAGGTGTGTCAAAAACAACTCTCAAAAATAAAATTAAACATGCCCATTATAAAAAATGTTTAAAGCATGGGATCTTACACTACGCCAATATGTCTATGATAAGAAGTGAGAAACATCAATTGTACAGTATCTCCTTGAATAAACTTGCACTTTCCCCCGGAGATGACAAACGTTATATTTTAGATAATGGATGTGACACTCTTGCATACGGTCACTACAAAATAAGACAAATGTGTTCACCAATGGAGACGTAAGAAATTCGCCCTTTATGTTTTGTATGTAACTATATTAAAAAGGAAGTTTTTGTATTAACCTTTGTAATAAAGATTTTATTATGTGAAAAGCTCGAGTGCTTGTGAATATCATAGCCTGATTTCATCAGGTGAAACAGCACGGCTTTATCAAAATTAAATAGTTTAGTTAACATTAGCTATAGGTGGGAGGTGACGTTACTCGCTTCCTCGCAGTGCCTCCTGGGAAACGTTTTAATAAACGGCTAAACGAGTAACACCCAATACGTAGTAATATTATAGTAAAATGTTAGTGATTTATAAAAGTTTTCACAAATTAATGGTGTAACTAATTTATAAACACCTGGTTTACTCACTCTTCTCCTCCCCCTCCACCCCTTCTCCCCTCCCCCCAAAATAATATTTCTCGATCCGCCACTTACTCACTTTGAGAAGTCTTAATACTAATCTGTATGGGTGAAAGATACCCACATCAATAGTAAAGAGAGCTCAAGGTAAAACTTGGTAGTATTAATGTCAACCACCCAAAATAATATTTCCTGATCCGCCACTGATCAATGCTATTCTAATGGGAGAAAGTGACCCACCTTCCCTGTGAAGACGAACAATGGGATAGAAAGTGACAAAACTCCTCAGTGAGGAGGATCAATGCTATTCTTATGGGAGAATGTGATCCTCCTCATAGAATGAGGAGGATCAATGTTAACCTTATGGGAGAAAGTGAGCCAGAACTCTCATTTCAACCACTACTCAGGATAACACATCCTGCTATCAAACATTTTGTGAGGCAAACCGAATCCTACCAGATTAACTCCCTAAAGTGGTTGTTTATGTTTACATACACGCTATTATTATAATTTTATGAATAATTTATACTTTCAACAGAATAATTTATTATGTTACAAATTTCAGCAATTTTCCAATGGATTAGTTTAAATGAAATTAACTTGTAAAGTGCAATCCATCAGTTTGATACAATTATTGTAGTTTAGTGGTTACATATTGGTCGGGAACATGAATCCTTAATGTGAGGGTGTAGTGAGTGCAAGTTAAGAGCAGTTTTTATTACAAAACTTTTTATGGCAAAAATAAATAGAATATTGCATTAGTAGAAACATAGAGATTAATTTTCTTCGTATGGTGATATTAATAGTTCTTGAATATATTTGAAGGTGTCCAGAAATTTAATGATAACTTTTCCTCTTCTTTTGAAAGGCCTTTTTTTTTTCCTGATGTCACAATGCTAATTAAAGAGTCAACAACGGTTGATATCCCTATTTGGAGAAAAATAAGCTTTATATTTATACTGGAGAGTTTTCTATTTATTTTTGGCAAAATAACGTTTTGTTATAAAAACTGCAAAAACAAGATACTTAATTCGCGTTTCCTACATCCCCACCTTAACATTTTCACATGATGGCTCGAAGAATTTTCTCTTGTATCAGCCTTAAGGATTTCTCCAAGTTGAAAACTATATATTTTTTTTTCTCCAGTTACCTTGTCTGTGAGCTTTTGATAATAAAATGAGTAAAAGCGAAGAGTGAAGAATAGAAACGTCTTTATAACTACTTTACCAAGTTCATTATATTCACTCTTTGTTGAAGTCAAAAGGTATAAAAAAGACCTTCAAAGTGAGTTCAAAATATTTAACTTCCCTGCGTTCTTTGAGAATATTTAGATAGTTATACACTTTATTTTTAATTTAAATAGCATGTAATTTCAATTTGTTACATGATTTCATCTCATATCTGAAGATCGTGTCAGTAATTTAAAATGGAGTCTTATCGAACTCACTAGCGCCTATTCCTTTTGAAATAAATATCCCGGAACGGGCGCTACATTTGTTTTTGACAAAAAATGGTACATCCTCTTTCACCACGATATATTTATGGTTGAGGGACAATAATATGTGTGCAAAGGGTGAATATTATTTGGTGTCAAATAATCTAAGGGCGTATTTCCTTCGGCCAAACATCAAAAACTTCATATAAACATGAGTATAGAAACACCAATTTTTAAATTTATTAAAGTTTTTCCTCAAATATACATTGACATAATTGACTCACGCTCGTAAATAACTTTATAGCTCTTTTAACTATACATACAGCTATTTACTCAAGACACATTGGATGATTATGATAAACGATATAATATACAATGTTTCGGAAACACTCCACCAAAGAGCAAAAATGAAATAATACACATTGATACGGAAACGTTTAGAAAAAAATTAACATTTCTCTCCACTAAAGAGCATAAAAATCAATTTCGTATTTTAAAAATCTCACATTAAAACTACACATATTTGCTTATACATTAGAAAATATGGTTTTTGTAAAAATATATATCAATTAAAAGATTTTTATTTATAATAGTATGATAACTTTATGACGATACCTTTTTTGAATCTCAAATAGTTACGAAAGTATGATAACAATAGGATATTTCCGCTGATGTAAATTACACTCAGTCATTTTCAAATTAAAATGAATTGTAATTTTATTTTAATGTTAAACAATGACTTCATACTTGTTTTAATCAAAACCTACCAAGCGGATTTTGAGAAAATCGATTTCCTCTTTTTCCCCCTTCAGTAAACTACCTTTATTTTTAGGGTTTTATATATCTAATTCCAAAATCTCCTTTGAAGGAATCTTATGAAAACCCTATACACCAAGTTTTTCCCAATCGGTAAAACGGTTTCGGCTTTGGGCTGAGATACAGACACACAAACAGACGGAATCACGAAAACACCTTTTTCGATTTCAGGAATTCATGAAACGTCAAAATCTATCAAAATACATAGCTCAATTTTTGTTTTGTTGATATTCACAATATTTCTCTTTCTGAAGGATAGAGAGAAAATAAAAATTAGTTCTACTGTATTGTAGAGTAGTTAACTTTATTCTACAAAATATCAATATTCATGCCTCCCATTCCTCACAGAAATACCGATTTTAATTATCAAAATTAGATTTACTTGCTTCACATGTCCGAACAATCACCGCTACTGTTTACATAGATCATACTTTGTAAAATGAAACTCTTACAAACAAGATTGTAGGTAATGGGGAAACGTGGGGGGAGAAGGGTGTAACATCCCCCATAAAACGCGTTAATAGTACGTTTCATTGAAGTGTCCCTACTTGGGTCTCCCAATGTTTTAAGTTTTTGTTTAGCCCAAACTTGCTTCGAACTCAAGTATACGATCTATATTTGAGAGTAAGCGTATGTATTAATCATAGCGTTTATTTAGTTTCCCTGATTATATGTTCCAATCTTGTTCCACTGTTGTTCGTTGGTTTTAGCTATGAGGTGGAAACACGTATTACTGTAGCCTTGACATAAGTGAGGAAGAGTAGAAAAGGTAATGTATACGAAAAGCGTCCACATAGCACGTATAGATAATGGTAGAGCGAAGAGAGTAAATAGGCCTGGAGAGAGATTGATAGATTTAAACGTGAGCTTATCAACTAGAGATAATTTATAGGCTGGAAGGGTGACTGATAATCGCAGAAAGGCTGGTAGACTTGAAGGGAGATTATATTGGCGAAGAGAGTTTAGTAGACTTAGAGGGAGGCTGATAAGCGTAAGAGAGGCGGGTGGACTTGAAAGAGAACTGAGAAACGTGAAGAGAGGCGGATGGACTTGAAAGAGACTGAGAAACGTGAAGAAGGCGGATGGACTTGAAAGGAGACTGAGAAACGTGAATAAAGGCGTCTGGACCTTGAAGGAGACTGAGAAACGTGAAAAGGCGGCTGGACCTGGAAGGAGACTGAGAAACGTGAAGAGAGGCGGGTGGACTTGAAAGGAGACTGAGAAACGTGAATAAAGGTGGTTGGACCTGGAAGGAGACTGAGAAGAAAGGATGGTTGACTTGAAAGTATACTTAGATGCATGAAAAGAAGCTGGTAGACTTATAGGACTGAGAAGCATGAAGCTATATATTAGCAGGATTAAAAGCTAGTAGAATAGGAGTGAGTTTTAAAATATCGAAAAAAAGCTGGTAGAATTGGAGGAGACTTAAAATAGGAAAAGAAGCTGGTAAATTGGAGGGAGACTTAAAATAGTGAAAAGAAGCTGGTAGATTGAGAGACTTAAATGTGAAAGAAGCTGTAGAATGAGGAGACATAAAATAGTGAAAAGAAGCTGGTAGAATTGGAGGGAGACTAAAATAGTGAAAAGAAGCTGGTAGAATTGGAGGGAGACTTAAAATAGAGAAAAGAAGCTGGTTAAATTGGAGGGAGACTTAAAATAGTGAAAAGAAGCTGGTAGAATTGGAGGGAGACTTAAAATAGTGAAAAGAAGCTAGTAGAATTGGAGGGAGACTGATAAATGTAAAAAAGAGACTTGTATTCTAGTAAGCATGATGAAAATCTTGTAAACTTTAATAAAGGTTGGTAATCGTGAAAGGAGTTGGTTGAACTAGCTAACATTCCATGTGGATAACCACCCTAGAATAATTTAGGTCTGAATTTAAACCACAAACATCCTGTCAGTCTTATAAACTTAATTATAGTTCCAGCACCTTAAAAACACCCTCTTCTTGCTGAGACCCTTGCGTTTTATTTGACTAGGAACCACGCATTCTTGTCACACCACGAGAAATCTTATTCGTCCCAAACTGTATTCAAGACAGATTTTCTAAACTAATGCGTTTAGCAGTAGATGATATGTAATCTTTAACGTTATTTAGTAAGCTATACGCTAGGCCGTAGCAAGGGGAGGCTTGGGGGTTCAAACCCCTCTCACTACATTTTATCAACAAAATATACATGGCCTTATTTATGGTTTAAACAATTTCAAAATTAAGATAAAAGTACAAATTAGGGGGCTGTGTAACCATAAAAAGCACTTCAGATGGCTTCTAGATTGGTTTAATATATCTAGAATTTTTCCTAGCCTTCGGCAGTTATGGTGCTACTTTGCCAAACATAACACTTCAGATAACTTCTAGAGTGATTTAATATTTATAATTTCTCCAAGCCTTCGGCATATATGGTGTTTTGTTGCCAAAAATAACACTTCGGATAGCTTCTAGAGTGGTTTAATATTTAGAATTTTTCCTAGCCTTTGGCAGTTAGTAGGGTTATGTTGCCATAAAAAACACTTCAGATAGCTTCTAGAACTGTTTATCATTTATACATTTTTCTAGCTTCCGAAAATTGGGGATGTGCCCACCAAACCCCTCTGAAATTATTGACCGACTACGGCCTTGAATATACGGCATAACATTTTCTTAAATCACATCTATAGATATTATTAGATTAAATAGATATGTGATTAGTAAACATATTCATGAACATATTGTGTTTAAAAATGAGGGTAATATAAAACCAACCTATATATATCTATATAATTTTAGGTGCACTAAAAATGTCATATTTTACGATATTATTTTTAATCAGATTTAAAAAGTGATAGACAATTTATAATAGGCAGTTAGTATTTCTCATCATTGAATACATGTGACTTTTTTATTTAAAATAGTCAACGGTTCCTAGTTTTTAATGTAATTATTCTTTTAAAACTAAAGCTGAGATCTTTGTTTGAGCGCAGCATTAAATAAATAACCAGGTACAATCTTTTAAATGTTATCATGCTTCCAAGCTGACAGCAGACAGGTTTGGGAAGCGGTGAGATGGAGATAAATTTAAAATACGATTTTAAAAATTATATATACAATATTTTTTTACTTAAAGTCTTAAATTCTTATTAAATATTATTCTTTTAATTTTTTAAAACAGTAATTGTAAATAATTTTTTCTCTTCTTCAGATAATCTAGAATTTGTTTTGAATCCAAAACAACTTATTATTCTATGACCCTGAATTTCCCATCTTGTGTGATGGTTGGCCTAAATCTTTATTAAATTTGTGGTCATAACCACCTTTATCATTCTTCTTGCCAATATTTTGAGCACTCTATTATAAATTATGAAATATTATAAGAAAAAGTTTAATGAAAATCAAGAAAAATTAAATACATGGTTATCAAGAGAGGCCAGGAAAAAATGTAACCTCTGAAGGTGGAGAAAAGAAGTCTAAAAAGAAAGCTAGATCTTTTAAGTACCTTGAAACTACAATAAATGGAAAATAAAAACAGGAAGGAGAGATATTTGATTGATGCAAGATTTCAATAAATAAAATTGTCAGTACAAGATTAGTGTCTTTAAGAACCCAAAATAGATAAAACAATTAATACGACCAGTGATACTCTAAAGATCTGAAGTGTGGAGGATGGAGAAGAAACTTCTAGCGTTTAAAATAGAGAACCAAGTAAAATATTTGAACCAATGCAAGAAAATGGGGGTATTCAGAATTCGGAAAAATGTTGAGATACACGAACTTTTTAAGGAAATTGATATAACAGCAATAAAAAGAAGCTAAGGAATTGAGTGGTTGATTCATTTATTGAGAACCAATTATAAAAAAGGTGTACTTGGGAAAACCAGTGGGGGGAGGGGGGCGAAGCTCAGATGGGTTGAAGGAGTAAGGAGTGCCCTTAAGAGCACTGGATGTAGATTAGACAACCGCTGTTGACAGGAAAGCGTTGTAGAGGCTAATGAGGGAGGCTATGAACCAACTGCAGTTGGAATGGCCAAATAGATAAAAGTAAAAGAAAAATGAACCCTTAGCTCTTTTTGTAGTTAAAAAAACTTCGATCAGAGAAGTTGACCATCATTTTGGGTAAATTATTTTATTTTATAAAAATATCAAGTCTTGTCAATTCTAGAAGGGTTTAAGATCAAACCACCCGAAAAATGATGTCTAAACACTTTAAATTTTCCCAACTTTTCTTTCTTAATTGATTAGAAGCATAACAGAAGAGTTCAGAACTGCAAATAATACAAACTGTATATGTTATAAAATATTAAAATAATATATTTTAAAGAATATAATGTTACTAAATTTAAAAAAGAAATAATTGCACTCAGTAACTCTCTGGAACGGTATTATAATATAGGCCTACATTGAATTACTAAGTATCTATTATTTTAATGCTTGATATAGCAAATAACTTATTATAATTAAATATGCAATAAAATTAAATTCAATAAATACATAAATGATACATGATACATAATATAATGAGATAAAAACAGAAATTATAAAACAAAATTAACCAAAAACTCATTTCTATTTAGTCCTCAAAATTGCTTTTGCAATGGAAGCAGAAACGTTTAGAATTGTTTTATCAAAACCGAGACATTTTACATCAACCATTTGGTAGTCTAAGATTTGGCTCGTATTTTACGTTTTAAATATATATTTTAAAATCAAATCATAAATAGTTTTTTGTTGGAGATCATACATAATGGTTTGGGTGTCCCATTTCGCCAGATATCGGGGTCAAGCATAATAATTCCATTGCGTTTCTTGGTATTCAGTTAATATGTTGGCATATATAAACGGATTGTCTCCTCTGTGCCTGTGTGTGTCGTGTGAAGTGGTCTCTCTTCTCATATCAAGTTGTTTGTCGAGTGTATGTGAGACACAAGGCTTACACCATATGGTTTGACATAACCTCATCCCTGCTCTTCGTCTTACCAAACATAATGAGAGTTGGTTTTGAGGGGTAGGAGAACAAGGGGACTTGGATGTATTTTGACACGCTTCCACCTTTGTGGAACAATCGTACTTAAATGTTATTCTGAAAATTTTTAGCGTATTTGAAGGCATAAATCGCAGAAACTTTCTATGAGAAGGAATTATTTCGAGTAAATTCCAATATAATTGTCACAATTCAACATGACTGTATAGTTTAGAAAAAAAAGAATCACTGGAATTAACTACTTTTATTTAATATTAATTTTGGTGGAACACTAGTAAATTAGCAACTATGGTCAAAGTACAAATTTATACGTTGAGTTAAAGCTGCTATTTTGTTAATATACACTTTTTTTTTATGAATTATTTAAAATTATTATCTAAGAAATCTTTTATTAATTTTTTACAAATACTTGGATCAAAGATAAGATGCATATTAAAAGAAACATGTATTTAAAAAAATTATATACAAATCTAAAATGGCCTTCAAAATTCGTTATTAAAATATAGGGTACCTTAAGATATCCAGCTAGATTTAAATTTGCCAAGTGTTTGATCCTAGACACACATAAAATATAAATACTTATTTAATTCTATTCTTAGCTTACGTTTTACAATTAAATTTTATGAATGCCATTTGTTAGTAATATGCCATGTGGACCGTAAAACTTACAAACATATTATTGAATAAATATAATAAAAATATGTAAATTTTTTTATTAAATCCAGAAATTCGACAAATGATATCTTTAATAAGGATCAGAATAAAAATAATACTTTAAAATATCCAGGATCCTTAGGTTTGCCAACTATCTCGCTCAACGTTTTCTTATTTGAAGATAAGAGGGTGCCCTTTCATATCACTTTAGTGAATGATTTTTCTTACCTGAGAGTAACAGAATTGAAGTTATTTGTCTATAAGAATCACCTCAGTGTAAGTTAAAAGCCTCTAGAATTTATTTTTCTAACAACACTGAAATTAATTTCCAACTCTACCGGTAATTTAATCAGTGTCTCTCAGAGTTGGGTTGTCATTGCCTGAAACAAAACACACTCGACCATGCTTATGGCCCCATAATCATTGGATCCAAAGGTCATCATTTTGCATCTCCAACATTTCCCTCTCTGTTGACACGTGTGCAAATATTTGCTCCCTTACCACAAATATGGGTAACGTCTCAGATAAGTGCTTTGATTCATCATCCACACACCACATACACATATGAAACTGTTTGTAAGCCGTCTGGCTGCGTTGTAGACCGTCTAGTCGGGTAGGTAAACTGTCTATTTGTTTGGTAAACAATATGCGGTACTTGACCTCTGTCACTATTTCAATTTGGAGTTCATTGGCATCGCTTTGTCACAACGTGGCGACGCCATAGTTTGTAGTTTAATATTACACGATTAAATTAAATGTTAATAGTTAAAGGTTTTGGTGTGAAATTAACAAATTTGGGTGTGCGAAGCTTCGAAATATCGAAGTTAAAAACCTAAGGTCAAATTTATTTCGCTTTGACTTATATACCCATCATAGCCTTATAATATTCAAAAGATTCATTGTAAAAAGAAGATTTTATTTTATGTTATTTAGTTGATGTATTAAACGTGCACTTTAATAACCGACTGATTATTTTAAATAACCACACAAGAATTTCTTGCTTGCTTATTTTGCCAGTAAGGTTATTTTAGCATAGCCTTCAGCGTTCTTTTACATGCCACAATCGACATGGGATCGATGGCTTTACTTCCCCTCCGAAGTAAGTTGCGCTACGTATTTTCATCACTCAAGACAAATCCGTAGACCCCAACTGGGTTTGAACCCACGATCATAGGGTCCTGAGTTGAGCACTTTACCTAAAGACACCCGAGGTCGACAAGAAAAGAAAAAACTTTGATATTTTATAATATGTAGATTAAATATTTCTTTAAATCTCAACGGTTAGGAGATAAATTGTTCCTTCCAATAAAATAAATCAGTAAATAAAATATTTACTGTAACTATTAAACCCACTTCTGTGGCCGAATGGTCTAAGGCGTCACTCTTGTGTTAGACTGGTCTATTGATGATGGGGAAATCAAGATTTGAGTCCTAGTTGAGTCCACTCAGGGTGGATTTTCCTAAATATTATTCCACTGTACGTCCTCGCAAATACGGGAAAATTATGTGACAAAAACATTTTATAATACAAGTTTGTAGACAGCCCATAATAATTGTATTGAATTAATTCTAGTGGCTTATTTTATATAACGATTGTAGGTAAACAAATTATATTAGAACAAATATTTGAAATCACCATCGATCATTTTTTGTTGTGATCCCCCTCTAACTACCAGTTCGGGGTGTCAACATACTTTCATAGCTGAGCTAGGGGGCTATGAAGTATCAACTCAGAGGAAATGTACCCGAATTCACTTTAGATGGAAGTGGGAAAGCATTTAGCGAAAAATACCTCAGAGCAACCAGTTGGGATATAAATCCTTGACGTTCCCGTCATCGGAAAACCAAACTGTCGTCTTTGTTTGCGTGGCAATGGACAGGGTTTCTACAGTTTTAAACAATATTGAATGAATCAGGATTATTAATATTATTGAAATATTTTAAACTCTGTTTAGTATTTAAAGTTAGTTTATAGACTAGCGTGATGGCTGTACATCAATTAATAAATGTAATTTTTTTTATTTTACTTATAGATTTAATTAATATATCTCCTAAACGATATTAACATAAATGTGTTTTATATTTAAAAAATGTAAACGTATCTGCAAGTGTAGTATTTATTAATAAAAATCTAAATATTTTTCTAGTTTTAAAAATTTTCAAGGCTTATATTAAATAAATGGTACGGCGCACCGCACAGACTTTCTCTCTCTTTCTATAAACTCGTAAGATTTCTGAACGGAATAATGTACATTGTATCATCACCACTCCACATAAGAACACGCATAAAATAATATACAATGATATAGAATCAATGAGAAAAGAGGCGCATCTTTGTCCACCTTAGAGCATTTCAAACAGTTTAATGTCTTCCACAAGGGTCAACACTTCGTATTAAAATATCGATTTCTGGTTAAAATTTTAACATTTTATAAGGTGTTGCACATCTTCAAGTCATCGCATTGATATTTAATTATTCATTTATACATTTTGACCAATAAAAAATGTAAATATTGACTATTGAGTCTAAAATGGAGATATATCATTGCTGTGCAAACATTACTCCTAAGAGCTTTAAGGGAAAATAACATACTTTTTTTAGATACTTACTTATATTTAATTACTCTATGGCATTGGAGAATTATTGCGTTAAGACTTAAGTAGTATATCTTTACAACTAAAGCTCACAAAATTGTATTAATATATTTGCAAATATCTCAGAAACTGTTGCTTTTATAAAAATATATATCAAATAAAAGTTTTTTATTTCTAATAGTCCTACAATTTTGCAATGATAAGTTGTTTAGTTTCTCAAATAGTTGTGGAGATACGGAAATTAACGCTTCTGTAAAGTAACCTAAAAATCATTTTCATAGGAAAATGAAAATAGCCAGTCTATTTATAATCTTAATCAACGCCTGGATACGAATTTTAATCAAAATCGTTTGAGCAGATTTTGAGAAAACCAATTTTTTCTCTTTTCGCCCTTCAGTAAACTACCCTTAATTTTAAGTTTTAATAGACACACAGACAAACGGCATTGCAAAGACTATTTTTTAGGGTTCGGGGGGTCATGAGACGTCGATATCAATCAACCTTTCAGGTTAGTTTTTTTTACGGTCGCAATACTTAAGCTTTAATGTCCAAAAAGTTAAAAATATATATATAATTGCGTATAGATTGAAAGTTATTGATTTTATAAAAATATGTTTCGAATAAAATATTTGTATTATAAATATATATACATATTTGTAATGCTAAGTAATTTCATATCTCAAATAGTTTCGGAGCTATTATAAAAAATGTTAATTTACACATCAGACCGGAGCCCTTAAAGCCATTTTGCCGAAATATTGATAGAAGCCATTTTTTTTTGAATATTTATTAATGTTCATAAATGAAATTTAATCAAAATCGTTAGAGCCAATTTTGAGAAAATCGACTCTTTCTCTTTTTTCCCTTCAGTAAACTACCCTTAATTTTAGGGGTAGATATCCAATTCCAAAAATCCCTCGGGGCAACCCTATGAAAACCCTAGATATCAAGTTTCAGCTCAATCGGTAAAATAGTTTAGGCTCTAGTTGGAGACAGACAGACAGACAGACGGAAATTCAAAAACCACTTTTTCGGATTCAGGGAGTCATGAAACGTCAAAATTCATCAAAATCTCGAGCTCGATTTTTTTGACGATCACCATACTTTCTCTACCTGTAAGATAGAGAGAAAGTAAAAGTGAAATGAAACTAATCGTTAAAATCAATCAAAGTAAACTCCAATTTTCATAGAGAGGGCCTTGTCTGACTTTTAGTAAAGCTACTAGGGGGTCTAAACATTATTTCACGTGTTCATACGTCTAGTCATATGAGATTCAAATTTACCTTATGAAAGATGGTATCGATACCTATAATAACGCTAAAGATAAAATAATTTATTGTTGGTACAAAAATCTAAGTATTTTCTTTGAAAAATTGACTGTTTGTGTGATATTTTCAGCATTTCCTCTACACACCATGCAAGAGAAAAGTGGTTTTATCAAGCAATTTCAAATTTTCGCGGTTTTTGTGTTTGAGCTTTCTTGAGAGTGTGTATGGACCAAAGGATAACGAAGAGATTGATATGCCTCTGAGCCCTGTACTTCCTGTAGCACGAGGGCATTTTTGCCCAAGATCATCACCTTCTTTACTTTGCTTCTTAGTTTGTTTTTTTTATCTTGAGCTCATTCTTTGTCCTTTCTTATATTATTTCTGGTTTTCTCTCTGAGTGAAAGAAAAAGTTGCCTGAAGAATTGGACGGTTGTAAGAAAGAGGTTTTATTAAAACCATTTCTCTCAGTGGCCTCTATAGGGTTAGTTTTTTATCTGGGGTATTTAACGTACACTTTCCAAGCCGAGTGAAAATACAAGCACACAGCTTATACATCAACTTGAATCTAAAAAAGTCCAAACACCCAGCCTACACCAAATAATTAATCACTGTGAAAGAGAAACCTCTATTTAAACACGAACTTTTTTTCTTTCCATTTTGGTACTCAAACCTGGGATCTCTGGATCAGTAGGTAGGCATACCGCCGACTGGGCTAAGGTGTTAGATCTTTATTAGTATCACCATAAGTCCTGATTTATTAATGTGAATAGGTGTTGTGTTAGATTTTGAATCCTTTTGTGGAATATAGTTTGTTCTGTAATTTATATTTTACCATTTGCGAGAACTTCACGTCAAAATATGTGTTAGATTAATTTTTTTTTAAATTACGTGTTCAAAAACTTAAAAGCTTAATTTATTGATCTAGATTTCAAACAAATGGTTATATTAGGGAAAAAAATTGTTACTATTTATGAATTTTCTATTCACTAATATATTAAATTTACTACTTTTAATAGTATCATAGTTCAAGATTCCTTATTTAAAAAAAATGAGTTTCTTTACATTTTTATGAGAGTCTAGTAAATCCTTCTTATAAGACTATGTAAATAATGGTTAGCAGCATATCAGACATAACTTACATGATAATAAGATCAGCACGTTGTCCTAGTTTACAATTTTATCAAGCAGAATATTGATTTACATGATAATAAAATCCAATTGTTAAAATAGTTTACAATTACGTTGGTCAGTATATTGCTTAAAAGTCGTCCTACATTAACACTTAATTTTACTACACATTATTTATTTTAACTTGAAGGAGAGGGGGTACCAATGTATGTAAATTATAATCAAATACTAATTGATTTTGAAAAACAAAGTCACGTGATTAATTTAGTTGATATTTATTTCAAATATGAACAATATTCCTTTCACGAGTATCAATAACTTATTGATCAGAGTTAGGGTATTATAATATGCTACTAAAAGTTTTGACTCTAATATTATGTAATGGTTTGGGGAGTATTGATAATGGTTGTGAATATTATAACATCATAAAATAGAGTTCAATTCCATTATAACTTGACAGTCGCAAGTTATAAGAATATTTACTGAAATAGTTTAATACTTACATTCTTTAAATATATTTAATTTGGTAATTTATCATAGTGATTGAGGTAATACAAGTGATTTTATAAGATATTTAATTAGAGCTGAGTCAATAAACGAAGCTAAGTAATATATTATTAGCAATTTCTTTGTAATCAAATTATTATAACAGCCAATAATTGATACTATATACCTTTTCAGAACCCACCTTTGAATTTGAATAAATTATTTATTATGGAAAAGAAAATGTGGCTCATGGTTTTGGAAGAATGAAATTAACTTTTCCCCGACGTTCAAGACAAAACCGCAAAGAACAGGAGGTATCAAGCAATCAAATAAAATCCCATCTGGTTTGAGTTGGTCTGCGTTCAAACAAATATGGATTGCATAAAGAAGGGGAGAAGGAAGGATGTGTGATGAAAAAGGATCCACCGGAGGGATCTCAAGAGTTTAAAATGTAAAAATGAAATAAAGAAAACGATGTGGAAAGATCAAATTGTGGCTTTTGTTCCTGGTTATTAATATTATTAAAGGTATTTATCAAACCATCTTTGGCTTATATACTTTGCGACTAATAGTATCATAGGTGAGAATATATATGTTGTTTGGTTATCATTTTATCAATGTTTTACGTTTGAGTCTTAGAGCTATATATCATAAAACGTATTCGTTACTTTAAACAGATAATAATGGTACATGCTTTTCAAAGTCAAAAGAAGGTGGTGAATTTTAAAATTCTATTAATATACATTTTAGTAAATTAATTATAATGGGATATCAAATGTTTCTATTATATTTTATCGTTGCTAATTTGACGACAATTATTGTGGTGTATGTGTGTGTACCTAGAAAACGGAAAGTTTAACGTATCAGCTTCTTCTTATACTAATAAAATGAAGAGTTTGAATGTCATGAGCACAACACGATTTCTACCTCACTGAAATTTTAATTATTAGTAGACTTTGTGTAGGGCCTCCAAGCTATGTGCAGCTAGAAACAAGAATTATAACATTTTGATTATAATATTTTGAAAATTAATTAATAACCGGATTGGAAGCAAAAAGGCCATGGGCAACAGAGGGCTTAGGGGCAATTACATAAATGTTGACTTCATATACAGTGGTAGCTTATCTTACACAATATTTAGCATGATCATATTGGTAGGATTATAGTTTATCAATCCAATTAAATTATTGTATGCGGATTAAAAACTAAAATTTTATGTAGATACCACAACAAAAATAAAGTATTCAAATTACAAATAAATATTCAGTGAACCTTTCTTAATTTTATTTATTTATTTAGAAGAACAACTATAAAGTATAATTTATTATGTAAAGAACTATCAAGATGCCAATTATAAACAAAGTAATTTTAACCATTCTCAAAAATCAATAAGAAATTCAGTAAACTACTATTATTAGTTTAAGGGTAGTAACATAAATTACTATTAGACCTTTAGGCATGTGCATTAAACCTAAAAAAAACTTTGTTTGAATAAAATATATCCAAGCGTTTTGTCTGCATCCGCAGAACAGACATAAAGATAGACAAACTAGACTTGTAAGACCAAACTTCTTTGATTGGAGCATATTGAACATAAACATTTATTACAATATGGGTGTCAACATATATAATAATTATAACACTTTCTTTACATGGGAAGTAAAAATTATCCGCACAGTCATGAAATCGATTATTTACTTAAATTCATCCATCAAGTAATATTAAATTCCGTATATCATGAATGAAACCATTTACTAACAAACTAAGCGGGTCCTAAATGGTGCATCTAAAAGAACTTGGACCACTAAGCTACCTAATAATTAATCCACTATATTAGACTAGTATTTCTATGCAGACAATTAATTAGTAATTTTTTCTTAGAACGTGCTATTATTTCTCAATAACCGAGGATAATTTCTGTCAAACTCTTCGTTCGATAAAGAAATATACATGTCAAAAAGAAGGAAATTATGAGTTTTACAAACTTTGATAAAAATAATATTGTTTTTAACTCAATCTCTATACTCAATGAAATTTATTAAAATTAAGTTCTCTTTTGCAAGAAAATAATTTAAATAAACTACTGTATATCCACGAATGACAGAGCTAGCTTGGCGCCAAAGTGTTCAACTGGCTAATATTACTGACTCTTTAATTCTGATGAGACTCGAATTCAATTTCTAGTGTGACTCATGAGGCGAGAGCCAATTAAATTAGAGTTTCAATTAAATTAGAGTTTCATCATATTTACATAGAAATGGTGCAACATTCTCTCTTAATGATCCCTTGACTACTAATTTATGGATTAAGTGGTTGATTACACTTGTACTAAAATTAATTTAATTGTATTTATTGCTTTTAGTAAATTGATCACTAAATTCTAATATTGGGAGTGATATATCAGTACTGTATCGTTCTCGTGATAGACGGGCCACTCTATGATTGGGTATCAAGGTTCGAATCCCATTCAATTGTACTTAGAGTGTTCTTCTTAAATAATTTCCCACTCTCTCCTTAAAAAAAACTGTGTACACTCCCTCTAAAGTCAATATTCGTCATCCCTAACATATTAGCTTAGTCGTACGTTAGCGTAACTTGCACGCTAGTGTAATTAGTACATTAGCGTATAATCTGAGCCGGTAGTAGGATTCTGTGCTAAAAAAAGATGTTGGTGATCTTTTTATCATTTAGTTTTTTCTCAAATAAATTAAAAGAGGTAAAATTCGTAAGTTTATAACAGATGTTGGTGTTTATACACAAACAGTAAGTAACATATTTTATTTCTAGCTTATATTAAATAAAAATTGGCTAGGCTTATAACTTGGTGACTAAATAAATAACTTTTATATCAAGCCTTGGCTGTGAGCATCATGCTTAAGAAGGTTTGGATAGGAAAAAAGGTGTGGTGGTTAATAATAGGGATCAAGATTGTCCTCTTACCATCGCAACCTTAGAAAATATATGGCAAAAATGTTGCCCTGTGGAGGCGTGAGTTTAGAAAGTTAATGGCCAGAATGGGGTAAAACAAAGTAGGGAAAGGTCCTTTATTAGGGGAGTGGGGATAGGGGAAGTTTCTTGGGATGATCCAGGACTCGAGAAAGGGGTTAATTTATATTCTTAATAAAAGAAGAAAGATTGTTACCTACGAAGTAGGAAGTAGTAATGATGGTGGTGGTGGCGGCAGTATTTGGATAAGAAAACAGTCCCACGGGGTGGAAATTTGTTGCAATTTGGGCTCGAAACGTAATGTGAATTCTAGAATTGGAGCCGTAAGTACTATTTTAACTAGATTTTTTTTATTTTTCCTAATTTAAAGGGAATCATTTTGCCAACGAATTAGAAGTAGTTTTGTGGGCTAACATTTGTGCTTGCATAAAGTTCACAAGTTATCAATTAAGTTTCTAAAATATTTAATCTAAAACAAACTATCGAATTAAAATGTTATTATAAAGTCGTAAATTTATAATTTTTACTGTCATAAGTACCAGGTTTTGCATTTTTTTTCGGCTAATATTAATTATAGTTTAGTATAACATTAGTGGTGTTTTGAAGGTATTGATAGTGTATATCAAAATTCACAATTGCGTATTACGTAACTTGACGTATGAATACTTGAAGTAGTGACTTTGGATGGCTGTAAGCTCTTTATATGCAAATTGGACTGTATTTAACTATTTATAAAACAAATATAACACATTTTACAGTTTATTTTACCATAGCCAAATAAAAAATCCTTAAATATCCGTTTTATCATTTATTTGCCAGCAAAAATGGCGGTGGAATTCCCTTGATATCTCAGGTAAACACGGGACGTATTTAAAGGTTCCCCTTCTATTTTCCTACACACCCTTGAATAATAGATCAGACCACGCTTCATGCAAAAGGGCAAAGGAGAAAGGGGTGGTTTGAGGGTAGCTACCCCAAACTCTAAATCGCCCCATAGACTTGGTTTTCCCGGCTGTAATTCTATTTCACGGAGTTGCTCATTGCATTTGTTTTTCCTTCTGTACAGACAAGAAGATTTAAGAGGCCTATCAAGTTTAGAATGGAATGTGAGGGAAGTAAGATACTGGAGTTTCTGACTTGAGGCTGTTCTTTTATTTTTATTTTTTGCTTTCTTGATTGTGGGGAAATTCCTTCTGTGGACTACAAATAATTGAATTGACCTAATAATATATACTTAAGATGGAATGGAATGAATTAAAGTCCGTATTTTTTCATCTTTAATGACAAAAAAACTTGTTTTTTCCAAAATAAATCAGATATTGCTTCAGTATAGTAAATATGTTTTTACTCATATTAGTTCTAACCGATTTATAATATCGTTCATGGGCATTGCTTAGTTTTACCTGATTTTTTTCCGTTAGTTAAAATAAAAAATAAGCTTTCTAGTCCATCTACTTGAAGCCCTTAAAATTTATTCAAGAACTGTTAAGATAGCTTTGTGGGGATAAATAAATAAAATTTTTCTTTTAAATATATACATTTTATTTTAATAGAAAAAAAATTTTCCTTAGAAAATGAATAAATACAGCCCTAAACTTCCGTTCCACCTTTAAGTACCTATATTTAGTATCTTTAAATAGTTTAATAGATTTTCAGGTCGGCCACTGATCGAGAAAGCCAGGAATTATGTTTTAGCTTTGTGCATAACTAAAAAAACCCTGAGTAAGTGCTTGAATTGGGGCGTATGTTGAGAATTTAACAGCCTATAGTGTTATCCAAATAAAAAACAATCTGGAGGAAGACGTCCTGAAATATCTTGAAGCGGAATATAATTTTCAAAATTTTTCCATGCGAGAACCTCTAAAAATTGTTTTAAGGGGAATTCCATTTTCTAACATTTTCGGGGCCATCCTTTTACTTGGATAACAATTTTTTCATTTATAATTCCCCTTTAAACAAATAAGTTTCCTCCGCCACTGCATGTGGCACAGTTGTATACATTCTAATGTTTGCCTTGCCTATGCTTTACTCATGGCTGAGCAAACATCACAATAAGAATAATGACTTTCTGATCCAGAACTATAAAAAAGGTGTGATAAGGACGTGGCAATATAATTAAAATTGTGAATGAAAAACTCTAAAAAGCTTATAAAAACTTTTTTCACTGGTTTTTTCTACCAAATAAATAAATGATTCTAGTTTGGTAAGGTTGAAATAGGTGGAATTTAGGAGATAGGTACCCATATTTTCTTAGAGGAAAACTGAGAGCAGTATACCACGCTAACATTTAAGCTTGACATCTTAAACATCTGTGAAAAACTAATAAAATAAGAATCTAAAGGATACCCGATTGAAATTAAACCCCGGTGTCCTTTATACAAGTTCAATCACTATACGTATTGACACACATGTTATTGTTTAATTTCTATAAATATTATGAAATTATTTCATTAATTATACTTATTTCCTTAACTCTAATAAATGATTGAAAAAATCATAACCAACATAGCCACAAAAAATTAAACCAACTTAACCAACTTTCCAAATAATAAAGCACAAATAAATTTATCCTTGGCCTGCGGCTAACGAAAAATCGATACTTCACTTAGTAAATAAATGATGCATGAGCGGTAGTTTTTGTTAAGCCCTTTTCCTCACAATATTCAAACACATGACCAAATGGAAAAGCGTAAGCCCTCTTATCCATATTCATGTGGTTGAACCGTCATGAAGCAAAAGCATGTACCCCTTTAACGCGTTGTTTAAATTATCAACCATGGATCATGACCAGAAACTTGTAGAGAGGTAAAGAATAAAACAACAGCTCAGGGAGGTGAATGTAATGAGCAAATCTTCAAGAAAAGTTTGATAAAACCAATCAAGATTTGATCTATTTTTCTAGTCAACCTTTTTATAATATGAATTTAAATTTTCTAATAGCATTATTTTCTAAGTGGTAAACTTGTCATTTTGCTGACTACCATATTTTTTAAATACCCTTGATTACCTCTTTATTTTTATTGGGATCTACCGCCTTGTTAACAAGGGGTTTATAAGCATATCTACACCTAGATCATTGGTCACTTTGTCAAGGCCAAAGGTCGGCAACCTTGGCCCACGAGATGGAACCAGCTCACAAGTTAATTTATCTGCTCACAAAAGATTATCAAAGCAACAATTACTGTATTGTATTAGTAAAGATGACTTATAATCAATTCCTAAGTATTTGGTCTGTATTTTTTCAAACAGGCTAACAAATATTTTTTTTAATCCATACGATTCGTGGTATCAAGAAGAATGTTGACCATGGTCTAAAGTGTCACTCTCGCTTCAGATTTGTCTTGCTGGTGACGGGAGGTCCGATCTTGAATCTCTGCCAGGGGCGGGTGAAACAATTAGATGAATCAATAACTGGAAATTAACATTCAATTGAAATGTAAATATTTACTAGCTAAATAAAAGCAAACTACACACTACACTTTTTCACTTTCTGTCACTCAGGGAGCTACCACTGGAAGTCAGGGAAACCTCAGCACGATGTCTACCACTTTTCTCAACTATATAATCTAATTGTTTTCGTCCCCCACTCTATAATATAATAATATTGTAGGCCTATTTAAGTCGAGTGTGCTATGTTTTTTATTATTTTATTATTATTTAGCAACCAGCGTCTTACTAACCTGTTAGGGTAATTACGCTTAAGTACTAATTACGCTAGTGGATTAAGAATTGAGAAGGTTGAATTGAGAGGAAGTGAACCCGCATTTGCGTGGAGGGAGAGTGGAAAACCATTTGGGGAAAAACCCACCCCAGTTCACCCGACTGAGATTCGAAATCTGACTCCCCATCCTCGGCAGTCGAGCTCCAACACGATAAGCATATTAATATTGTCCATGAATATAATCAAATTAAATATGTAATATATTTGCAAAATATTTTAATTATAATTTTTATTCTGTGAGCCTCCTAACTTTTTACATCACCAAACGCCACTGCATCAGTTTTTACCAAAGTTTGATACGCGTATCCTCAAGGTAGTTCAAAAATTTTAGTGCTACTTTGTGCTTTGTTATTAATAAAATATTTTTTGGTAATAGGAAGTGTGATAAATTATTGCAGTTTTTGACTTGGTATCAATGATATTAAAAGTTTTTACTTGCCTCCGTTATGGCTTTGTTTAGCTTGGCACTAAAGCTTTATATGAATATTTTAATGACAGCTTATAACTTAAGAGGCATAAGATTTTAGTTCTTTTTTTTTCATGAGAAGCTTGAAATAGTACCTTGCATAGGCAATGGCCCAGAAAGAGGTCCGCGATGAGTGAGTATTTGAGAAACTTTGAAATACATTCTCTTACGATTAGATGAAGAGAATGTCAAATTTATTTAGCTGTTTTTTGAATTTTTATATTTAATTTTCTGATAGAATGAATCCCTATCTCTCTAAATACTATGCAACAACATTTGAATGTAGCCATGGAGAGTACTCTATTTCAGTATAAAGGTGCATACGCTCCTTCAATCATGAAATTTTCGGCCTTACTTGATGGATTACACTATGGCCATTCATAGTCAAATTTAGATACGCCTCAAGTGCGTGCTTACTAATACAAGACTTATCCTACCTGAAGTTAATGGATGGCCAGTTTATAGCAAACTGCCTACCATTTGCTAAGTAGTGTCACCTGTATTTAGTATCGACTCGCACTTTAGCTACTAAATTATATGAAACGGACATGACCTATCTTATAAAGCTATTAGCTTTCCGAGCATACACTTTGGGTTGGTTAAGAAAGCTGTTACATTCAAAATAAAACGTTTCAAATCCAGAGCTTTTATTTTACATAAGGGAAGATCATAACGTATAAGTTTAGATTACTTGAGGAAAATAAACAAAAAAATTAAGGAAAGGCTCTTTTAAATGATGCTAGTGGTTTTATCTTTAGGAGCAAGCAGTTACAGGACTGTTTCTAGAATTATCACGGGAACACGCCACATATAGTTGTCTAATGGGGAGGGGAAATGCCATGGAGATCAACGTCTGCCACCTTCAGAGTTTGCCCTTGCGTTTGTGTTGATGGTAATCGTAAATTAAACCTCTATTGAAAGCTCCGTGCATTTAAACTGGAAGGATAGGTCTGATGGAATCATGGAGATTCTTGGCCTCGTGACTATTTCTCCCGTAGTGCAACCTGTCGTGACAGTTGCCTCTACGATGAGGTTTTGAAGACATTTTACATGTAAATGGTTTCTTTACACGTTTAAGGTGGATTCAAACTACGCAGCAAAATATGGGTGGTCCAATTCTAATAAATAACTTGGATGGTTAAACCGATTGTATTAAGTTAGCTCAAAAATCATGCAGTGTAGTGCCTATGGACAGTTAAAGGTTGATGGCTTTTCTAACTTGTTAAAAATACAGCCATTAATTTTACGTGACAATTAATTTTTGGAGCTAGAATAGCATCCTCCTGAAGCGCCAAAAAGTCTTGCCTTAACCTTGTAAACTATAGTGACTCTCTGAATGAATGGTAGAGTTTTTCAGAAATTTCCTGAAAAAAATACGGCTAAGCCTTCCTTTTGCCTTTGAGATCTCTGAATTCTTATTAGAACTTCAATTGAGGTCTTAGGCGAAATAATACTCTCACTCTATATTATAGTGTATTTTTTAAAGTAATTTTAGGGTGGAAACTTTCTTCCATAGGTTTCATATGGCAATTTGGTCATTAGAAAAATTCACAGGTAATTTTAATGTAGCGTGTGCTGTTCTGCCCCTTACTTAAAAAGTATCATCTATACCCGATAAAGCTACTGCGAATGAAAATATCCCTCAAACCTCAAATTATCCAAGAAAAAATTTACTATAAAAGTACCAATTTCCTTTTCCTCTAGGTGTAACTTAAAGGAACACTTTATAATACCTTTCTGGCTTCTGTGATCAAAAGGGGCTTGTTTGTATTCAAAGTTTGTAATAGAAGGGTTATTGTTTTTTTATATTTCTCAAATTGTTTCTATAGAATACAAATCCTTAATGAATGTGTTGGGTTGAAGAAGAACCAAGTATTTACGGTCTTGTTAGAGAGATACCTTATTATTTGTTTGAGTTCACTTTACACTGCACTAAACTCATCTTAATTTAAGTCCAAATTATCTACGGATTACCTTGTTTTGGGTCTATGTTAAATGTATTCTGACATGGTTTCCCCTGCGGGTGACCCCAAGTGCGAGTGTCTTTCACGTGAAAAATATGAATATTATGAAGGGCAAACATCTGAGTGAAGAAGAAGATCTACACAACGCGGCTTTTGCCAAAGTACTGTTGTGGTGTGAATCAGCCACTAGTAAAACCAGTACATTTAACAGAGGTGCAGTGCAAAGAGTAAATCAAATAGTTCCCTACGTTTACTATTCAACTATCCACCCTATTTGAATATTCTCCTTCTTATCAAAATATATAGTATTATATTACAAGGTCTCCATCTAGTAAACATAGTGGCGTTTCTTGAGATCATTAATAGCAATAATTATACAGTAGCCCCATGGCCTCTCTGGTGCTGAGTGACAGCTCACAGCTGAGCGCTGACCGCGTTAAAAAGTTGCCAGACTAAATTATGTATCCCTACGCCGAACTATATGATCTGCAAAAACATATGTTTAGCATCTGTCACTTCTGACAGTTAAAATTTAGGTATATACCTAACTTTTGACTGTCAGAAGTCAGCTGTGAACTGTTAGTCAGCACCAAAGAAGCCATGGGGCTACTGTAGCTTGTCTCAAAATTTGTCATTGGAGGTTGGTGGGTGTTCCCTTTTGAATCTTTTGGCACCTGCGCAGACGACGACAAGAAAGAGATAATTATTCTTATCAGGAGGAGTTTCATGTGTGTTTGAATGGCATGCTCAACTCTGACCAAGAAGGTCAAATTTAGTTTGATACTCGGATAGGTGATCTGAAGGTATTCCGTCTTCAATTATTGGTCTTTCATATACCTTTCTAGATTATTTGATTAACGATATTGTGAATATTCTTAAAAATGCTATTTTTCATCCAAATCGGTGGAAGAGAGGACTAAACGTCGTGCTCATAATGGTCTGGTTTGCCATTGAAGGTGCGGTCAGAGCTATATACCAGTCGGGTGTACTGAAGATGGTTTTTCAAAAAGGTTTCTCATTCATCTCCTGGAAAATGCTTTATTTTATCTAAATTCAACCTTATCCATTCTTAATAAATAGTGTAATTAAAATGTTTAAACCACGTATGGGTAGTAAGAAGCAGTGTAAAAGTAATAAAAAACAAATATTCTGCCTCATTCTGTTTCTTTAAGCCAAGCAACTTGGGCCTCAAGTAGACTGCACAAACTAGTTTACAAAAAAAGTATGTCTTTTGATTTTTTTAAACACAATTTTCAGAATTATAAAAATGATAGTGGCCCGTTGGTAATCATCACGATGCTTGATAAACTGCTAGTGACCTAATAATAATAAAATAAATATATCAGATTTAATCTGTTTATATACTATACAATTTTTTATTAAATTTAAAGATATTAGAAAGAATATTATTGAAAAATGTATAGATACACTTTAGTTATTTGGACCTTTTACAGTGATTTTTGTTCAACCAAAAATATAATTGTAAAATTAAAAAAAAATATTTGTGCTTTAAAAAAATAAATATTTTTCGTATTAAGTGGAGCATACATATCAATAAACTTAATAGAACAAGTAGGTGACCTGGTGGTCTAGGGGTAAGGTGTCAGACTTCTGTGCTGAGGGTCCGGGGTTCAATCCTTGGTCTCGGCACAGATTTATCTGAATGCCAAACCCTTCCTTCACCTCTGAAAAGACGTGTATTAATCACAACTTGTGAATGTGAGGAATGCCAGGCCTCCACCGTGGTTCGGATTCCACGTTAAACTGTAGGTCCTCCATTTCGTCTCACAATCGCCCTACCATTACACATTAGCGTAAGTGCGTATAACCCGAACGGGTAGTAAGACGCGGTGCTAATAATAATAATAATATAAAAAATAATAATAATAATAATAATAATAATAATAATAATAGAACAAGTTTGTTGCGATTTTATTAGATTTATATCTTAAAATTATAGTGACCTTTTTCCATCCAGCTCTATTAACTCTTTTCTAACCTCCGAGGAATCATTCTTGAATTTCTGGTTGTTTTTTTTTCTTCTTGCCTTCTACCAACTCGAACTTATTTCACCGTAAATTGGACTGTTCGAAAGTTGATCTCCCTCGATTATGATTGTTCAGATGTAGCATTGTTTACTACTTTACTAATATTTCTTGGAAGATCTATCGATGGCTAAAATAATAGACTTCGTTGAAGAGAAAGTAAAATACAAAAAAATAAATACAAATGCCATTTTCTGAAAAAGAGTAAAGTTTGATTTATGAAATAACAAGTTTTCTTCCATTATGTTTAGTTTTCTTCTACGTTTATGACGACTCCGATATCTTGATATGTTTTTCTTAGTTCTTTTTTTGGGTGAGTATAGATTTTATTTTTATTAAAACTTATTATCTTGGTAATATTATGAGGTTAATTTTTCGGTCACACTTTTAGATAATGTTTTATAGAAACAATATTTATTTTATATTTCCTTGTAAAATTATATTCAATTGAATAGGTACATACAAAATAATGGTCCCTTTTACTCTTTCTAAGTCTTAGTGACAGAAGAATTTATTAAAAATTGGATTTAATTAAATACATTCGAGAGTCTTGAAATTTAGTAAACATGTGGACTACAATAAACACATAAGATCTTGAAAAAAATAAGGTCAAACTATACATTAATCAAATCTAGTTTAGATAAATAGTTTTATTGAGAAGGCATTTTTTTTTTAAATATAAACTGTATTGTGAATATATAAATAGTTTTCAACTTCATCATGCGTCACGTGGTTATACTTAAGCTTTGTCCTTTCTGGTCTTAAGGTGAAATGGAGGTAAAATCTGAATTTACTAAAAAGTTGGACACAATTCTAAAACTTCTTAGTCCTTAATTATTTTCAAATATCTAGACAGTCTAATGAGTACTTAAGATTCGCAGAAAAGATAATAAATAAAAAAACACAATTTAAAAAAACATTTTGGTTTCGACATAGTGTGAATAAAATAATGTACGAGGATCAAACCTAGTTATTAGGATGTAAACAAAAAATATCCATCACAATGAATGAGTTGAGTTATTTCGATAGTAATTATTATTATTTAAATAGAAAATAAAGAGAAAATATATGATGTTTTAATTTTTAGTGATATATTTTTTTACTCTTATTTAAACAACAATTAAAATATTAGAGTGATAATTGTCTTTTGTTATTTTCTATGTTTTATAAACAAACTTTTGTCTGCTTGATTTTAATGAGTATAAAATATACAAATATATCAATTAAATCTAAATATTTATTAATAATAAAGAAACAATTTTAAATTATATTGATTTGTATTAAAGCTACTATACAACGTGTATTAAACTAGCATATTGAAATAGAATTTTCTACGGGTGACTGCTTTTCACAAATATGTATTTGATTAGATATTAAAATAATGACACCGGCGTTTGGTCAAAGGTCGAGAGGTCATTTATTAACATATTTAAATATAATATTCATATCTACATAGAAACCTAATAATTTTATCAAAGCACAATCATGTTTATGTAATTACCTAAAATGTAATATATTTATTACAATGAGAGTTCATTAGACCTCTCAAAAATTTTCACACAATAAACATAAATACATTCTTTTATATTTCTTTCTCCTCCATCTTTTTTTCAAATAAAATACCCAAAAGAGAAGGCCCATTAAAATTACACCTAGCTATTCTATTGTTGTTGTTCTTTTGTTATTTTACTAAATATACCAATTTTCTAAAGGGTTTTGTAACAAGTCATAAGGAAATAAAATTATATGAACATGTCACCGTTTAAAGTTTTAAACTAATGTGAAATGTCTCACCTTTTAAATGTTCCAATAGTTCATATTATATCCACTTCAGCGCTCAAATTCAGTGTCTATCAAATATGATTTATGATGGGGGTAGCTCTTAGATGTCTTAGCATAGAATCAAATACACACTTATTAGAACAAACAGAAATGTGACCTGCAACACGCTATTCTCATATCAAGTCAGAGATACAATTCAATCATCGTAGGAATATCCCTTTATAACAGCTAAAAAAAACACTAGATCCATTTTCACACATTAATAAATCAGCTTCTGTCATACAGCTATCACTTTGATATTATTGTCAATACCCTTAGAATAACATTAATAATAAATATAATATAATAATTGCTAGCCGAAAAAACAATTTCTATATTTTTAATGACCCTTTTTACAAAAAGAGGAGAATATTTATATGTATACAAACTAGTGATAATCCAGATAGTTAGTGATACAATTGAAGTTAGTCACAGATAAAATTTTATTTTCAAGCAATGTAGGGACAGTTGTTTTGGAAGAGTTTATTAGAATTGATAGATATATTATTCAAGTACACGAAACATCAATTTAAAAAATAATAGTTGTATATGCGCGTAGTAAAGATACATAAATTTTTAACAAACTAATATAGTATAAGTTTGATATTGGAAAGCACGTGTGATATTGAACGGAAATTGGAGGCCATAATAATTATTACTAGAAAAAAATGGAGAGGTTTCTTTAACAGTTGAGACTTCTGTATAATTTTCCTTGGTAAATTATAACTATTCTTCTTTGCGGCATTTTTAGCCATGTATTTCTTGAATAACAGAGTAAATTTTTGAAGTTAGAATTAAGAATAATACGAAACTTTGATTGCAATTGTAAATATCACAAATTTCTTACACAAAATTCTTACAAAATCAATTATGGTATTAATTTACTATTCCTTGCTAAACATATTAAATTTATCTAGAATCTTTGATTAACATTAAAAGAAAAATTATAGTTTAGAACTTATTGGTTTTTAGTATTAATTCTAAACATTTTTAGTAAAATTGATATTTTATATTTTTTAACGTTATATTTTCTTAGTATTACAAAGCTATTCAATAAGATCAATTTTAACCCCACATTTAATCAAATAATTATTTGAATTAAAATTTGTTAAATTATGATTATTTATTATTCAATTTTCTCACTTAATTTTTCTAGGTACTTCTTCGCATATTTTGATTACGCCAATGAAGTAAGGATATAAAGATAGAAAATAGATAATTTAGAGGAAATAACCGATGTTTGCTCTGCAGAATACTGAGAAACCGTAAATGAAGAACCACTTTAAATACACCTGGATGGCATTCTATTATCAGAAAAATCAAACAAGATATTCCTGATATGTCTAGTCCAATTTCTCACCGATGCGAGTCTAAATGTTATTCGTGTTAGTTTACAACTGCACCAACATTTTATTATAAATTGTCTGGTAAAACAAAACACGTACCTAAAGTTTAGAAGCAACATTATTTTTCTTTTTGAAAGTGTTGGTCGCTGTAACAGGACTGTTATAAGTAATGGAAGTGGTTTGACAGACCATAAAAGAATAATTAATCATTAAAACCGATTATACATTTCCTGCGAAACCGCCAATAATTAATGTCAACTTTTATTGAATACCAGCATAACCACATGGGAGAGAGGATCCTGTGGTTTCGTGTATCGATTCTAGAAGTGAAATTTATAAATGAAATTAGTTAAAACCTGGATTTCTAAAATACCATAAAAATGTCCTAATATTAATTCTATTTAAATCAATATTGTGATACTGCCACTTATACAAGACCAGCTACAAGTAATGAGTTCCGTTAGATCACCAAGACTTGATCTTTAAACTTTAGTTGGGTATCTGAGGCTAAATTCTAATCTAGGTTGTATGAACAACTTAGAAAACTCAATCATAAATTTATTAAGTGTAAATAGCCGAAGCTATATTAATTGTAGTTGGTTCAGTTAGATATCATTCTGAAAATTGAAAAATGACACCTGGACACGGGAATCGAGCCAAAGGTCCGGGTTCGATTCCGTGTCCAGGTGTCATTTTTCAATTTTCAGAATGATATCTAACTGAATCAATCATAAATATTTGCAGCTAATATTGATAATATTTTACTATATTATTTGTTTCTTATAGGAATTGACAATATCTTTAGTAAGTGACAGCTGCATATAGCATGACTTGATGTATGAATATATTAAAATTAATTCAGTAATTAGGTAAATACCAGATACTGTTCTCCATACCAAAATCAGGGTATGGGTATTATATCTCAAGCTAAGTTATTTTAAAGTCTGTTCAGCGTAGGAATTGTTTTCAGAAAGGCCTTTTTCCCTAGCAGAAATCTATTACATAGTAGGATATTGGTAGGAAAAAATACCTTTCAGAGAGTAATTCCTACCGTGAATGGAGTATTTTTAGTAGGTTTATTTGGTCATGTACTTAGAAAATACATTCAAATATTATAAAATAGTTTATTTAAACATCAACACTGCATTTAACGTGCTAAATATTATTAATAATCTTTGCATTAGTGATATAGTCCATTTATTGTATCAAATAAATTTTAAAGTTTATTGAGATACAAACTTAAAGGAATAAATTTGGATTTATAATTATTTTCAATGCTCGATGATTTTAAACTAACTTTATATCATTATTACTAGTCATACTATCCATGATAAGCTAGTAATCTCTTCGCAGTAAAATGTGTATCCTTAGACCAAAGGGTAGTCATAATATGGTACTAAAATTCATAACATTCAAATATAAACCTAAATGATGCAATTGCACAATATATTAATTTTAATATATAGAGAATTTCAACCTAATTTTTAAATGGGCCTAAAGAATATACAACTATTACTTTGATTGGTAGACCAAAACAGCTATTACAATACTAAATTAATTATAGCTGGAGGCTAGCTATGAAATATTTGATCAAACCTTTGAAAAATTATCTATATATTACACTTAATTTGATAGGTAGAAATTTGTACTAATTGAATCAGTAATTTCCTAACTCCAGCCTTTGCTTTGATAAGTCGTTCAGCAAAGAGAAGTCTCCAGATCAGTTTGTGTCCAGCATAAGTCCCAGGTATTTAGCACTGTTCGCCCATCATATCTGGTCTCCGAACAGCCGGAAATTAGCCGGCCTGTAGTACTTTATCCTCCATGGGAAAAGCACTGATGTGGCACTCGTCCTAAAGGTAGTCAGCCACACCTCCAACTGCATTAAGTGAGTCAGGAATCTCATCGCCACCAGCAGGCCCTTCCATGACTCCAATAATAGAGACACGTCATCCACATACATTTCCAACCATATGTTTGGGGATTTCTGAATGTCGTTCACATATAGACTAAAAAGGAGAAGGCCCACGTGGGCATTCTGAGATACTCCAGCACAGATGCTTCTGACTTGGGATGTGGCGTTTCCAAAGATGGTCTAGTAGGTACAGTGAGAAAGATAAGACTGTACAAACTTAGCTAGGTAAAAGGGAAGGTCTAGAGAAAGGAGTTAATAAAAGAGTCCTTGATGGCCAACATTGTCCAAGGCTTTTACCCCGTCAATAAAACAGAACCGGTCAGAACCGCTCAGACTGTCAATATTGAAGTTCCTTATAGCCTGTTTAACAAGGTGAACAAGCTGGCGGGACGTTGTGTGTCCATCCTGGAAGCCAAACTGCTCTTCCACTAGCGTGCCTCCTCCCAAATATGCCTTGCCAGCCTCGTCAGTAATAATATCTCAAACATCTTGCCCAAACAGTTGAGCAAACTAATATGTCAGTAAGGCGAAGCTAGGGCTGGGTTCTTACACAGTTTGTGAAAGCCATCTGGTCCGGGGTCTTTTTTTTTAATCTTAGAGTGGCTAGTTCCCAATAAATTTATGTTGCGCTAGTGGGTTTGGGTTCATCTATAGTTCTGTAAGACATCACAATGATGACCTCCTCCCCGTGCGCTATATGTATCAGGTATGACGGGTTGTCAGTAATTACAAATTGACCCTATAAGTGATCAGCGAGAGCATTGGTCCTCTCCTGGTCAGAGTTGGCCCCCCATTCCATCTGAAGATCAGCAGCCTTAGTGTGGGGACCCACATAATGTTCTTCGTAATCTGTCAAAAGGACCTGTTCTGGACACACAGGATCTCAATACTATCCTCCCAAAAAATGTTATGGTATTCTTGGACAATCTTGTGAAATGAATGGACCATGCAATTCAAGTTGACCTTGTCTACCATGTCCCATAAGGTTTCTAAAGCCTTCCTCAGCCGATTTTTCTCCCGGTTGTGTCTGAGGGTAGAATCAAACAAGAAAGTCCAGGTCACTTTTTTAGAACGATGCCTTGGCGTCTAAGCTTCAAGCGCTCTCTTGTAGATGGATACTATGGGCCCCACAGCATTATCAATTTTTGATGCCCTTTAAAGGTTAGGGTAGGTCCCAAACTCACCTTAACACATTTTTGAAACTGTAGCAGTCATTGCATCTAAGGTAGTGTTTTTAAGGGTGATGGGTGGGGATGGCTCAATGAAGGACACTGTGCGTCCCAGGTTCCCAAAAATAGAATTTTTCAGAGCCAAGCTCTGCTAGAGACTTCAGAACCAATCAACATCTGATACCTATGGTGACAATGAAGTATAGAACGTCCGGGTGGCAACGAGGAGTGTAAGGGAAGGGCGTGGAGTTGGGAGGGCTGGAGGCCACAAGGCCGTGTTGATCTACAGTGTCATGGAACAATTTTTCACAAGTAGCCATAATCTTATAGTGCCATGAATGGTTCTTTGCGTTGAGGTCAACACCAATTAAAATAGGTGTGATATCTCGTAGCAACGCTTCCATGTCTGCTCCAGTGGCTTGGTTGAACCAAAACTGTGGAGGGAAGTAGATGGAAATAAGTGGAACTGGGCGAGTAGAGGCCACCAGTTGGCTAACCGATGCTTCCATGTGTTAGAGGGGAAGAAGCGAAATGGCATGATGTTCGAGGCCCGTTCGTATCAAGACTGCTGCCCCACCCATGGCCGCACCCACTCACTCAAATTACAAATAAACTTGACAACAATAACTTCTCTGTAGGGCATAAGTGGATTTCTCCCAACAGCATTACATTGAAAAGATGTCTTACTAGGAATTTTTTTTAGCTCAGCTGTCTTCCTTGCAAATCCTTTGGCATTTCAAAGTGCGACAGTGAACTCCTTCAACACTGGGGGTCCTCAACTAGGGTGTGGATACCATTAGAGAACAGATAGAAGATGATATGTTTCATGCCAGGTTGCCACGGTTACTCCTAGGAATAGTCTGTACCTTCCTCAAGATACTTGATGAAAATTACCAAGGGTTCAGTCCAAGTATCTCTTTGAGCATTCCAATAAAGTTTTGAGCTAGACAGCCTCATCCTTCGGGCTAATAGGGAGGGAGTGGGTGGTGGGAGAAATTAGTTGGAGGGGTGAGAAGAAGTGGGTATGGTAGGGTGGAGTTCAGGGGAGGGAGAGTGGAGAAAAGAGCAAGGGTCGGGATGAAGAAAGGAGCAGTCTTGGACAGGTCCTCGAACGGAAGAGTAAAACCAGGCCGGGCTGATTTGGGAGCGGTAGATTCGGCAGGTGTCCCGACCTGGGGGAAGGGGTTGGATTTCCTAACAACTCACTGGCGAAAGATTTTATCAGTGTATTCAGTAATGGAGCTGGTGTTACGGTTATCTTTCGTATCACAACGTGCGCCTAGAGCTTCTGGCCTTTGCTAAGAACATCCGTCCTCCCTTAATGTGCCTTGGAGGCACGCGTGGTTACCCTGCCATTCGTAAAGTCTTGTACGTTGGACATCCCTGTCAAGTCGAGGAGTGAGCTCCTTAGCAGTGCAGGCACTTTGGTTAGAACGTCTCTGCTTCGCGTACCCACCCCTCTCGTGGTCACTACCATAGAACCCACACCTTGGATTACGTGGCAATCCTTCCACACATGACCGAACCGGAAGCAATTCTTACACTGCACTGGACCACTGGGAGACTCTTACTTCTCCACCTTGATGTGGACTGATATGGAGTACAGCCTTGCGGTATGCTCCCCGGGAGTCAGAGTGACGACGAAGTTAGGCAACCATTGCCTATCTCCGGTCTTCTTGTACATTTTACACTAGTAGAGCATCCGGATGATGGATTTCACTAGGAAACCCATCTCCACTAGCTCCTCCTGTATGTTGCCAGGATTGGTTTGGGTCAGGGGTCCCTTCACCATGACCCTGACCAGTCACTCTCATCCCAGCTCGTAGGAACAATGCTGGATCCCCAAGATAGCCAAATAAGCCTGAAGAGTGGAGTAATCTTCCTCCAACCCACACTGGAGGTGCGCTTGATCATCCGGTTCCCTTAATGCCTCCACAGACTCACAAACCTTGGGTTGAATGGTCCCCACCACCTTGGAGTATTCCTTCACATCACACAAGACGATGGGAGGGATCTTCTTCCCCCTGGCTTTGTGAGCAAGCCTAGAACCACTAGTACCAGGTTGGAGTGAGGCATGGCCTACGTTAGTACCTATTGTTTTCCACCCTTCCCACCTTTGCTCAACGTTGCTTCACCCTGACCCAGGCCACCATTGCCCTCACTTTCATCGCTAGAGCTACCGCCTAAATGGTTAGGGTTGCCTCCTGGTCGCTTCCTGGCATTGCTATCCTTTCTCCTTCAGCGGGGTCTTACGGTCTGAAACTCTTCAAACTCATCATCTACCCCTGGCTCGACTTATCACGTGTCGACAAGAGGTCTGGTTCTGAAGACAGTCCCTCTTCGTCCACGGACTCGTTGATTGGTTTCTTTTCTCCACCCAATGAGAGACTCGCAAACTGTTGATTGGTTAATAAACAGAGTCCCTGGTGTTTCATGTCTAAATAATCGTCAACCTCGCTTGGTTTTGACGGTACGATACTCACAGACGCCAAACGAATGGTGACCTTGGCTCTCTCAGTAGGGCTGCATTTAACAATAGCTCAAGGGGGAAGAAGTCGACTGCGCCGCGGCCCAGCGGCATGTAGGTCGGAACAACAGAGCTTGCAAGAGTCCTTTGGAGCGGGCTATCAGGCACGAGTAGAGATCAGAGTCCTTTTATGGAGGTCATACCTCTACAACCCTATTTTTTTCATCATGTATGGTAGGACACTACGTTTATTACTTATAAAGAACAAACTTCAAAATTATTTAATAATATGAGTTTTACATTCCTTGACAACAGTCGAAATGTCAACAACTCATTGAATGAGTAATAGCATGTCTTTCCCGACTGTACTATTTCCTAATCTACAATTTAATATCGTTATTGCTACCAAACCAAATGGACTTCTTAATTTTAAAACTTCTTTGTGGTGTTTATCGAAAAGAGCATATATTTCATTAGATTTGACGGTTTACTAAATCAAAAATAAACACCAGACTGTAAATTTTCTGAAACGTTATAATATAGAAATACACCATCCTCCTGATTATATCCACGTACTGAGTGAGCGCTCTAAGCCGGATATTGAAGATCAGCCGCCATTGTTCTGAGCGTAACGATTTCCGGTTTTTGTAAACTCGCCACCTCTTTTCCCTCTATTTTTCTTTCTCTGTTTACAGTAGTCAGCTATATTGGATGTGGGTCACCCGCCCTTCCCCCGTAACCCAAAAAAGCTTTCTGACACGTTTCTTGTAACCTAATCTTAAGAACGAGTGCATGTTTCCGTTCTCATTGCTGATACGTGACTTAACAGACCACACCGAACGAAGCCCACTTTTTAAAATAGGTGCATTTATTTGTTAAATTTTAGTTTTGTGCTTCCCAAAAAGGATCTATATGTTTAGAGCCGAGTATAAAACTTGGGATTTCAACATAGGTATTGCTCGAGATCAATATACTTCTTAGGAAACCTTTTGGAAAATCTCAAAAATAAATAAATGCATTAGATATATATTTATTAAAATGGTAGGTAATCTTTTAAAAAAATACCCAAGACCACAAAAAATAAAAGCTTAAAAAGAGCACAGTATTTAAAACGTGCGTCCCAAGAGAAACGAATTTAAGCTTTTATCAGTTCAACAGATTTTAGTCAAAATTGGTTAATTATCCTCAATTAGAATGCCATTATTAATTTTTGCAGCTCATGTTTGCCGACACAAGGGACTAGCTGAATTTTTAAAAAAGGCTTGTTATAATATTTTTGGCACTTAAAAGTAAGCATTAAAGTGCTATACATCATCATACAATAAACTAAAATCTTAAAAATAGATTGTAATGCAATTTATGATACGTGGATAAAGCGATAAATAATTCTTACCACTGATTTCAAACCAAGTTTAATGTATATACGCTCTCTCTTCAAGCTAAAATTTACGTCAACTTTTAAAAATAAGAAATATCTTATTTGGTGGTGAATATTGACCAAAAATACTTAAATATTATTTACCAAATGTATCAACAACTATAAATTATCTCACCTTGTATTATATTAACAAAGTTTCTCCAAACTTAAGCTAAAATATCATAGCTTTAGATAGAAAGTGAAAGCAAAATATTGTGTTTTGTCTATGACTAATTTATTTTAATTCCTAAAGAATTTCTCCACGGTATTTATTTAAATAATACCGTTAATTTTTAAAAATAAATGGATCTAGAAATTGAAGTACCTCTGGTTTAATGTTGTGTCTCTAATTAGTTTCAGTGATAATAAATAAATATATAATAAATAATAATATTTGATATATAATCATGAATACCTTTTATATTAAGGCAATATAAATTATATTTTTAAAAATGTGATATTTAGGGAAAGGTAATTTAACTGTTTCAATAAATATCTGTAGGTAATATTAAATAAGACTTTGGTGCTTAACCCATCTTTATATCATTGTATTTAGTTTAAGCTCAAAAATTCACTACAGAAATATTAATTTGAACCATTACTGTAAACTTCACTTAGCCATCATACAATATCAGTTAACTTCCCTAACACTTCATTGAGGGTAGGGGGGTGGAGAGGGTGGATAATATAATTGATTTAATAGCTCTAATGTGTCCAGTGGGTATCGGCACACCGAATTAGGGGATGGTTTAGTGTCAGCGATAAGTTGAAGTGCTTAGTCAGGGTATTGAAAATGCTGAGAGGAGGGGATGGCTAGTTCTAAGTGACAGATGATACCAGGGGTGGAATTTCAGTAGGGGGGAGGAAAGAGACTTATCTAGTTCCTCAGGGGATGGACGAAGTGCAGGGACAGGAGGGGATTATTCTTTGAAGGGTGGGATGCTCTGATTGATCGATCGATTTTTTAGTAAAGCAAATAAGACTAGAATTTGTAAGATTTGTTGTGTAAAGTAGATATGTCTCCAAAAAAATAATGGTAGCCTTGTAATTTATCCGTTTACAAAATAATTCAGTTTTTTTAATATTTTGAATTGTAACTATCCTAAGAAAATATTAAATTATTTAATGTTATGCTTAGTATGTAAGAGTATGTGTGGTTATGATAATTATTTATGAAAGCATCTAAAATATTATTCACTATTTTCTCTTATTTTATCTAAATATAATATTAAAAATTTAATGAAATATAACTGACACACTTAAAAAGTTTAGAATACAGAATTTTTGGTCACGTGTTCTAATGTAATCGCTTATAAATCTATTAATTAACCGGTGATGGTGTTTTGGGGATAGCTTTCAACATAAAAACACATTTTTTCCGAATTCATTTATATATTTTATTGCAAGTAATATTATAAATAAAATTATAATCTCTACTCATTAGATTAAGCTGTGAGTAAAAGTGCTATTAAATTTAAATTATAAATACTAATTTAAAAACACATTATTAACAACAACAAAAATTGCGTAAAGGGCTGTAACTTTAGTGAGATTTTTTTTACCACCACGTCTTACCACCCATTTGTGTTATACGCTTATGTACTAATTACGCTAATAGTTTTAGGACTTAATAAGGCTATATTTTTATAAAGTGTACCCACATTTGCGTAGAGGGAGAGTGGAAAACCCTATTTGGGAAATCCCCTCTCAGTACACCAAACCGAGATTCGAACCTTAATCTCTCTGTCATCGGCAGTCTAGTCCACTGTGGGAGTAGCGCGTTCGACCACGCAGCCCCCAGAGCAGGTCTTACAGTCTATTAAATATTGTTCAAATTCATATTCATATACCTATTGATGATTTCTACTAAACTAAAACCCTGACCATATTGTCATCGTTGTGCCCTTGTCTCCCTCACGAGTTGTAATGTGACAGCTCAGAGTAACGTGGTACGTGGAATGGACCATCCATGTCACCCACCACATGGAAACTGAGGGAATGGACGGAAGAGTTTCGAGGAAGATTTGGGGTCTAGTGGTTGTAACGGAAGTGGGTGCGAGCCATTGGCTAATAGGATTACCGATCAGTTTTAGACGATTATTTGAGGGGAGTCTGTGTCGCCCTTAGTAAAGCTTGTTATAATCAAATACCCCCACTTCTGCATCTTTTTTTTCTACACCCGTAAATAGAGTAGAGTAGATAATGGCTTAATGTTATATATACGATCCTAGTATGAAAATTTTGTACATTAATGTTCCGAAATATATTATATTTGATAGCATTAAGGATGATGATTGTTATCAGTATTTGATTATTTTTATCTAATGCACGGCTATAGATGAATCGATTTTCCTCTCGAAATCGAATATAAATAATCGATTTAAAATAACCCTTTTTTAAAAATCCACAAAAATGTGTCATCTTATTTTATTATAATTTGACATTTTAATAAAAAATAAATGACTGTGTTTTGGCTGTGGTAATGTCTCATTCATAACCATAATTTTGGAAATGGAAAATGGAGGAACGAATAATTTATATTGTATTTGTAGAAAGCTCGTGGAAAGAGATACTATGCACGGAATAACAATGTGATAAAATATTTACATATTCCCATTTTCACATATTTAAGGTATAAAGGTTTGTGATAGCAAGCATATTGATCCTAACAATTTAATGGCTCAGCTATCAATAAAAACAAGTAACTGTAATATCAAGTATTCATAAAACGCTCTTTTAAAGCCATTCTTAGACCCGTACTAAGTTGAGTACTATAAGGTGATGCAACAAGAAAAATCTTGATTCCTCGGTCGATATTCGTCAAAGATACAAGGGAACAAATTATTTAGCCAAAAACGATTGTTTAATTTATTTATGCTATTATGAAACAAGGAGTTATCAAAAATGAGGGTGGATTTTAAAAGAGTAGTATTTTTTCTATATCTGATAATACCATTTTTAAATGTAAGAATCAAATAGCCGAAGCTATTATATTTCTTTTAGTGAGGATTCACTCGCATCTAGATATCATATTCTGATATCATTTTTCAGAATTTAAAAATAAAGTTTTGAGTTATTACTCAAAATAAATCATGAACTGAATTAAAGGAATCCTAGATTTGGTATTTAAGTTAAATTAATTCATTTAATTGAAAAATAATTACTTATATAATTTTACGTTTAAAATATTCACTTTAATATACTGTGTTCGTTCCTTTCAATCTACTTAAACCTGTGGATGTACTTGATTAATAAACTGAATAATACATTGAGTTAATTATTTGGATGAATAGGATAAAACAAATCATTATATGACTATACGTAACAACCAAGTGAACTAAATCACTTAGCTAAATAAACCATCTTAATAAGTTAAACATATTTTTTTAACTACAGAACTAGACCTCTGATCGAACTAAGAATTAGCTGGTAAACTAGACCAGCAGATTTAAATAATAATATACCTGCTGCACTAATTCGCTATTTGTACTAGGAAATACTTGTTTATTATTAAACTAGATCAAAGATATAATTAATAAAACACTATAAGAACCAAAACACCTTCTGGAATAAGAAAGACTTGCAGAGTAACTGAATTAAGCCACCGATTGAACTATCTTCAAATGAGCTGATAAAAAATGCCCGATTTGTGGCCTACACTAAATTAGTACTGGATTAATTTATATTATTAATTTTTGGTTATTTTTTTATGAATAAGTTTTTACATTCTCTTTAGCATCAATTAATCAAACAATGTTTATAACTGACCTAAAGATCCTTGATCTTGGTTTGATATTATCGAAAATGAATTACTGTTGAAAACTGATTATTTACTCTAAATTAATAGATTTTGAATCGATTTAGATTTAGGTATTTACCTGAGTAACGTCACTGATATCTTGTATTACTAAGTGAAGATTTAAGTTAGGCGCAATAACCCCGGGAGTACGCAACTGTAAGTACGTGCGTGTATAGCAAGTTGCATATCCTTAGGCGGGCAGAGGTATACGGCCCTTAGCAACGTGTTCGAAGAGTGAGCGCGCGTTGAATGTAACCTATGTATACTGAGTTGACCGAGTTTACGCATTTTTTGCACACCAAATGATATGCAACTTTTTGTACACGAACATACTTACATCTGCGTGCCTTCGGTATTGTTGCACCTAAATTCAACTTACATTTAGTATTAAAAATTACTTTCCGGATAATATTTTTAATAAGTTTTATGTTTTTTCAGCCCGCAGATGCTGTGGTCTAATTGTTGAGCAGAAAGATTAGAAAAACCTTGTATAGGTTAATTTATGTTTGATAAATATAAGAGAGAAGGGAAGAAAAACTACAATGGTTAAAAAGTACTAGTGAATTGCGCTTAAACTCATTTAGCAATGCAAGAAGCAAGGCCAGTGCCATATTCAAAAACAAACATAAAGGATAGCTTTAGCGAGATAGAACATAATAGCAAAAATAAGGATATCAGGGAACATATTTTAGGTATTAACGGATATCGTAAACTTTATCTGGTTTGGGCCAATTTATTGAAAGATGAGAATGGGAGCCTGAAGGTAGATACGCGTGAGGTTTTGAGTAGATGGAAATACTACTTTAGGCATATTTTTAATGTTCAACATATGATCATATCCGTACTATTCGGCAAATATTAGAAAAAAGTGGGAATACAACATGACGGTTCATCAATTATATATAGATTTTTAAAAGTCCTAAGATCCAGTTAAAAGTAATATATTTGATGAAATTTTCAGTTAAGTCAAGCTTGTCAAGATAATTAAGGTATGTTTGCCTGATACGCGTGGTAGGACACCGGTTTGATGACACCAGATACTTTATTAGAAATACTTAATGGGAGATGTACTTTACTCATTCGTTTATTAATTTATCCTTAAGTTAGAGTAATTCAAGAGAGTGGGGAAGTGTTGACATTAAACGGCACGATGCAGCTATTAGGATATGCAAATCAACATGATTGAGCTTTGTTAAGCAAAAGTAAAGAATCTGTTACAATAGATGCAAATGTATACTGAGCTAAGAGTCGCGGGATCAATTCCTGGTATGGCCGAAACATTTATCATTTGTGAAATGTTGATTTCACCTTTCACAGTGATGATTATTATTATTAACGGCCGGGGACCGTATGTTGTTTCTATCTGCTATAAATTTAAGTTTGCTTATAGGTCATGTGCTGATTTAATCATTTGGTTCAGAAAGTGCACGTTAATTATCTGAAAATGACGGAAATTATATAATATATATATATTTTTTTTGCGTATCGGTTCTTGCTATCCAACCTGGCTATCCACATATTCACGCCAATGGTATAGAGATGAGGGTGGTAATACGTTAGTGTCAATGTACCTTCAGTCTTAATGAAGTGAGAGGGGAGAACCTTCAATAATGTTTGCATATATCTAAGGAGTAACTACTACAATACTGTAAACTGGACTACTGGTAAGCTTGATACCAGTATTTTAATCATGGTATGACGTGCTATTAACATATATTTCTTTATTGTTTCCCAATTTACTTAGAAGCAGATGAAGGCAGACCTCGTTTTCTATGTAAGACATTACGTATATCTTGCATTATTCTACTATGTTATAGCTTATTCAATAGGATAGTGTTAAAGTCCGTCTGGGTAAGCATACTTGTTACCTTTCTGGCTAAACTGAGCTTACATTTCCTCCAAATTATACCTTACCATCCTCCACCCCACCCCAACCCACTATAGGTGTAAATCAGGGTTACGGTTTTCGTTTCATGAAAAGAACACAAGTGAAAACACAGGTAGTTATGAAAAATCTAGTAAAAGTACTAGATTTTTTGTCAATTTAGGTGACTGAAATATTCAAATAGTACGTAGGTGTATGGATGAAATTGGAAGCCTAAGAACTAAGCTCAAAGATCAAAACATGTCATTAACCCTTGAATAAGGGTTGAAAAGTGACAGAATATGTGTTTCCCTATAAATATTAAATCATAATGTTTTAAAAATAAGATGCATGGCTTCACATTAATCAATTTGATGAAAAGTCATATTATATCACTAATCTATTCAATCTAGGTTTTTCTGAAAAAAATGGGAAGTCCTTCTAGGAAACTTGAAAAACACAGGGAATTTGATAGTAAGTAAATAGTGGCAAGCCCGTATATGTGTAAATATCTTGAAGGGGTAAGTTACGTGTTGGATTAAAAACAATATATTATTTGCCAGTAGGGATTAAAAATATTATTGACAAAGGATTTATTGCTAATTGTTAGATAATCTTTCTAAATTAATTCAAAGCATGGTACTCTAAATATGATGATTGTTAGAAGGTTTTTAGCAGGCTGAAATGATAAACACACTGTGTAAACTTGTGATCGACGTGAGCATAAACGGTCCTTCACTCCTATCTCTCTCTCTTTCTTTCTCCTCTCTTTCCATCATGGCCCATCAGTCCTCATCAATAAACAGTAGCGGTTTTCCTCTTTGCTGAAAATTTTGTTCAGCCCGGAAACTTGAATTAGTTTCTCGATTATTTTAAAATAAAAACACTTAAAGACGATATCAGTAACATCGTTGTTTTATCTTTCCTTTACCTACCTTTCTCCGCATTTTAATATATGATTTGCTTCTTTTTTATAAGTAAGTCTTTCTCCGCTACTTAAGTGTTAGTAAGACATTACCTTGGTAATATTTGCTATAGCTAAACAAGTTTTTCAATCATAAGCCTGTACATTAAAAAATATCTTCATCTTTTTTTAGTGCATTCCTGCACTAATTTCATTTTTAAAAGTATTGTTTTTTTTATTATATATATCTTTAGATAACGGAAGAGGTCAAAAATAACATCCCTAACATTAACATAATTTGACCAATAAACCACACACGTGTCTTGCATGTATCTAAAAATATAAACTAAAATAAATGAATATGTAATATTCAAATGCGTAAAATATAGTTTTCAAGCCAAAATCTTGACAGTCAATTTGTGCTACAATTTTACGTGACCTTGAATGGACGTTGACTGTAGTATTACGGGGCAAGGGTTAATATTGCCACCGTGCGGGACTGCGTTTCTTTACTCAAGATTGTTCTGACGACAGATATATATATATATATATATATAATATGTTAGATAAAAGGTCATCTACAAACTACGTAACCGTTTATCCTTACCTTGTGTGACCCTCCCAGCCACGTGTAGCACCAGGTATATATTTAACCTTAGCCCCGTTCCCCCTCCTGCCAACCTTTGTTAGATAGATTTTCACATCAAGATTGAATGTCGATATTTTTATAAAGAATCGTTTATGACACTAAAAGAAGGGATCAGATTTAATACTACTCCGAATAAATATAAGTGATTTATAAGTATGTTTACTAACGGTGAAAATATATACAATAACATTATTCTTTCAACGTTGTAATGTAAGTATAAGATTAATGGCTGTGTTACGTAACACTGTGATGTTACCAGTCTACCTCATGATATAATATGTAGACATTAGGGCTAACTCCAACCTTGGTGGTCCTGGGGTAAATTGTTCGCCTCAGGACTCGATGTTCGTGGGTTCAAGCTCAGCTGGGGTTGACAGAATTTTCCTTGAGCCATAAAAATCCATAACACAGCTTCCTTCGGGGGAGAAGTAAAGACGTCGGTCCTATGTAGATTGTGGTATGTAAAATAACACTGCTAGGTATGGGAAAATACCTTTGCCAGCAAAATTGGTCAGCCATTTCGCTGTAGATCATAAACATTCTCATAAGCTGATATAATCAGTCGATTCAGAAAATGCATGTTAAATACCTTGAATAAAAAACAAAAAATTAGGGCTCCCATCTCTCTCCCTTTCAACAGCGCAGCGTTACGTGGCCTACAGTATGGATGACCCCTAATACCGTATCCATAAAAATAAATTGGATAGGAGAGGTCAGTGAACTTCTGGCACACACTCCGATAATATACTTGAATAGTTTTTAAATTTCTTTTACCAAGACTTGGTTAATTCAACTTGGTCCTATCTACGTAAATGTGGCTCAAATTGAGGGGGAGATCTGGAGAACAGCTCTTAACCGTGCTCTTAACTAAACATTTATTGTCCTTTTTAAATTGACACCCCCTTACCATATGGTTCGTGACGCCACAAACACGAAACTAGCTAATGCCTCTTGGGCGACCTCTTACGTTGCATGTATCAAAAGTTAGCAATAATGTCCAGATGTTATAAAAGCTCTTTGTTTTACGAAAAATAGCTCACCCTATTGTATTTATGTCTTGTTTCTATTTCATTTAGTATAAATGTTAACGGCAATGTGTGTAAGCCACACATTCTATATAATGTCAAAGTGGTTTTGGCAAATTATGAAATAAATTTGTTTTTCTGCCGTATTTCATACTGTTCATAGACAATGTATTAAATAAACAGTTAATATATATTACCGAGAACAATAGCTAGCCCAACCTAAACTAACCTAACCTGTCCTTACCTTACCTAACCACCATATTCTAAATAACCTAATTTGACCAACTTAAATCCTAGGAATTAGGTGAACCTGTAAGAAAACGGCGCTAGACTTAAATAGAACTGGATAAAAGAATTGATAACGTATTACGGGACTTCAAAAAGATAAATAACTTGAAAATAAATATAAAATACAACAAAAAACTCGTTTGTTTCATAATTTGCCAAAACCACTCTGGAATTATTTAAAATGCCTAGGCATTTTATAGAATACCTGGATTTCACACACTGCCGGTAACATAAATATTACTTTTAGATGGTATTTTTCAATAAATCGCTATTTTGTAACTTGCATTAAGCTAATCACACATGAATGTGACTCGTGAGTTATAAAAAGTAATATATAGTTACAATATTTCTACAGTCTCAGAGATGAAGACCATAGTTCATAGAACGTACAAGAATATACCTAAAAAAACTTTTGACAAATACTAGTTTTAAAGATACAATATAAGTTTTCAAATTGGTATACTGAACAATTTGAGTTTACTGATAGTTTAAAATCAGAAAACAAATTTAAAAATAATGTTCATCCTTAAATATAATTAATTATTCACCAATCAAATATAAACATCTAATATTTGATTATTCTTTTGATCATTAATGTCCAACATATCAATTCAGTAAGTAGCTTGTCTTTTACTTAGCTAAGGGTCCCGGGTTAGATTCTCGGCGTAGCCAAAAATTTATAATTCACAAAAATATGGGTTTACCCTTTCACATTGATAAATTAATGGCTGGAGACTAAATGTTGTGCCCGTCCTAGTCTTAAGATAGATTGTAACCTGCGTTTTTTTGAGGGTAGGGAGATTTCAACCACTTTATACGAAAAAAATAAAACCTATCATATTTAGGCAAAGTTTTTGAAACCTGATGTGCCCATCACATGAAAACCTAGTCTTTTTTTAAAATATTTTTAACTAATATTATTTGATTATCTTTTTTTAGAGTATTTTTTCATTCCTGAACGGGGAGGGACATGAAAACAATATATTATTTGCCAGTAGGGATTAAAAATATTATTGACAAAGGATTTATTGCTAATTGTTAGATAATCTTTCTAAATTAATTCAAAGCATGGTACTCTAAATATGATGATTGTTAGAAGGTTTTTAGCAGGCTGAAATGATAAACACACTGTGTAAACTTGTGATCGACGTGAGCATAAACGGTCCTTCACTCCTATCTCTCTCTCTTTCTTTCTCCTCTCTTTCCATCATGGCCCATCAGTCCTCATCAATAAACAGTAGCGGTTTTCCTCTTTGCTGAAAATTTTGTTCAGCCCGGAAACTTGAATTAGTTTCTCGATTATTTTAAAATAAAAACACTTAAAGACGATATCAGTAACATCGTTGTTTTATCTTTCCTTTACCTACCTTTCTCCGCATTTTAATATATGATTTGCTTCTTTTTTATAAGTAAGTCTTTCTCCGCTACTTAAGTGTTAGTAAGACATTACCTTGGTAATATTTGCTATAGCTAAACAAGTTTTTCAATCATAAGCCTGTACATTAAAAAATATCTTCATCTTTTTTTAGTGCATTCCTGCACTAATTTCATTTTTAAAAGTATTGTTTTTTTTATTATATATATCTTTAGATAACGGAAGAGGTCAAAAATAACATCCCTAACATTAACATAATTTGACCAATAAACCACACACGTGTCTTGCATGTATCTAAAAATATAAACTAAAATAAATGAATATGTAATATTCAAATGCGTAAAATATAGTTTTCAAGCCAAAATCTTGACAGTCAATTTGTGCTACAATTTTACGTGACCTTGAATGGACGTTGACTGTAGTATTACGGGGCAAGGGTTAATATTGCCACCGTGCGGGACTGCGTTTCTTTACTCAAGATTGTTCTGACGACAGATATATATATATATATATATATAATATGTTAGATAAAAGGTCATCTACAAACTACGTAACCGTTTATCCTTACCTTGTGTGACCCTCCCAGCCACGTGTAGCACCAGGTATATATTTAACCTTAGCCCCGTTCCCCCTCCTGCCAACCTTTGTTAGATAGATTTTCACATCAAGATTGAATGTCGATATTTTTATAAAGAATCGTTTATGACACTAAAAGAAGGGATCAGATTTAATACTACTCCGAATAAATATAAGTGATTTATAAGTATGTTTACTAACGGTGAAAATATATACAATAACATTATTCTTTCAACGTTGTAATGTAAGTATAAGATATAATGGCTGTGTTACGTAACACTGTGATGTTACCAGTCTACCTCATGATATAATATGTAGACATTAGGGCTAACTCCAACCTTGGTGGTCCTGGGGTAAATTGTTCGCCTCAGGACTCGATGTTCGTGGGTTCAAGCTCAGCTGGGGTTGACAGAATTTTCCTTGAGCCATAAAAATCCATAACACAGCTTCCTTCGGGGGAGAAGTAAAGACGTCGGTCCTATGTAGATTGTGGTATGTAAAATAACACTGCTAGGTATGGGAAAATACCTTTGCCAGCAAAATTGGTCAGCCATTTCGCTGTAGATCATAAACATTCTCATAAGCTGATATAATCAGTCGATTCAGAAAATGCATGTTAAATACCTTGAATAAAAAACAAAAAATTAGGGCTCCCATCTCTCTCCCTTTCAACAGCGCAGCGTTACGTGGCCTACAGTATGGATGACCCCTAATACCGTATCCATAAAAATAAATTGGATAGGAGAGGTCAGTGAACTTCTGGCACACACTCCGATAATATACTTGAATAGTTTTTAAATTTCTTTTACCAAGACTTGGTTAATTCAACTTGGTCCTATCTACGTAAATGTGGCTCAAATTGAGGGGGAGATCTGGAGAACAGCTCTTAACCGTGCTCTTAACTAAACATTTATTGTCCTTTTTAAATTGACACCCCCTTACCATATGGTTCGTGACGCCACAAACACGAAACTAGCTAATGCCTCTTGGGCGACCTCTTACGTTGCATGTATCAAAAGTTAGCAATAATGTCCAGATGTTATAAAAGCTCTTTGTTTTACGAAAAATAGCTCACCCTATTGTATTTATGTCTTGTTTCTATTTCATTTAGTATAAATGTTAACGGCAATGTGTGTAAGCCACACATTCTATATAATGTCAAAGTGGTTTTGGCAAATTATGAAATAAATTTGTTTTTCTGCCGTATTTCATACTGTTCATAGACAATGTATTAAATAAACAGTTAATATATATTACCGAGAACAATAGCTAGCCCAACCTAAACTAACCTAACCTGTCCTTACCTTACCTAACCACCATATTCTAAAATAACCTAATTTGACCAACTTAAATCCTAGGAATTAGGTGAACCTGTAAGAAAACGGCGCTAGACTTAAATAGAACTGGATAAAAGAATTGATAACGTATTACGGGACTTCAAAAAGATAAATAACTTGAAAATAAATATAAAATACAACAAAAAACTCGTTTGTTTCATAATTTGCCAAAACCACTCTGGAATTATTTAAAATGCCTAGGCATTTTATAGAATACCTGGATTTCACACACTGCCGGTAACATAAATATTACTTTTAGATGGTATTTTTCAATAAATCGCTATTTTGTAACTTGCATTAAGCTAATCACACATGAATGTGACTCGTGAGTTATAAAAAGTAATATATAGTTACAATATTTCTACAGTCTCAGAGATGAAGACCATAGTTCATAGAACGTACAAGAATATACCTAAAAAAACTTTTGACAAATACTAGTTTTAAAGATACAATATAAGTTTTCAAATTGGTATACTGAACAATTTGAGTTTACTGATAGTTTAAAATCAGAAAACAAATTTAAAAATAATGTTCATCCTTAAATATAATTAATTATTCACCAATCAAATATAAACATCTAATATTTGATTATTCTTTTGATCATTAATGTCCAACATATCAATTCAGTAAGTAGCTTGTCTTTTACTTAGCTAAGGGTCCCGGGTTAGATTCTCGGCGTAGCCAAAAATTTATAATTCACAAAAATATGGGTTTACCCTTTCACATTGATAAATTAATGGCTGGAGACTAAATGTTGTGCCCGTCCTAGTCTTAAGATAGATTGTAAGGCACATGAAGCTACGACAGGCCTATCCAGACGGTAGGGGAAAATATATTATGGCATGAATTTAAAAAACTGACCTCGGCCATAGGCTGGAAACAGTCATGGTTGTGTATTCAATCATTAACCTATGCATATAATTTTATGTATGGCTGCTTAGCTAGACTTGCTTAATGTTAACAAATCTTAATCCATTTATATAATATATATTTATAAGTTTTTTCGTAGCCTTTAAAACATTAAAAAATTTATTGCTGATAAACACACAATGAACACAAAATTTGATCTTGTAAATAATATCCTAAGACTCCCCAAATTTTCTTTTATTGCAAATTAACGTTACCAATAGAGCTATACGGTCACCATCAAAGTGTATTTAGCACTCTGCCACTTTTCCATCCACTCTCTTTACAAACCCTTGAGGGGATTGATAACAAAAATAATCCATTATATCCATAGTGACTTGAAATTAGTCCCCTAAATGGTAAAGCCTGTATTAAAGAGATCGTTCAGTGTGCCTCGTAAAAATAATATTGTCCGGGGGAGTAAGGGAAGATTGTCTCTTGCGTGAGTGTTCTTTTATGCGTCGTTGTGAGATATGGGGATAAGATTGTCGTCGAAGATGTTAAAGGTTCGTAAATCTTCCTTATCGAATTGGATTACCCATGTCATACACTCTTTGAGAGAGTTTGAATTACGTATATGGTGCACTAGTATTTACAAGCGAGGGTGGGTTTAGGACAGTTAAAATTGGTAACTGAACTAAATTCATATATTCCTTCATCAACTCAGATTTATCTACATTTGTTATTTTTTGATAGATGTATGAATGCTGATAAAATAAAAAACATTAAACTAAAGCTAAATCAAATAATGATTATAATTGCAATATTTTTAATATTTTTAAGCCTATTTATATGAATAAGGAGAGTGTGGAGAAAGTGCAATTTATAGAAAAGGTACCTGCGTTTTTGAGTAGGGAGATTTCAAACCACTTACAAAAAAATAAAACCTATATTTCTGGCAAAGTTTTGAAACCTGATGTGCCCAACACAGTGAACCTAGTCTTTTTTTTAAATATTTAACTAATATTATTGATCTTCTTTTTAGAGTATTTCATTCCTGACGGGGAGGGACATGACATCCAGTTCGGTCGCCTGTATGTAGACTATGTATTTACCGCTCTGGTAGAGTAGCTTAAAAAATTGTTATTGGTAAATACCAATACCACCTTAGAACTTAAAACAAAATTTAATTTTACTTTTTAACAAACTCATCTGTGACTCATATTGGTAAAAATGAAACACATTTATTGGGTGCTTGGTAAAAATCAAATCAAGACTTAAGTCTAGTGTTCCGAAAAATAACTGCTTATTAGATATGATAAAAATAAAATATTATCTTATATTGAGCTTTAGTTATGGCTTCCTAATAACATAAACTTAAGGGAGGTATATAGAGAACGGAAGTTTAGAGTTATATTATTATTATTATTATTATTATTATTAGCACCGCGTCTTACTACCCGTTCGGGTTGTACGCACTTACGCTAATGTGTAATGGTAGGGTGATTGTGAGACGAAATGGAGGACCTACAGTTTAACGTGGAATCCGAACCACGGTGGAGGCCTGGCATTCCTCACATTCACAAGTTGTGATTAATACACGTCTTGTCAGAGGTGAAGGAAGGGTTTGGCAATCAGATAAATCTGTGTCGGTACCGAGGATTGAACCCCGGACCTTCAGCACAGAATTTAGAGTTATAAAACTCTTATCTATATGGTCTATTTTGGAGAAACAAAATTCTATAAAAACTGTAAAATTACTTGCGTATAGCCTGAATGGGAAGTAAGACGCTATGCTAATAATAATAATAATAATAATAATAATAATAATAATAATAATAATAATACTTCCCTTAACTCGCGTTCCCTATAATCTCACCTTAAGTTATAACTTTTAACTAAAGTGGGTTGAAAATTGTATTTACTTATCACCCGATTATACTTCATTTTTCATTTTTGTTTTCTCAATTTTGTATTAATATCTATCCATTTGGGTATTATTATACTTTTGAAGTAGGAATGAAGAAAGCAGTATTTAGAGGAAATAAAACCTCATATGAAGGAGTCGGGGCAAAAACATGATAACCTTCTTTGATTTAGATAGGTTATTTTCACTATTTAAACGTCTATAGAATCCTGAAATTTAGCTATGAAAAATAAGTTATATTATTATATAGGCTATAAGTTATCCTCAAAGTCTTGACTGATTATAAAAACAATTTGTAGTTCAAGTGGTATGCAACCAGAAATCATTGCTAATTTATTTTTTCGTCAAATGAGGGGTTAATAATGTTTTCGCCCCAACCCCCTCGTATATCTTGGGGGGAAAATATCTTCAGCATACATACTTAAATTCTAACCTTAACCTTCTCATAACTGTCCAACCGGAATATATGATAATGTAGCCAAGTCCGCGTGTCCACACATGTGTGGTGTGTCTTAAAAATAATATTAGTCCACTAAAAATTTGCGGTAATGTTTTAATTCCAATAAGAAACAAAGAATAAGCTTGTCTAGCCGACGCTGTCGTCCAACATTTCTTGCGTTCCAAAGTACACGGACTCAAATACATCGTGAGGCACCGGACATTCTTTAAAAAAATTGTCAAAAACGTTTCACAAGTGACGACACAGCGGCGTGCGATCCCGCAGAGGGAAATCTCGATATGCCGCAGTGTGTTGTGTGTGTGGTGTCGGGATATGTGTTAACTGAGAACCTTGTGGTGATGAGAACTAAGTTGAGTCAACAAGAAGACATTACTGTGCGCGCACGAGTGTTTGTTTACCGATGTATTTGTGTGTGTGTGTGTGTGTGTGGTGTGTGTGTGTGGTGTGCGTGACTATTGACACTTGCGAGTGAGACTGTAGTATTAAACTTACGAAAACAATGATTTGTTTATCCACTTGGTTTCTCAGTCTTTAAACAAAACAAAAATATGGTCTCATTTTAATTTAGGTATTAAACTAACTAATTCCCGATTTTCATGAGCGGTTTTATGAATTACTTATGCATTTTAATAAGGTTTTACCTGCTTTGGTGGCCTTATAGCCTAAGGCGTTACACTTACAACACACCTACTGCTGATGACAAGGATATCGGGGTTTTATCCTCTGTTGGATATACTGAGGGTGTCTTTCCTAAATGGTTTTTCAATATCTCTCCAGCAAATATGAGTACACTTCCTCTAAATTTAACCTTCTTCATCCCTAGTTGATTATTGTAATTAATACGTAAGAAGCAGTGTTAAGGAATAAGTAATAAGTTTTTTCCTCTCAATAGACTGTACTGATGATGGTGGGATATCCGAGCTCGAACCCACGTTGGATCGTGCTCACTATATTTTTTCCTACTCCTACCCCATGTGAATGCCGGTACACATCTTCTGAATGTAACTTTACTCATCCCTAGCACATTAGCTTAGTAAGAACATATGTGTGTAACCCGATCATGTAGTGAAACACAGGGACAAAGAAAACATAAAAACCCATTTTAATATGATATCTACTAAGTCTGTTAGGTATTTCCAGAATTAGCTCAGACAAATAAAGGAAACGAAAATATAAGCTATACGAAAATAAACAGCCATTACACTCAGCTGCAATTCAAATTCCAGCCTCTCCGTCACTGGAAAGTCCAGACCATGGAAACTTACTCCCTAATAAGTGATCTCCCATGAGGTGTGTCAATGGATTACTAACATCCCGTAGAGGCATAAACTCCAGCTTTAGACTTAAAATGGCGACAATATATGTCCATAAGTACAGACACCCATTATCCATGTTCTTTGATAATCTTATTTAATATAATGTGCCAGTATTTATATATTGTTATGTGCCAAAGATAAAGAAAATAACAGTACCAATAAAGTACACACATATTCAGTTTTGTAAAATTTATCATACAACAGCACGAATGAAGCTACACGCGATTCAAAAATAAATAATCCAATATAATAACAAATGGCAAAATATTTTTTTTTAAAATACATCAAATATTTTCCAGTACAAAGATAAACACAAGTAAAATGACTGCGCAACTTAGCGTAATTTTAGTTGGAAAATGTTTGCTCTATCAAAGTGGTCGACCGTAATAACTTTTTAAACAAGTCTAGCGTCTGCCTTTTATTGATCACAAAAACCTTTTGCGTTGTGGTCTTAAAGCTCTGAAAACGTCATTATATTGAATATGAAAACCACCCCTTTATACAAACGGATAGGTCGGTGAAAGTAAATTTTAGATGAGATTACATTAATTATTTGGAAGAAGTCTTAGAAAAAACACTTTCAATAGATTCAGTCAAAGACCAGACTGCGCTCTGATGATATGTATATAGTTGGCTACACATTGACTACGCTAAGCTATCGACAACCAGGATTTTAATGAAGATAAGACCAACTGTACTATATGGAAGCTCCTTTTACCCCGAAAATTTGCAAGGTTACTGGTCTGGTTCCACCTGGCATACTTTTAGTGAAATCTCTAAGCGTATTACAATTCAGGTAAGCTACTTTTTTGAATAAGCAGCGCGTACATTGATGACTTGAAAAGTTTGATCTTAAATTTAGTTTAATTCAACAAGATTTGACATGTAGATTATCTACAAAATCAATTCTTTGTGGCTTGATTCATGGATTTAGTGACTCTGTGGTTTAGTAAAATGAAAATATCCTTCTAGCATCTTGAGGGAATTGTTGTAAATTAAGTTCAAGTAGGCCTAACTGATCAAACTTACTATTGTGATAAGCTTGTGAAATTTAGTAAAAAAATGACCAAATTTTATTTATCAAGCCCTTCGTTGTACGTTTGTATTGAAACAAACAATGGAGTGATGCATTCAATTTGAGAAATATCTCTCTTATCTACTAAGTAAAAATAATACGAGCTTTCACAAAGAGTATATAAATATATTCCAGACGTTTCATGACCTATGACTTCGAGTGGAAATTTATGAATGGGCAAGGTGAAGTAAATAGCATAATGATAGGTAAGCACCAAGACCTAAATCCTGACTTACCAGCCAATGATGAAGGGTGTCACAATAAAGGACATGAAATAGGATACATGTCGTCACTAGATGTGTCTCTTAAGTTTGCTCCAGTTATCCCAAAAGAGAGGGCATGAAAGTGCATGATAATGATGAATAACCAACATAATGTAATTTACTTTGGTGTATTCTGCGAGATTTAATGTTCCAATTGTGTAAACTAACCCTAGGTTATAAGAGATGTATGGGAAATAAATAAAAAAGTATCATGTCATTGGGAGAGAATTTCGTACTAAAACCACCTGCCTAAGTCTGATTTATATCTAGAGCTTTTATTATATAGGGTGTGGAGGAAAAAATTAGACGATTATGCTGAGGAAAGGTGTGGACAATATCTGAGGTTTGCCTGACGTCTAGTGGAGCTCAGCTGTATGTCATTATCTTCAAAAAGTGAAAAAGTTTATTATTGGTTTGCTTTTATTTATCTAGTGATCATTTACTTTTCAATTAAAGTGTTTATATTCAAGTTACTAATCGTATAATTGTTTCGGAACAATACTGTATATACACATTCATTTAGTGTAAAATATGTGTGTTTTTTCCCTCAATAATAAATAATATATAAAAACTGAGAAACAGGTTGTTTGTCCCTTTCTGCGTGCCTTAAATCTTTTACTAATACGAATTAAAGCCAAACCGCTTCATCTGCCGAACGGTTTAAGGTGGAATGGAAGAGGACGCAATTTTTTTTTTCAGTTTTTATGACAAAATATTTTTTGTTTAAAATACATAAAATATTTCTTCAGTACAAAGATAGAATTTAATTTTCTTCATATGGTGACCTCAACAGTTCCTGAATATCTGTCAAAGATTATCCTGGAATTTAAAGATAACTTTTCCTCTTCATTTAAAAAGTTTGTTAGATAATGCCACCATGCTCATTATGTATATTAAAAAACTGTTGATATCAACATACGAAGAAAATTAAACTCTATATTTGTATTGTAGCAACATTTTATTTATTTTTGCCAAAAAATGTTTTGCCATAAGAATCGGAAAAAACATTGGCCTTATTTCGCGTCCCCTTTCACCCCACCTTAAGGCGTCACTCTAGTGCTATACTGTCCTGCTATTGGGTCTAAGAGGATGGTTTCCCCCCCTAAATGCTTTCCCACACTCCTTTCACGCAAATGTGGGTAGATTACCCTAAAATGATTCTCTCCTCATGCCTACGCCATCAGAGTAGTTATTATATGCGTTTGAACTGAACAAGTGGTTAGAAGTGGTGTTAAAAAGCACAGACACAGGACCCTCTTTGGTAACGATAGCAACACACTCTTGTTCTTGTTTTAGTTATCCTTCTAAACGAGTTACCTAGAAACTTAATTTATTAATTAACTACCTGATGTGTTACACTCACTCTTCGTGAAAAGAAGCGTCAGTATGCTGTGCAAGTACAAATCATCATGGTCTAGTGGGTTTTTTTTTTGTCCAAACTAATTCTTCAGTTAGATTAGAGGTCATTGTCTCCAGAGACTACAGCAATGCGCTTGCAAATGGCCGCCTTTCAATTGGAAGCCAATAGAATAGCGCTAATTAAACAAATAAAAATAAATTCCTTCCACATTAGCAAATATATATTACGAACCAGAGCTGCATGCTAAGCTACAGAAAGTTGCAAATTCATAATAAGATTATAATTATTTTTATATATATAATAGAAAAGGTTGGAAGATTGACGCTAATCTTTAAAGGCAAAAGCACTTCACTTTTATTCAGAACAACGGATCTACATCGTGCTGGGGGGTGGAGGGGGGGGAGGTGGGAAGGAATAGGGCTCTTCTGCAAATCAAAAAAATCCAAGGAAACCTGGTTTGAACCATGACAATGCTTAAACATATATTAGTTTTTGTAAGAAAGTGTGTTAAGTATATTATTCGGAATCAGTGGGCTAAGCTGTCCTTATCAGATGACCCAATTGGTTGGTGATTGGTTCAATTCCCAGCCAGGTGCACTGCGGGTGTTTTAACACACTGTGATTCTCGTACCAGGGTCTAACAGTGGAACAAAACATGTTTTTAGGTTAAATCAAAGTATATACCTATCTAATAATTTACATGACTTAGATAACTTTAAAATGAGAGATTTGTGCTTAACGTATGCTTAATTCTTGCGGGGAGTTTGTGAGAACTTACAGCATGATATAGACATATTCTAAAAGTGATACACAGTTTATTAATAAAATATTCAACAACAATTTTTATAGGTTCCTTTTTTTTCTTCTAAAATGACTTTAATGGGTACATATATGTGTATATATAATATATATATATACATTGTCATTAAATAATTTGATTTTATTTGGTGAGTCTAGGAATCGATAAGTTAATTTCCTTACTCCAACCCACTTTACGTCTACGTATATTTACATTAGTGGAGTAAGAATGGGTAAGGTGGAACTTAAAGACATAGCACTTACGAAACCTTACTTAAAAACATTCTGCAAGAGTAAAAATACTACATAACTCATTACATCAAATTAGACAAGAGGAGAATAACACCTTTTCCACTGACCGCAGGTAAAGGAAAGAAACCTTGCCACAATTTCATTCCTCTTTTATGAAGTTGCTTTGCGCGTTTCACACTCCTTCCTGATGAGTCCTGATAGAATGAAACCTAGGTCGGGGGATTGGGTGGTGACGATCGATTTTCTTTAAGAGGCAACTATTACCTATTTGTCCAATGTCAGCAATGTAAAGTGTGAACTGTGTTCTTCTTTTCATTGTAAGAGCCATATTGTGTTCGTCCTTTTTATATGTTTCTATCCACCTTTCCTATACCTTCTTCCAAATATAATTCTAGATAAGCACTAATGTTAGATTTTTCGTTAATCGATTATTAAAAAAATCAAATCCATTCCCCGATTTTGAATTTGTGTCAATATGCCGGGTGGATAGGAAAAAGCGAAGTTTGTTACTTGACAGATTAACATGCACTTCTAAAATTTAGGAATACATAACCTATTAACATTTAAGTACCGTAATACTTTTTTTAAGCGTATGGTAGCTCTGACCGGGAGCAATATATTATCTAGTTTGGTCGCCTGTGTGTGTAGAATTTTAGCCACTCTGATGACACAAAACGTTGCCCAAGGTACCCTTATGGAAGTAGTCTACACGTCGCAACCTCAGTGAGATGATGTGACGATAGTAATTATGACGATGTGGAGACAGTAGCGATTTTAAACCTAACCAACCAAACCCTGGCAAACTTTGGGATAATTCTCATTTCTGGAAAAATATACCCATGGGACTAGCCGAGATTCGAACCTTGTACCCCTAAGTTTGTAGCCAGGTGCACTACACCGCGAGGTCGGTTACCGTAACACTCCTTAAATACTTTGTGGATGAAGTGGTTCTTTCGAAATAATTAACAGATATGTCATTGTTATGCAAACTACTGCTAATATTGAGTTTCACTTCTTTTAATTGCGTTTAGTAATTTGTTGATTGCATTCCTATTATAAATATTCAAAATTATTTTTATATAGTCTTGTTATCATAAAATATATTATTTTAAAATAATGTTTACTATTTTTAATGGGGTATTTCGTATACGAAGCATTAATACATTATATTTAAATTACCCAACTGTTCTAATACTATCTTTGAGTCTGCATTTAAAGCTAATATTTAACTAGTATATTCTTCGTAAAACTAATATCGGAAACAATTTTACTCTTTTAAAGACATGCTATATTATAAAATAGGAATTAATAGAATTATTTTCTCTTTTGTAAGATTATCAGGCAGTCAGTTATGCATTATTTTTTTCTTCTGGAATATAATATTTATTCAGGTTAAAATAAAAACTATATAAAATTACACCATTCAGTTAGTTGCATATGACAAGTCTGTTTTGATTTAGTAAGTTAAATATATTAAATTAAATTTGTAGTACATATATTGCGTATACAAATACACAAGTGCACACAAACAATAAAAATACACAGTCGTTGGACAAAATTGTTTATTATTTAATAAAACGATTAATTACTATTCATTTAATATAAGCCAAATGCTTGTTAATGATTAAATTAAAGGCCATGCCAATGTTCTTAAAAAATATATATATAACTTTAAATTATATATATTGTTATATGTAAATATATGTATATATATTATTAACATTTTATAATCGATGTTTGATTTATTTTCATTTCTACCTCTACTCACATTTCAAATCATTTGGGTTGCAGTTTTTTCTAATAATTTTAACATAAAATCATTTCATTTTAGTTATAAACTTAAGTGTTTCAAAAATACATTTTTCAATTTTTATTTAAAGTTCAAACATATTTATTGTTTTAAACTCTTGACTCATAAATCATACCTTTTTTTTTACAAATAATGTAATCAGTTATTGAATTAAATGTCACTTTATATTTATATTTAATTATATCACCTTATTTAATAGATAATATTGAAACAAATAATTATATACTTAATTATTTTACAAATTAATGCAGAGCAAGTAATTGCTGCCTAATATATCTTTCCTTTTCTCTTTTTTTATGGCAATAAGATGTTTTGAATGTTCAATGCAAATGTGAAATATTCGTGATAAATTTTAAGGTCTCAAATAGACCACATTTTATCAATAAAGAAACAGTTTTAGAACTCTTCCAATATTATATTCAAAAGTTATTTTACACATTTAGAGAAAGTTTCTTTACGAAAGCAGGTTTTCAGTAGTTTAAATTATATATTCTAAGTAAATGTAGAAGTTTCTACTGAAAATGTTTTGAAATAAGAAATTTTCCAAGAAACGGAAGACAAAAAAAAAAAGAGGCAAATGCCTTTCATGGTGATAAAACTAAGTTTTTAAATTTTTTTTTTTTTCAAATAAGTAACTTTTAAGGCTAGGAGTTAGTTCAAATATATTTAAGAGTGATTGATAATTGAAAAAGTACTAAGATTATACGAAAACTTTCCTTTAAATATACCTGCCTTCATCTCCAAATATTATATTACTTTCTTTTCACCGCGTTCCATTACCCGTTCGGGCTATCCGAATACATTATTTACACTAATTGAATATATTCGAGGAAAGTAGAAATTTAGTGGAAATGTGTTCATATTTACGTGAAGGCATAGTGATAAACAATTTAGGAAAAGCTACCCTCATTTCACCCGACCGGGATTTGATCCCCGATAACCACATGCAATCCAGTCTAACATAATAATGATTTGTTAGACCATGTGACAAGAGTTGTGGGTATTAACAATGTTATACCCTCTTGGGTGGCCACAAGTCTAACGTGCTACCCTAAGAGTAGATTAGACTGCCGATGATAGGGAGATTGAGATTCGAATCTCAATCGGATGTAGCCTACTGAGGGTGGTTTTCCACAATGATTTTCTACTCTCCCTGCACACATATGTGGGTACACTTCCTATATATATAACCTTCCCTATCCCTAGACCATTAGCATTATTATTATTCGAGAGCGGTAAGACTCGGTGATAAAAAAAATAGTAACAAACTATCCCACAGATTACTACAATATTTAACTGTATACAATATTTTGTAAAAACATGTTTCCGTAGAAAATTAATTGAATCTTTCCATTAATGACTACTTTAATTAAATTAAGATATTGGACATATTTTAAGCGTAGTAAAACATGTTTTCCTTTTATCTCTTGCCCAAATATAATAATGAAATAACAAGTGCTAGCACATTAGATACGTACAAACACAAAGAAAATAATAAATCTAGTTTGCATGTTTACTGGAACACAATTTCCTCAAAAGTATAAATATAAATAAATAAAGTAGTATTAGTTCAGAAAGTAAAAAAATCAAATAAATAAAAAGATTATTCTAATTATCTTACTATGCCAATCACTCTCTCATGATCTCTCTTGTACCAAAATTATAGTGAAGGAATATTTAGTTACTAAATAGGGCTACGTCCCAAAATTGATATAGTATTTTAATTTTTTTGTAATTCCTGGCTTTGACCCTTAAAGAAATGTATTTAAAGTATATGCAAATTTAATCTTAAAGTGAGATCTATTCTTTACTATTACACAGTAGCTAAAATATTATAAATAAAATGATACAAGGCAATTTATTTGTGAAATTCTTGAAGACAGCAAATATAAAAAAAAATTAAACCTAAATATATATTTTAAACATAGCCCGACACCTTAGCTCAGTCAGTAGCGTGTCTGCCTACTGAGCTAAGGTTCCCGGGTCCGATTCCCGGCATGGCCGGAAATTTATCATTGACGCAAATATGGGTTTTTATATTGATAAATTGAAGACTGGGGAATGGATGTCATGCCTGTCCTAGTTTTAAGTTAGATTATAAGGCATATGAAGCTACGACAGGCCTAGCAAGCCGGTAATGTAAAATATATGGCTTGAATAAAAAACTGGCCCAGACCACAGGCTGGAAACGTTAATGGATGTAAAGTTTATATATAATTAATTTTACTGTCAATTGAAAAATACATAATTCAACTATGTTTGTGTGGTTTAGATAGTTTAATTTTTTTTCCAAGCACATGGTTCTCCAAGTTATCCTAAATATATTTTTATTATTACTAAGTTAATCTCTAAAACATTTGCCTGGTTAAAAATTGGTTTATTCGTCACATATATATTTACCAAATTTATTTGTTTTTAAATAATTGATACCAAGCTATATACTATGAAATTTAAATATTTATACAGTTAAATCCCTCTATGAAATTAAATGAGATATTTACCATATTTTAGACAGCAATATCTATCATTATTATATTTATTGATTTTTGTGGATATGACATAAAATTATATGTCGTAAAAAAAAGTGGCAGTTCATAATTATCTTTATACCTAACACATCTAGCCATTTTAGTCTATTTAAATCTAGAGAATAAAATCATAAAAAAATAATCATGTCGTAAACAATTCTAATGTTTCAATTTCACTGATCCTGAAATGATTTTTTTTTTACAATAACAAATGCTATAACGTCCGCATTTCCCTCGCAGTGCATTGATATTGCTCATGAGGTTCATACTACACACAGGAATTTGCATAAAAACCGAATTATGACTGACCCCTAGAGCTTGACATTTCGGCATTGCTAGAACGCCTCCCCTCCCTTCCCCCCTTATACTCACTGCTCCACGAGTAACCCTCCCGTACCTCACCCTCTCTAAAAAGCCCCCCTTCCCAACTTCAATCTCATCCCTTTGGCCCTTTTATTGCTCCATGCAATGATGGTGTTTCAGTTTGGATTTTGTGAAGCACAATCGTGCGCGGATTGGATAATGTAATCACATTTTTAGCACGAAACACATTTACGTATCGAATTTTTTTTAATGCGTTTGTGTGCGTGTGTGACCCCTTTATCCCCCTTTCTTTTACCTTCTCTCTCTCTTTCTAAAGCTGGCTTGCGTGAAAACAGTTACGTTGCCATTTCTGTCCCCCCTTCCCCCCCCCCCCCCCACACACACACACACGAAGCGTTACGAGCCATGATTTATTGAGTTTTGGCACGCATTTAAATAATGAATCTATATGAATTATGAAAATCACGTGAAATCAAAACCGTTACTGTAGATTTGAATCTGTAACGTGTTACTTAAATGTTAATATATTTCTTTTTCTTTGTTGAAGGCCCAGTTTGTAAAGTTTTATTTTTATTTTCAGTAGCTTTACGAACTTATCTTTTTTTTTAAATATAAAACGTTCAAAGCTGAACTACATCTACGAGCTACATGATATATATATTCATAATAACTATTTACAAATTTTTGAATCTTTTATGGATTTCTCTCTTGTTTCAGGTATGAATTGGATGCACAATTTGGTAATCATTTGGAAGACTTAATAAAGTTACTGTAATGTTTCATCCCCTTCACATGTGAGTTTAATTTTAATTTTTTTTCAATAAACAATATTGCTGATATTTGAATATTTTGTAGGTAAACCGTCGCTTTTTATAAATGTTTGAGTGATAAAACTTATTTAAAGAATATAACATTACCATGGATTATAATAGGACATATCATTTAGGTATACTTTAATTTGTAGAGCTAAATACACATTTGTTGAATTTACAGATTATGTTAAGTAATAGTTTTATACTATATATTAATAACACTTAAGGGGATTCAAGCTTATCATACAATTAAGCCCGTAATGTTTTCAGATTCATCAATTAAATCACTTATTACTATTATTTTATATATTATTCTTATAAAATTTAATTTAGCTACAGTCAAAAATATGACAGGATGTATTCGAGAGCGATATTGAAAATTATTTTTAAAATCTAAATATTATCTAAAGATTTTATTTTAAAATAGAAACATCAACTACGACATTTTGAAAAAAGTATAAAATAGGAACATTCTGGATGTAAGTGATTACATGCGTAGGGTTTTAACACTGTTTGTTTTTATACAATTTCAGTGGAAGGAAATATGTAAATAAGCAGTCACAAAATATTTTAAACGACTCTGATGTCATAAAAAGATAGAGTTATATTAGTTTTGGATTCTACAAAAGGAGTTTTAGAAAGAAAAGAGAAAAGTTTCGTCACTTGACAACTATAATATTATGTATATATTTTAATTTCCAACAGTGTTATTGTTTACGAACAGACAATTCTGATACATTCTGATATATAGCTTTAGACAATTAAACTATGTACTGTACAGTATGCAAATTAAATATATGATTAACTTGTTGAGAGATTTTTAACTTAAGAATTCAGAGTAAAATTTGAATTAGCTTAATTTTTTTTTCATATATAGTAAATTAATGCTTTTGAATTAACTGTTAAATGGATTTAGTTGAGGGAAATTATTTAATTCGTGCTACTATGAAATACTTTGGTTAAACTAGTTCAACGGTTAGCTTCGTGGTGTGGCAACAACTAATTCAAACATTGTACTTAGTTCTTTTTTTCTACAGTATTATGTTTTGTTTTGACATTGAATTTTAGAATCGACGTTGTATTTTTAATAATTTATTGAAGTAATTTATGTTAAACAATTAAGGAAGGAAAGTGTATTGCAAGAATGTGTTTGGAGTATTGTTGTGTGAAATTTTAAGAATGTCAACCAAATATTTAATAAAAAACGGATTTCATAAAAACGTTAAATTTAGGTAATATTTTGATATGTAAAAAACTGGAATAATAAGAGTGCAACAGTATTTTGGAAAGAGAAAACATACTATGCTGATTTGCATTGTATGTTTTGATAACTCGTTTAATATTGATTTTTAGTTAAATTCATTGTTAAAATTAATTTCATCTGTTAATTAGACCCCTTAAACTATAGTTAAAATTGATATAACTTTCGATTTAAATTTCCAATCAATTTATCACATTAGATTTTACTCTGTCATATGAATGTACCTATAATACAGTATAGTTATTATACGCCTACATTCCTTTTAACAATAACTCAAATTCTTGAATTCTAGTAATTGTTCATGGATTGCTTCGTTTTGATGTCTCAACTCACAATATAAAGTTGATTAAATTTTATCTCCAGCAGAAGAAATGCTCTGGCTATTCGCGTACATTAATTACACCAAAGGAAAAGGAATTAGGATGGTTTAAGTTTTATAAGATATTTATGGGCCTTTGTGTGGATGGAGAATTATATACCATTTAAGAAAAAAAAAGTCAGTACACCCAAAAAGGATTCGAATCCAACCATCATAAATCTAATCTAAAAGGAATACCTCTTCAAACGGTTAGACCCGTTTATTTTATGCCCCTTATCTTTTTTTTTAAACTCAACTCCTAAGCAAACAAAATGAACTGAAGTTAAGTTAGGGCTAAATTCAGTAACCCCCCCCCCCCACCCCCCTTCACACAAGTAAAATGACTTTCCTCATTTCACATTCAGAACACGTCGAAACCAACATCAGGTGAAAAGGCCACTTTTGGCATCTACCTCGTGCTAACGTCTAACGTTAATAGACTAACTTTTGGGGTGCCAAGACTACTTGTGGTCTAGAAATTTTACTCCCTCAAACCACTATTACCCCTATTGGCCAATCCCCATCTTCACCTGAAAATCACCGTAGAGGCCCCAAAAGTTTTCTAGCAGCCAAGCTAGGTATAGTCTATATTTATCATCAGTGTTCGAGAGTCACTTTTTAAAGAAAATGGAAGCTTGAAAATATGCAAAGCTGAAGTAGGAAACAAGGTTTTTATTGTTGTCATACAACATATACTTTAATCTTTAAATTATCCTATTAACTGCATCTAATTAAAGAGAAAAATTTAGAGAAGAAAAAAAAAGCCTACCATATTTTTTATCCTGACACACATTCCAATATTTATTCTTACGTTATAGATGCAATTTAATCCCTATTCTGTGTTAAAATACTGTTCAGTAGCTGATACAAAATGATTATATCTCACTAAATATGGCATATTACAATATACATCTCAATAATTTCATATATAGTTTTGTTCATCTCTAGAAATTTGTTGATGATTCTATGGTAATTGTCTGTGTTGAGGTCCAGGCCAAGGTGATATTACCTTAAACGTGGACATTTCTAAACTTCGCAAACCTCTAATATCTATATGAAAAATATTCTAAACTTACTATATTTTTTTATTCCCAAACTTATACCATATATATTAATAACAAGATATATTTGTAATATTTAATTTAAGTGTTCATTCTCTAGGATAAAAATATTCATTTCCAATGTTATTTTGTTGGTAAATTGTACTAATTTAGTGAGTGTTCTACAATTTTTTGTCACAGACTGTAGCATATCTCGTTCCACAGATTCTAACTTACTCTGCCACTCGTTTTCGCTACACTAACACCCCAACTTTTATGCTCCCAGTTTTCGGCAAGGTTACAAAGCTTATAACTTGTACTATAAGTCTACATATCTCGGTCTCTTTTTATTCCCTCACTCTCTCTTTCTTTAACTTTCTTCTTTTCCCCTCTATCAACGTATGAACATCATTTCCCTCCCTTTATGTGAGATGGGGATTACCTACATTATAATTTAAAAGCAAGTCATTAGCTTTATTAACTAAAGTCTATAACAATTATAATTATAAAATTGAATGTATTAAATAAATACATAAGTCATTATTCAAAAAACATATCATTTGGACATAATTTTTAAACAAGGAAATAAGGTAAAATGGCACCCATTAAATATAAACATGGGTACCATTTTACCTTGCTACCGAGTTACAGACAAGTTATTCCACTAAACTCTACTATACCACCATATCCTAGCCAAGATCAGAAATTTCTTTAAAAAACAATTTCCTAGAAAAAAAAATTGATATGTCATATGTCTACTGGTTTTCCTGCGCTTTCTCCAGGCGTAAATATATTAGTTTTTTATTTGTGGGTTCATTTGAAACAAATTAATTATTCAACACCCATTGCCAGCCGCCTCCCCCTTAAACACATATATATAAGAGCATACATAATATATCACATTATCATACGACATATACCTCTTTGTTGAATTCTTAATAGGGACAAAAATAGAAATAATATATCTGATTGGACTATGAACTAACATAGTAATCCTTCGAAATATTAAAAGTTTATGATAATGTTGTACCCACGGCCCAAACTACCCCGGTAAAAGTGCAACCAAACCGTAGAAAGAAAAACTATTTGAACCTGAATCAACAAAACTTTTAACTCTCCATTAAAAGTCTACAATATAATATGACGTCATTTCTTACGACAACCAGGTCATAGCTGGCTGAATATTAAATTCTAAATAGTAAATAATATTTGGCGCTCAAAGACAAAAAAATAAATCAATTAACACTCATTAAACATGTTGAATTAATATAACAGGCACCAGTTTACATAAATAAAATCATCTTTTTCATTATATAATTGTAACAAGTCGATTTGAACGAAACCTAATATTCTTGAATTAATCCCTTAGTAAATCATAATTTTATTACCGTTATTCAACTTCGGCAGTTTTGGGGTAAAGTGCTTTCTTCAGGACACGATGTTCGTGGGTTCAAACCCAGCCTGAGTAGGTGGACTTTTCCTGAGCGATAAATATCTGTAGATTAACTTCCTTCACAGGGGAATTAAAACCCGTCAGTCCTATTGTAGATTGTGGCATATTAAATAACCCAGGAAGATATGTAAGAATACCTTTCCCGGCAAAGATTGTTGGCCATCATCTCGATCATAGAAATTCACATGTTGTGATACAATCAGTTGGTTAAGAAAGTGCAAGATAAATACCTAAAATAAAGATATTACCTTGCTTTTCTTCTACCTATATTAATTGACTCAGTGAATAAGGAGTTAACCATTTACAAAATTATTTTTAATATAAAATGTAATCATATATATAAATATGTATTTGTCTGACCAGAAGTCTTATTTTAAGGTGAGATAAATTATTATTATTATTATTATTATTATTATTATTATTATTATTATTATTATTATTATTATTATTATTATTATTATTATTATTAGCAACGCGTCTTACTACCCTTTAGGGTTATAAGCACTTACGCTCATGTGTAGTGGTAGGGGGATTGTGAGATGAAATGGAGGACCTACAGATTAACGTGGGATCTGAACCACGGTGGAGGCCTGGTATTCCACTCATTCACAAGTTGTGATTAATACACGTCTTGTCAGAGGTGAAGGAAGGGTTTGGCCATCAGATAAACCTATGCCAGGACCGAGGATTGAGTGAGCCCCGGACCCCCAGCATGGAAGTCTGACACTTTACCCCTAGACTATCAGGTACACCGATACATTTTATAGTTACCAATACATATATATATGTTTAGTTCAATGTGTTTTACCTTAAGAATTCACTTAAGATCTCCTTACAAGGATTTGAACACTGACATTCCCTATAGGGTGTAACTGCAAAATAAATATACCAAACAAAACTCACACGCTATTTCGCCTGCCCATATATGAGGAACTTTTTTCCTCCCAAAGGGTATTTTAGCCCATATTTTATGTTGTTTTATTTCTCTTTTGTGTACAAAGAGCACACATCATCCCAATTCATAAAGTTATCCATTAAGACCCATTTTACCGAATATATCTCTGAATAAAGTAATGAAACACTCAGGATAAACATGCAGACAACTTTATATGCTACCGTTTTCCCATAATTTTTTTTCCCCTCCTCTTTAAACTTCATTTCTGGGAAAGCTCTCACCTTTTTTTTTAACCTGCTCTACTCTTATGAGCGAACAGGTAGGTTTAAACCTGACGACCTCTCGAAGGGGGTGAAGCGAACAGGAAAGTAACTTTGATGTAAAGTTTTAAGTTTCTTGTTCTAACATGTAAATAATGTTTATAGTGCGCTGCGTACATAGAGCTAGCTAGATGTTACTATTCACACAAATAAGGTTGACTATGAATTGAGCTATAGTGTTTAAAATGTAATTAACTTTTTTTAAAAAGAAAAACCTTCAACCAGAGACGAATCTGGTTGAAGCACCTTAGCGTCGTTAGCTTGCCTGACTCTGGACATTGGAGGACGGGAATTCTATGCTGATATGTGATAGTTAAGTTTTTTAAATTAATAGTCCATCGTAGATTTCACAGTCAAGTTATGGTGTATTTTATCAATCTAAATATTAATCATCCGATGTACTTTCTGTGTTAGTATAACATGCATATATTTAAAGTGGACAGTAGCATATTACAGTAATACTATAGTTTTGCTTAGCACCACTTCTTACTAACCTTTCAGTCTGTACGCTTATGTACTAATTGCGTTAATGTGTTAGGAATGAGGAATATTGAGTTTAGCTGAATTGTACCCGCATCTGCGTGGAAATAGTGTGGGAGACTGTTTAGGTAAAACCATCTTCAGTACACCCGACTAGAACCGAACCAGCATCTCCCTGCCATTGGCATTCTAGTATATTGTGAGAGTGATGCCTTAGACTATATGGCCAACGAAGTGGGTTACATTAATAAAATAATAAAGGTATGATTTTTTTAGAAACCTATACTAAGAAACATTATTCTCAAACCACAATAATAAAGTTTGTTTGGAGTTGAGTAAGAAATTGAGACATTTCAATCCATACGAGTAGCCACGTAATTTCAGCTGAGAGTATCACTATATATTGTATCTCCGGTGATGGAGTGTTCAAAGTACGAATCGTGATTGAATGTACTAGGAGTAAGAGAGGGAGGGTAACTTATTCCAATCTACCAATCTCATCCCTATCACACTTTGGATACATTCGTTAATAGCTATTGTGCCTAAGATACTAAATAAATTCTATACATATTTATAAAATATGAGAACATATATTTAACTCAAATCCAAATATTTCTTATTGGCAAACTAAGAATGACTTAAGAAAATAATATATAAATAAATCCATCCTATCATGAACATTTGAGTTTTTCCATTTGAACTATTGAAATGCAAATGTCCAATTATAGATTAACTGGACTTAGTGCTTCCATCTGTAATACAATCCTGAGAAACTTATAATGCACTTTATATTATGGTTTAAATATGTCTCTGTCATATCTAAGTTAATTAAAAAAAAACTGATTTGATGAAGCCCTTATGGGGCTTTAGATATAAAAGGTGTTTTTTTCTGGAAATTGAGTCTAATGTGACTTTTCCCATTTTTTACACTGTACCCTTCATATGTGTTTAAATACAACAAATTTACTTGCTTTATTTTTAAAAACTCGAGAGAATTCGTAGGTGGCGTGCCAAGCTGTCGTCTAGGGAAAAAAAACAATCACTTTTCCACTGTGTAAAATACAATAGAGTAAAGAATTCGAGGTCTAGGAATTTAACGTTTTGTTTCCACGACTGCCTTGAGACGTTGATGGAATTGCTGTCTTCTCCCGCAATCTTTTTTATGCGACGTTTGCGGATCTCCACGGACACAAAGTGGTGTTTTGCGTGTTCTCCTATCTCCATGGACGATGACGAATAAGAGGAACTTCACCGCGGAGGGCTAGGAATACAACACGAGACTTTTTGGATTATCCTTCACCAGGTAGAGAGATCCTCGAATTGTCCCTACATTTGGGAGATATCTCATTGAACACGGTCCAAATTTATACTCAAGTATTTTATAGAACTTGCTCTCATACTCACTTTTTTTTTAACTATAGAGTAAAGCTATTTATTTTGAGCTTTTTAAATGCGTTTGGAAACATTTAAAGTATTGTTAGTGAAGTTGTTTAAAACCCTAGAATTATAGTAGTAACGAGGAAATATAAAATTTTAAATATAATGAAATACAATACCTAAGACTTATATCTTAGACATTGTTTATATTTTTTTACTACCACCTAGTTTTAAAAATTGCCATTACTACTATACATGCGATTAGAGTAGTTGACCATAAGTGTAGAATATTTTGGTTTAATCAAAGAAGGTACCGATTAAAATATTTTATATATGAGTTTGGATTCGTCCTCATATCCAATTTTTACTTTCTCGCACCCCTAGGGCAGGGGAAGTATTTTGATCTTTAAAAAAATTAACTCAGTTTTGATTTATGTTGACGTTACATGACTCTTTGAACCAGAAAAAGTACAGGATGTTTCAAAAAGAGTGACCCAATTTTAAATATCTATATTTATTGAAGAAAATGCTTTACACAAATGGAACAAAGTGCAAAATACTCACAAACTCATAAAGTTTCAAGTTTAAGCTAGCAGGGTGAATAGACTTACGCGGGCTTCGATCGAACGCCTGTTTAATTCTGAGCACACTTTCCTCAGAAGTGCGTGGTCGACCTGGAGTTTTCCCCTTGTGCAAACATCATATTTCTTCAAACTGATGACACGAGCGTTCAATGTTCTTTGGCAGTGGCGGATCAACACCAAAACGCAGACGAAACGCACGCTGAACTGAAATCACGGATTCACTCTTGTTAAACTGCCGAATGCAAAACGCCTTCTGTTGAGTGGACGCCATCTTGCAGCTGACTGAGGTTACAGTCAAGGGTAGAGCGTGGACCGACATCTAGCGGAGATTCCCTAAAACCTTATGCCACGCATATTTCAGCTATACTCCTTTCAATCGCTGGGTGTTCATGGTTTCAAAAATGTAACTTGTTGAAATCGGGTCATTCTTTTTGAAACAACCTCTATTTTGTTTTCAATGACGTTTGTCTGTTTGTTACTGCAATTAGAGCCGAAACCATTTTACCATTGGGCTAAAAGTAAGTATTTAGGGTTTTAATACGTTTACTAGGGGGTTTATTTTGAATTAGATATCAAACACTAAAACTAAGTGTAGTTTATTTAAGGGTGATACGAGTCAAAAATGATTTTCTCACATTATGTTCCAACGTATTTCATTAAATTTTCGATCTAAACACCGTCAATCATAGCAAAAAAAAGGCAAGTCTAATTTTACCATAGAAATTACTTTCGGGGTACTTAACATAATCTGACATTTCTAGTTTGATCAGCTTTCCGCAACTTCTAGAAATACGAAATAGTTTGAAATTTAAAGTTCTATTGTTATTAAAAATAAGAAACTTAACAAATATATAATTTTTTTTTAAAAAAAGCAATAGTTTTTTTAGATATAGCAGATATATTTGTTAATTGAAGTCTGTGGACAAAGATTTTACTTTTTGTTCCACATGTTTTTGTAAAAGTGTACATTATTTCACTTATGTTAGATGTTTAAAAAGTATACATTATTTTTTATTAGTTAATAACTCGTCGTCATTAAACATTTATAATAATTATGACCCACCTCGGTGGCGTAGTTGGCTAACGCACCAGTCGTGTTGAGCTAGACCACCAAGGACGGGGAGATCTAGGTTCGAATCTCGGTCGGCTGAACTGGGAGCGGTTTTTCCTAAATGGTCTACCACTCTCCCTCCACGCAAATGTGGGTTTACTTCATCTAAAATTAAACCTTCCCAATTCCTAATCCATTAGTGTAATTAGTACTTAAGCGTATAAACCGAACGGGTAGTAAGACGCAGTGCTAGATTAATTAATTAATTAATTAATGTAATAATTATGTCACAGCTGCTCTCCATTATTTAGAAAATTTACTCTACTCAAGTTATAAAATAATAGGGAATGTCCATTTTTCCATAAAATTTGGAATACAGAGCGATAATAGTTGTTATCTACACATATTTTGCATAATATTTATTAATTATTTGCCAAAAAAAGTTGAGATAGTTTTCTGTGCAAAGAAAACGATAAACAGCAGATTTAACACTTATCATATACATAGTACATGTAGTGTTTGTATATACGATGTAAACGATTTGACAATAATATAAACGTTTCTTGTCTAGAGCTAGTACAGAGAGAAACCTTTAATTTATTTAATATTATATTTAAATGGTTTTAGAAGTAGCATTTGACTATAGTCATTTTTTTTACGTTGACCCTTATATTGTACGAGAACTGGCAATACTAACTTTTTTTTTGGGTATATTATGTGATTATGGTTTCCACTGATATTTCAGTGACCTTACCAAATGCATCTTGGATTAAATCTACGTCATCGTGGAAACAGACTCCAGGGAAATATACCACCTCTAGGATGCACAGTACACGGTATACCATTTTTCACTCTCTTTTTACTCGACGCATCTTCCGGTAGTGCTTGCTTGTTTGTTTAAGTACCAAGAACTTGTCCTCCTACCCTTCCCCCCCTCCCCCACACCCACCCTCCTCCTCCTAGACTCTGAACCAACAAACAATAGTCATTATTCATCCCCTTATTATAGTAGGCGCTGGCGACGCTACTCCCTAGTGAGAATCCGTGGCGTCTACAGTTTCCGTCGACTGCGCTCTCAAAACACTTCTTCAACCCCCACCCCTCCACCTCTCAACCATATTCCACCCAACCCCCATACCCCACTCCTCTTTGCTTCATATTTCTGGATTTCTCTCTTTTTGCAGTGTTGTATGAAGCATAGCTCTTTTTTCGTTGGTGGAATTAATTTAGGTATGACAGTTCTGTGAGTACAAAGCTAATTAGAGTTTAATGTATTTCGTACTAAGTATTTTACTGATTGGTGCCGTATCTATACGAATACTCTAGATAGCATAGTAAGTACGTTTAAAATGCCAAACGAACGATATTGAGAAAATAATCGTAGTGTCTAATAGATGCGATAGGACAAAATAAGAATAATAATCATTGTAGACACGCTTATCATTTGTGTATTCACATATTTATTTATATCCAGTTACATTTGTAATTTTAAAACAAGGTTTTGTAGAAAATTTAAAGCTAGATATATAAAGATATTGATTATCCACATAATGTGTATAGCTGTAATTGGAAATCTGTAGTGCAAGGTGTAACTTAATGGTTTAAATTAATACAAATAAACAGGCAATAGTTTGTTTTACTATATTTTCACAAATTAGATGATCTATGAAAATAGTTTTAAAGTGATAGTAAATAAACTATATTATATAGCCACTCCCTCATTGACAAGCGTTGGGCAAGTTTCATAGCCAGATTGATTATCCCCAAAGGTGGTGATATACGAGAGAGAGAGAGTTTATTATTATTAATTAATTAATACAATACAGCACAATACAAATTACAGATTATTACAATTTATATATTAATTTCAAGTTTAGAGATATTCATTACTATTACTATTCTAGATTCATTACAGAAAATCTGGTTAATGCGCCTCTTAATGTGTATATAGAGTATAGAGCTGAACTGGTACTCTAGATAAAGGACTACACCTACTTAAACTCGAATATAATGGGCCAGTTACAAATTCTGGCTTAGGTAGGTGTCGTCCTGTATTTATTATAACGCCGCACTTGAGGCGTGCTAGTTATGAATATGAAACTGGCCCTTGGAAATTTTTTTTAAAAATAATTCGAGAAAAACTTAATTATCTGAAAATATATGAATAAATAGTATCGTAGTAGCTCCAATAAGAAAATATATATTTTTATAAAAAGTATTAACTTTCTCAAATTGAAATTTTTGAAATCATAGCCAACTTGACCAGGCACTGTTGATTATGATTTCTATTGAAATTAAGTGTCATCGGAGATAAAAAAAAAGTATTTTTTTAGTTTATTTTTGTAAACAATACTACTATGGCTAGTAATTATGAGGAAGCAAGTTTTATTTCCAAATTTCTGAAAGGCTTACCTACACCTCTATAGATATAAGACTAATAATTCAAATAAATGAAGCTGCACCTGACAGATAGTCTGAAAATATTAAATCTAAGTTCAAATCCAAACATTTAAAAAATTATTTATGTTCAACATGCTTTTTTAAAAAATATATATTTTTAGAGAATTCTTGGTAAAATATGCTTCAGTGTGGAATCACACTGCCAAGACATATTCCTAAAGGAATTTAACCGACCTCGAGTGGAATTAAGTTGTCAAATAAAGGAATATAACTGGCCTCGAGTGGAACTAAGTTGTCAATTAAAAGAATGTAACTGACCTCGAGTGGAACTAAGTTGTCAATTAAAGGAATACGATTAGTTAATTTTGTTTAAATATCCATGTAGATAGTATATTTGTACTTTATATATGATAAAAATAAAACAACAAAGATATATAAAGTACTTTATTAACTAAACCCTAAGATATAAAGATGTTTACTTCAAGTATCATGTATCCAATGTGTGCACAAAGAATTTACTGCATGTTTCGTGTTCTTACCTAGTGCCTCATTGTTGTATGATCTAATACTGACAACTTACTAAATCTATTGCATTAGGAACTTGAAACTTTATTTACACACTTACATATGTGAGTACGTCACCTATTCCTAACTTGAGCTAGTTCTATCCAGTCCACCTAATATCTTTCAGGTACATTCTGATGTTATCCTCCCATATGCGTCTAGGTCTTTACAATGATCTCTTCCCATGGGGTTTGCCAATCAATACCCTGAACAATGTGGTAGAATCTCCCATTCCCGCTGCATGCCCTGCCCACCTTAATCTACGAGACTTGATTATCATAACAATGTTTTATGATGCGTACAGGTTATGTAGTTCATCACTATGTAACCTCCTCCATTCCCCATTAGCCTAAGCTATTTTTATACCAAATATCTTCCTTAGAACCTTGTTTTCGAACTCTCTGAATTGGTTTTAGTCGTGAGGTAAGATACCACGTTTCACAAATTGAGACCAACAGGTAAATATATTTTTTCGTGGGAGTGGTAGCAAAGATAAAAGTCGAAGGGTTTTAACATGTAATAGGGGTGAATTGCTTGTCTACACGTTTCAAATTTGTCTTTACGAGAGTGTATATGTTGAGAGAATGTAATATCGTTAGCTAGGAATGAAATTGAGCTATTCCCCCCTATGCCACCCCCTTTCTTATGGACGTAATCAAATTGTGTCCGCATGAAACATAAAAATAGAAACTAAAAAAAGAAAATCAAACCAAGAGTAAAAGCAAAGAAAGAAAAATATACCTTTAGAATAGTCAACAGTAATCGATTATGTTAATATCGACTTTCGATTAGAACGTAGAGTATAACGAAGATTTCTCTATCTTAATATCTCGATTGAGAAAGAGATATACATTTTTTTCCTCTCCCGAAGAAGGGAAGAAGAAGATTGAAACGTAAAATGCGTGTGAACTATAAGGGAAGGTGAAGTACTTGAGGGGATAGGGAAGTTTGTAAGAAGGAGGCAAGTGGGTTAAGGTCTAAGGGTTATGATGGCTATTCTGAACCAAGGGAATGAGATCTTTGGGGATTAATGCAATATAAAAAAAAGAAAGAGAAGAGTTTCCGTGCTCATTCTCTGCCATTTTCTTTTCCTTTTGAGCGAGTTAATGTTCTTTCTATTTTCGTTTCTCTCTTATATCTAATACAGTCTGTGCAAAAAAAATAATCTAAGTTTATATAGTCAGTATGAATACATTATTCAATGCAATGATCAACATTCTAGTACCATCAAATGGGACATGGTAAAGCCATAATTTTAAGCTCTATGCTAAATTAAACATAAATTAGTTTTACCTATGTATATAAACCTATAAAAGGTGTTATCATAGCTTTTTAATCATACAAATGCATTGGCGACAGACTATACCTTTTACAAAACATAGCACTTTTAAAAGTAGACTTTCTACTAACTTGCTTCTTTTTCCTGTATTCGTAGCTATTTGGGATTAAGGTTAAGTTGGGACACAGGATTGGATTTTTAGGGTGAAAAAAGGTTGGATTTCGTGAATAAATGCAAAAAAAAAAAAAGTAGAAATGAAATATATATTTAAAAAAGTTTTAACTGAGATTTTATTGAAAAGCTAAAACCCTATGAGAACTAGTTTGAATAAGTTTGCTAAGATTTTATTTTAATATTTTCTTACACATAAGAGTATTTTTAATCAGGAAGGCATTCATTTCAAAACAAAATTATTACTAGTATGCAATAAAATACACTCAAAATATCCTTGTATTTATTTAATCTTCTCTTTATCCTGTTAATATAATCCATATTATAATACATTTTGCGGCAACTAAGGCAAATATGAGCGATGATTCGTTTTATTTAACTTCACCAAACGGTGCACTTGTCATTTGGATTCATTGGAGAACCTGCAGGGCAGTTGAACGCTTCAGCGAAGTCAATGGAATTTGACAAAGTCCCTATAACCCTGAAATTATAGATTTCAAACCACATATGAGTGGCTTGGGCCAAAAACATGATAACTCTCATATATTTATATATATGCGGTATTCACTAATTAAAGGTCTATGAAGTCCTGGAATCTAGTACTAGACAAATAAAATATTCGTCATGGTTTCGACTGATTTTAAAAACAACTTATAATTTATGAGATAAATTGCCTGAAATCACTACTAGCACATTTTTTAAGGGTTATCATGTTTTTCACCCCGACACCCTCGTATAATTATTATTTAGCTCGTGCTCACCATAACATAAATTCATTAAATTAAACCTTTAAAAATGGTTTATAAGTATTTAAATGCATGTTTAAAGCTTTACATTTTGTGGAGGTTTGTAACCGTTAAAACTATTTCATTTACTCAAATTAAATTTTTCCCCATTCGAAATTTTGACTCTGTTCTCCAAGTAACCATCCTAAAAACTAGGTAGGAATAGTTTTTAAACATTCTTGACTTTTTTATATCTTAAGTGGTAGCTTAAATGGTAGATTTGGTCGAGATAATTGAATCAATAGGCTTCATACAATGGCCAAACTCGAGTCTGAGATATACATTGGTTTGAATCCAGTTTCGTTAGACTCCTTATATTACTCAGTTGCATAGTTGTTTACTTAGGCGAGAATACCGGATTCAGTTTCCAGCTAGGTCAAAAAATGTACTCATATAATTGGAGGTGAAAATTAGGTTTTTCCTTTATACAGGGATGAAGTAAATCGCGGGGATTGGGACATGTAGGCCTATATGTTCTAAATTTTAAGTTTGCTTGACTGTCAAGGATAAACGGCCCCATGGTGCTGTGATAAGCACATCTGGCTGCAAGTCTAAGGTTCTCGGGTTCGATTACAGTTTAGTACCTTTGGTATTTTCCCTTGAGTGGAATAAACCCAACGGTCACCAGGGTTTGGTTAGTTAGGCTTATCTTAGGTTAAGGCTCACACCTGCTCCACAACTTGATAATAACTATCGTCACATCATCTCATTACAGGTACGACGTGTAGACAACATCCTATGGTGTACCCTGGGCAACGTTCTGTGACGCCAGAGCGCCTATTAGTCTACACATAGGGTGACCTAAACTGGATACCAAAGTCCCTCCCGCTATTATATAACATACGATTAAAAAAACTGTCAAAGACAACACTGCGCACAGGTGTTTGTTTCTCATCCAGACTATCATATTTTTTTCGCTTATTAAAAGTATTTAAAGTGCACATTCTGAGCCGTTTATAACAGCAGAAGACTTATAAACTAACTTAAATCTAGAACTGACACAAAACCCATACCCCCTGGCAGTTAATGAAAGGCTAAACCCACATTTACACCCATGATAAATTTTAAGGCCATGTCAAGAATCGAATCTGGGAGCCTTTCCTCAGTAGGCAGACAAGCTACTGGATGAGCTAAGGTGTTGGAAGGAAATCCTGGGTTCATATACCGACAATTAAAATTTCCAATTAAGTAAGACTATAATGTATCTTGGTAGGAACTCTATGCATTTCTTGGACACGCACAAGTTTTTTAGTGCATAGATAATTATAGAATCCTATATATTATTATTTATGTTGTCGACATCACGTTTTATCACTTAATACAAAGCCTACAGCGTTGAATAAGGTATCAGTGGATAGGATTTTTTTATCGACTTCTGACATAGCAAACTCAGTTTACGTTTAAATATATTGTTTGTTTAAAATTTAAGGGTAAATTAAAAATCTAACAATATTTCTGTATCAATTAACGAAAACAAACTCTTTGTTATTTTGTGTATACGCTTCGCTGAGTATTTAATTTCAACAACCCAGCAAAAGAATAATTTTTTTTTTTTTAGGGGTAAGGAGGGGAAGGCCGAATGTGCGAAAGTTTCGCAAGAGTTTACCGGTGAATATAAAGTTGTGTCAGACCTGATTAATCTTTAAATTTTAGCCAAAAATAACCCACAAAATATTACTTTTTTTTTGTGATAGTGACAACAGTATGAAATTCTTGGAGAGATTAGTTTAAATATGATCCACCTTGACCAAAGTTTATTGAAACTTCTTATAATCAGGAGATCCTGCTCACTAAGTAGCTCATGGCTAATAAATGTCAATAATGACAAGTTAATAAATCCACATTAGTGGCCTTATGGTCTAAGGCGTCACTCTTGCAATAGACTCGACTGCCGACGACGGCGAGATAGGGGTTTGGATCTCGGTCGGGTGAACTTAGAGGTGTTTTCCCTAAATTGTTTTCTCTTCTTAATCCATGAAAATGAGGGTACACTTCCTTTCAATTCAATCATCTTCATCCCTAGCACATTAAATTAACTAGCACATAAGCGTATAGCCTGAACAGTTATTAAGACGCGGTGATAAAAATAAACAAGTAAATTGATGCATGGGTTTTTGTTAATAATAATGTAAGCCGTATGAAGTTCACAAATACGTTATGTTACAATTGAAAACTACACCCGGACATGGAAATCAAACCCAGTACCTTTGGCTTAGCGCGCCAATGCTCTACCAATAAGCTATCACATACTCTGCCTTAGCTATGAGTGAAGCATGACCCTGAGCTCGGGACGAACCCTGGATAGCTCATTGGCAGAGAGTCGTTGCGTTAAGCCAGGGGTCTCACATTTAATTCCTGTGTCCAGGTGTAATTTTTTTTAAATTTACGAATAACCTAACCTCAACATGTAAACAAAAAGGTCATAGGGAAATAATAACAATAAAAAGAAAAGGTCAGCTATCCCTCGTACCCCAGTCCATAGGCTCAATAGCTATTACAAGATGGGGGAGAAAGTTACACAATTAACAACAATATATCTGTAATATTTTAGCTACTAAATGCTTCAGATTAAAGTTTAAGTAACAACAAAAGATTGACAATTTTCTACATACCCTTATATTATTAATTTCATTTAAAAAAATCATTTGGTCACTATTATTTGTTGTATGTGCTCCTTAAAACTTGACATAATTTTGCACAATGTATCTCGTTGAATTGCTTCAGATCTCACCACAATTATTTAAGTTCCTGAATTATTCTCGAGCGAGTTACGTAAGCATAGCTCTTTAACACGCGCCACAAGAAAAAAGTCCGGAGCTGGAATGTATTAGTGAACGTGGTGGTCATGTTATGTCCACAAATCGTGAAAAAAGGGGCTCAAAAAACAGTGTATGAAGCACTTCCATTTATGTCCGACCTTTCTGACCCCTGAACTGCAACGTAGGGGAATTGGATACCAACAACATGTGGTTCCAGCGAGATGGTGGTGCAACCACTTGACACAGTCCACTCCGACCGACCACCTTCCAAAACAACTCCGTTACAACCCAGGAGGCCAGCATGACAGTTTTTTTTTTTTTTTTTGTGGAACATGTTAAGGAGTCATGTTTATACGACTCACCCAAGAACAATTCAGGAACTTGGAACAATTCAGCAAGAGTCATCATCCAAAGGCATGTCAAGATTTGAGAACATACAACAATGTATTGCATATTATAATGGTGGCCATTTTAAGGACCTTTCTCTAAAAAAATTATTAATTCAAACTATTAATGGTCCGTTTAGCATGGAATATTAATAGCCCATCTCGGGTGGTCTGGTGGTCTAGGGGTAAGGTGTCAATCATCTGTGCTGGGGGTGCAGGGTTCGATCCTTGGTCCTGGCACAGATTTATCTGATTGCCAAACCCTTCCTTCACCTCTGACAAGAAGTGTATTAATCACAACTTGTGAATGTGAGGAATGCCAGGCCTCCACCGTGGTTCGGATCCCACGTTATACTGTAGGTCTTCCATTTCATCTTACAATCACCCTACCATTACACATTAGCGTAAGTGCGTATAACCCGAACGGGTAGTAAGACGCAGTGCTAATAATAATAAAATAATAATAGCCCATCTCACCGAATGGATAACACCTAGCCAAGGTAAATAATGCAGCACTAACTAGGTGTCACATTCTAGTTCAGTTATCTGCATTATAATTTAGAAAACAATGGTACTGATATAGGTGAATCTATTTGATCAATTTTTACAACTAAATGTAAACATAATATATTAAATTGATTTTAATTTCACTGTTATCAAATATTTTTAAGTCAACAACTCGAAGGTTGGTTTGATGTGATTTATATCCACACAGAGCTGGGAATGCACTAAGCCCCCGGCTGATAATTGCTGCCCGAACCATCTGCCATCATGAATCCAATGTACAGGGTGGCCCACGGAAAATTAGCCCGCCTCCTAAATCCACCAGGCGCCTCACTCTGAATTGAAGAAGGTCAATCAGCTTCCACCCCACCCCGTCTTGTGCTTTAGACTAGCAGTTCACTTGCTCATTCTTCATGTCACAATATGGGTGGAAGGGGATTGACCTCCTACAATTCAGATTGAGGCGCCTGCTGGATATAGGAGGCGGGCTACTTCTCCATGGGGCACCCTGAATTAGGGGAGTTTAGGAAATATGGTGGTTTCCCGTTGCCTTCCACACTAAATTTATACAAGCAAGCGTGAAAGGAACTAGCAATTTTTCTAGAAAATGATTTTTACTTAACTTCCAGGGTTAATTTATATTTCAAACTCGAGTTGGGACCAACAGCAGGAAGGAAATTGTGCTATGAATTTTCATCGCCCAAGAAAAATCCGTTGACCTCGTTTGGGTTTCAAGCCAATAATATCAGGTCCTGAGACTAGCACTTTACCCTAATACCATCGAAGTAGTCTGTTTTAAAATAAAGAATGAGAAAATAGCACTTGGAAACTGTTTCTTGTACGAGCAAAAACTTTTATATAAGCTCCCGGTTAACCGGTCGTGAGATTGGATGTTAAATAAACGTTATGTGGGATTTTACCGGAATCTTCCCGGCGAATGCACCGCCGTCTTGAGTTTGGTCTTGGCCAACTGTGGCGTGGTGGTACCGCACCACACCTGGGCGAAGTTGAGGAAGAACAGTTGGTAGGGCGTCGCTTGAACCCCGGGCAGCGTCTCGTCTTCTCCTTGGTTCGCTTCCAGCCACTGCTGGTAAGCCTGGTAATAATAAACAGATCGTGCTTGGACTCTTCACTCACGGATAAAACGACGGCGTGGTATTATTGGCCGGTCTAAGTGGGCGCCTGGGGATTGGGGTCAAGCTATGTGAAGAGTGTGGACATAGAGCTGGACCTAATTCAGTCCATAGCTGATATTTAGACTAGGATATTTTCTCTTGTGAGCTAGACAGTAAATAAAAAAATGAACAATCATAACAGTTACCCGCCTCGTTGGCGTAGTTGGATAACGCGCTAGTCGTGTAGAGCCCAACTGCCGAGGACGGGGAGATCGAGGTTCGAATCTCTGTCGGGTGAACTGGGGGTGGTTTTCCCAAAATGGTTTTCCACTCTCCCTCCACGCAAATGCGGGTTAACTTCCTCTAATTTCAACCTTCCCAGTTCCTAATCTATTAGCGTAATTAGTACTTAAGCGTATAACCCGAACGGGTAGTAAGACGTGGTGCTAAATAATAATAATAATTATAACGGTTGGTTAGTATTTTATCTAAATAAAAAGTTAAGTAATAATGTTATGTATTATGGCTAACAATTACCGCTAAGCCCTGATTCGATGACCAAATGGTCTAAGGTGTCACTCTTGAAATATACTAGACTGTTGATGACAGGTAGATCGTGGTTCAAACCCGGTCGGATACATTGAGGGTGTTTGTTCCTAAATTGTTTACTAACCTCTCTACACGCAATTGCGGATACATTTACTCTAAATTCAAACTTTCTCGTATCTAGCCCATTCACGTAATTAGTACAAGCGTATAATCCGAATGGGTAGTAAGTTGCGTTGCTAAAATAAAAATACTGAATGTGCTACTGCATTGATCAAAGGATTAGATTAATTCCAACCTACTTCTCTTAACAAAATGTTTGTTTTATATATTAAGTATTTCACGAAGATTATTACACTTGTTTGAAATTTTTTTTCAATAAAATAAATCCGACATTGGTGGCGACATGGTACAATGCATCACTCTAGTGATATACTTGAATACCGGTGATGGGGAGATTGAGTTTCGTAACCCGACCAGGTGTAATGAGGGAAGTTTTTCATAAGTGATTTACCACTTTCCTCTAGTACAAATGAAGATACATTTCCTCTAAAATTCTACCTTTCTCATCCCTATTCTATTGGTGTAGTCTCTATATAACCATAATATCTATAAATGGGGTTCTAGAAAATTTGTGAGGGGTTGGGGGGGTTGAAAAAAAACTTTTCAAATGAGGTATAGAATTAAAATTTAGCAGACAGAGAGAAAACACCAGATATCCAAATAATCTTGAAATATGAAATTTATAAAATTGATTTAGTGAATAAGGGGAAGGGATGATCTTAAGACTTCCAAAAATAATAGAAATAAATTAGGGAAAGGAGGGTGATATAAACAGAAAATAGTTTCTGGGTACGGTTAAAAAAAAAGTTGGCAGTCAGATACAAGGAAAACTCCAGGTAACCAAATAGGTCAAGTTTAAACAAATTAAAATTTCTAAATGTTAGTTAGAAAAGTGGGAGTTGGGGTGGGGTTTAAAATTTGCAAAACTAATTGAAACTATTTCCAAGTGTGGTAGAAAACCAAATTTCGTAAGGAAATTAAAGGGATCACGCCAAATAACCATAAAAAAATCATTTTAATTTTTAAATGGGACTTCAGGGATTAGAAAAGTGTGGGTGTACAAAAAAATTGTAGGTGGGATACAAAAATTAAATTTGTTAAGATAACCAAATAAATCTTACAATTTGAATTTTCTGAATGGGACTTAAATAAATGTTTGAGGGGGGAGCGGGGGGCCTCAACATTTCCAAAACTAATACGCAATACTATTTCTGTATTATAAAACTGAAACTTGGTAGGTGACTCCTTGAAAATTTTAAAATATTAGACTCCAAGAAATATTATGAGTGGGGGTGAGGGGAATAGAAAATTTAAATTTAGTAGGTAGATTTTATCGATACCTTTTAAATATTTAAATATCAATTCTGTCTCTAAAAATAGGTCTATATTTTATAAAAGGCCCTATTTTAAAACGTTTACTGTAACACACATGAGCCGAAGTGAACCTACCTTGAAGGCCTGCTTGATCCCGCCATTGTCTGCAATATTCTCGCCTTGTGTGTTGGTCCCGTCCAGTTGCATGGAAGCTTCGGCGTCCACATACTGACTGTACTGATCTGGAAATGATCATCCATTAAACCTCACCAACATTTTTTTAAACATATTTGAATGATACGTTGCACTTTTATTTTATTTAAGTCATGGTGGAAAAGCTATTGGGTTGGTTTCAAATTTGTTTGACTTAATATTTAGTTAAATATAGCTGTTATTTCTGTATTCTTTTCTACCTCATAGTAGAGGGGACTTGGTTTAGCCTAAGCGGGCTACAGACGATCTGATTGGTTGTCCCAAGATTCAGCTTGATCATATCAAGTATTACTTACAAAAGGCTTTACTTAGCGCCTGATTTTATCAGTTGATTTTTGATTCTTATGGTTGGGATCGCGCTAACATCAGGTGATCAGGCGATCGAATGCGTCGGTAGCCACCTGACATAGAAATGAAAATCATGCCAGAAGACACATCCACGCCCGACCTGATAATGCGTCTGATATTACAAAATCTGTCTGACCATCTTAGAAAATCATATCGTCTGTGGCCATCTTGAACACGTTTGTCTTGTTTTTATGACCAAATGTTGAATCCAACATTAATGACAAAAATATTATATGGATGTAATAAATACTTTTAACATCAGTGCGATTAACAGTTTAATATATTAACATTTACATGGTTTATTAAATATTTTAGATCTTAATTTAATAATACATTAATATTGGAGTCAAGAATGGCTTAAGACACACTTCGGTGGCCGCATAGTCTAGGGCGCTACTCTCGTATTAGACTAGATTGCCGATGACGGGAAGGTCTATGTTCAAATCTCAAATAGGCCTACTGAGTGTGGTTTTAACTAAGGGTCTTTCCAGTCACCCTCCACAAAAATTCGGGTGCACTTCCTCTAGATTTAAGCTTCCTATTATTTTATAACCTGAACGGTTAATAAGACGCAATGCTAAAAAAAGACCTGACTAGGATGTATGGAGAAGGTAGAAAAATAGTAAATGCACTCCCATTGGCTTGGTTTAGAGAGGAGATGACATACCTACATTAATAAACTAATTTTTTTAATATTATCACTTATTTCACGTCAAATTGTTTCCACGAAATATTAGAGGAGTATTTGGATTTAATGGGCTATTAATTATATTAGGATACAGAATTCTTACCATTAATTTTACTAATAGCTGCTGCTAAATTAAAGTATTGAACAAAATTAAAGCAATTAGTAGGTGATGCCAGTAGAATTACTAAGTCCCGACCGAGATTCGAACCTTGATCTCTCCACCGTCAACAGTTTATTCTACTGCGAGAGCTATCACGCTAGACCACGTGACCACCTAAGTGGGTAGGGGCACTTCTGATGATTAAATGTGTTACATTGCCGGAACCTTAATCTTTTACTAGTAAAAGCTTTTTGAACCTCCTCAGGTATATGAATCCACCGGTTTCTCTTTAATACGTATTTCTTCGATTCTGTAACATACTAATATCATATATAAACGTCTCTAAAAGTCTTAGAATTGCAGTTCTTTTCTACCAACACTATTGATGGCTCAGAAGAAGAAATTTTATGTGATGGTAAAGATAAAGACTGCTAAGAATATTTAAACTCTGAATATTAAATAGACTTTGATGTTGAGTCAGAAGCAGATATTGATGGCTTAGAAGAATCGGACTGATATTATTATTATCATCATCATTATTATTATTGTTATTAGCAACGCTTCTTACTACCCGTTCGGGTTGTACACACTTACGCTAATGTGCAATGATAGGGTGATTGTGAGATTAAATGGAGGACCTACAGTTTAACGTGGGATCCGAACCACGGTGGAGGCCTGGCATTCCACACATTCACAAGTTGTGATTAATACACGTCTTGTCAGAGGTGAAGGAAGGGTTTGGCAATCAGATAAATCGGTGCTGGGACCAAGGATTGAAACCTGGACCCCTAGAACAGAAGTCCGACACCTCACCCCTAGACCACCAGGTCACTATCGGACTGCTATTGATTCAGAAGGAATAGATTAGAAGCGCACGGTGATTAATTATGGCTTGGGGCTGGATGCTGTGTCCTATATTTAAGTTAGTTTTTAAGTCGTGTGCTGATATAATAATCAATAATTTCAGAAAGTGCACGTTAATTACTTCAAATAAATGAAAAAAAAAGTTTAAAATGTATTGAGAACCAGAAAATATTTAATAAAATAAAGTTTAAATTAATTTGTTTTTTAAATTTACATAGTTTCACATCAGCGGGCATACTCACCTGGTCTAATTTCATTGTGACAGGGATATCATACATCGAATTATTGCCAAGTGCATTAAGGATGATTTTTCTTAAATGGTTTCCCCTCTTCCCTAAGGAAGATACGGGTAAATTTCCTCTAAATTCTACCTCTTGATATAATTAAAATGTGGATGTTCACCATGATAGTTTGATACGCTAAAATTAAAGTGCATGTTTATTAAAAAAAAACTCCTGGCCATCAACCCGCAATCTAGATATACCGACAGAGCATCCTCAATATGTTTGCTAATATAGTGTCAACTTGTGTGGATATAGGGTGTAATGTGGTAAGCACAGCAGTCCCTCTGGCCATTAGTTTGTTTTCTGAGCCATAGCCGCTACTTTTTAATTCAAGTAGGTCCTCATTTTCTCCTCGTGAGGCTGATTTGACCCCGTTTCAGACCCAGTGCTTCACAAAAACATTCTGAAAGTGCCAGGGATCGAACTCAGAACTTCTGGATATGTAGCCAGGAACTCTGATCACTAGACCACATAATCGATCTGTATGTGTATTAATATAAATATTATTGCAAAATTAATGTTTCACATATTCTCTGTTTTCTGTTTGAAGAATAACTTAATTCATTTAAAACGCCAATATCCTCGGATCTGAGGTCAAACAAAGGCCGTCTCGAAATAGCTCGACATGTAAACCTTATTAGGGCTAATCTATTTCCAGGTGAGTTCCGTAGGAGGAGCGAACCAAATGACAGTAGAATAACTCTATCGATCCGTTCAATAAACCAAACTTGAATGAATTATTTGACATAACTGTAGATGCTGTATAGTCACCACAAAAAAAGTGGTTTCTAGAAATATCCCCAGTAAAAGCTTTGATTACTCGTGAAAGTTGCGTTCATTAAAAATGTAAAGCATTTCCATTGAATTAGTTTTCCTGAAATTAGAGTGGATATTTTAGTTCTGAAAATTAATATATATATACTATTTATTAGCTTCCTGTAATTAGAATGGATAATTTATTTCTGTAAATTTATATTTATATATTAGCTTCCCAGCATTAGAATGGATATTCTAGCTCCGAAAATTAAAACAAATTATAAATATATATTAGCACCACATCTTACCACCCATTAGGGATATATGCTTATGAAATATCCACGTTAATATATTAGGGTTGAGTTGAATCTATAGGAAATGTTTCTGCATTAATATAGAGGTAAATAGGAACACCATTTAGTAAAAATCACCCTTGGTAAACCCAGCCGGGATTCAAAACCTGATCTCTTTGTCACTATCAGTCTAGTCTATTGTGAAAATAAAGCCTTAGACCACGTGGCCTCCAAATCGTGCTGCATGTATTATTAATCCACTAACGAGCGACAAATCTCTATTACCTATAAGGCACTGCGCATGCTCGGTGAATCTTTCTACAGCCTCTTCACTCCACCACCCGTTCAAGTTCCCGTCCTTGTCGAATAGGCGACCCATATCATCGAAAGCGTGAGTAATCTCGTGGCCGATCACCACGCCTATCCCTCCGTAGTTGAGACATCTGGGGAAGTTCCTGTGATAAAATGGTGGCTGCAGGATGCCTGCTGGGAACACTAGGAAGTAGAAATTTCAATAAATTACCATTCATTTGGATACAAAATTACAGTGTTGAGGGTTATACCAAAGTTTGTAGAGCGTGTTCTTATTTTTATCTTAGCACAGCATCTTACCGGCCGTTTGGATCATATGCATATTTGCTAACTGTGCCAATGTGTTATGGATGAGGAAGAAGATATAACTCAAAGGACATTTACGTTTATTTGTGGGGAGGGAAAGGGGAGAACCATTTTAGGAAAAAAATACTCTTATTATACCCAAACGGGATTTGAGTCCTGAACTTCCCGTCATCTATTCTATTGAAATAGAATTAGATCTACTTGGACTTTATTTACAGTGAAAACTAGGAGCTATCACTTACTAATCTGGTTTTTATTTCGACTGTAGTAGGCGTTTACAAAGGCAGGGGCTGCACTCCATGTGGTTTTATTGACCGGCATCCCTAATTTGTTGAGATCCGAACTGGCTAAGTATTGAAGTACGTTCAAGCTGTTACCAAAATAGTCCTTAGGGTCTATGGTCATCTATAAAAAAAAAAGAATCATGAGATTATGAAATAGTTGATAGTACTAAGGGCCGTACGCAAGAACTTGACTAAGTGGAAGCTTTGTGGACACAAGCGTGGGTTTGATTGCATTATCAACGGTTAAAATGTAGAGATATATTGTGCTCAGGAGCACACTATCGGTCCATTCACTATATGTTCTTGCATACCGCTCTAAGTATCTTAACTTAGATATAGTTGGGCTTGTAATATATTGCAGAATATGAAGTTTACTAACACCAAATATCAGACCTAATTAGGTCGATATAGTAGTTTTTAGACAAACATTCAACAACTTTTAAGTCTTAGGATCATGATTTACTATCATATTATTTTATTAAATTTATTTAAACGTATATACATTATTTATTAGTGTAAACAAAATTTATATTTTAGATAAGAGATATGTTTGGTCCAAGGATCGTACATATTAATAAACTAAGGGCCGTTATGCAGAAATCATATTATTTGCCTCGTTTTTTATACTATCTCATATTAAAAACTATGTGTATTTATGTTCTCACTTTTAGTATAGTTACAGGAGTCAACTAATATTCCTGTATCCGAATAAAAAGTTCAGGTCAAATGGGGAATCTGATAACTTCCGAATCTTGATAATTATATACAGGTTAATTCAGATCTCTAGGTAAACAAATATACAGGTTTTAGTGGTGATAAAACAGGTATTTACACGTGTTGAGCTATGAACTAGAAAAATACCTACTATTAAAATCACTAATAAGACACTAACTTGGTTATTTAAACTAGTGAAAAACTCTTGCATCATGAAGAAAAATAATTCTGAAAGTCACTAGCAAGAGACAATAAGGATTATAGAGGATTATCGCATTGTATCAGTGCCTGGAAATCGATTTTTTTTCAAGCCCACTAGATTTCTGGTTATTAATTTTCGTAACGGCTGTTTGTTCTTAGCCCATAATAGTTATATGTATACGTCTATCAACCAGATATTTTTGGTATACAATCTCATTGACAAACATTATTATTTTATTTTTTTAGCGTATGGCATTACTGACCAAGAGGAACATAAAATCCAATTTGTTCACCTGTATGTAAGGTAGATTATTTGCAGCTCTGGTGGCTCAGAGCGTAGCCCAGGATGCACTTATGGAATATAGTTACGCGTATCCGCAATGCGACTATGTGATGATATTGCATATAGAAGGGTGAGTTGGTGGGAGCCTTAAACCCAACTTAAGTATAATTTACCAACCCCTGGCGACCGTTGGGATAGTTTCCCTTGAGAGAAAACTACCCAAGGTACCAGCCAGGAATTGAACCCGGAACCCCTCGGTTCGTAGCCTGATGCACTATCCACTACACCGCGGGGCTGGATAATATTTATAATGTGAAGGTTAATCAGACACTATAATAATATTAATAATAATTATTATTATTTTAGTTATATTCATTTTACTTGTAGTAAGGAGAAATATGAGATTTATAATATAAGGAAGGTACTTTGGTAGAACAGCAATTAAATTGATTGGTACACTTCTTTAGTCAATTAAACAATATAATTATGAATATAACAAGGAATTAATTTATTCGTAGAGAAATTGTTAAATCAAGAAACTAGATTAATTAAAACAGACATAACAACATTCCTAAGAAATCGCCTCAGGGATTGTTTAAGAACAAAAATTGATTTCCATAAATAGGTAAAACCGTAGATCTGTGCGGGATACTATTAAGCAGTAGCATAATATTGTAAAGAATTAAGTGATAAGCTATAAAAAGTGTGAGTCATATGACAATTTACACTTTTTATAGCTTATAGTTAGCTCTTTACAATATTCAGCTATTGCTTAGTAGTATCCCGTACAGATCTACAGTTTTACCTGTTTATGGAAATCAATTTTTGTTCTTTAACAATCCCTGAAGTGATTTCTTAGGAATGTTATTATGTAGTTTTAATTAATATAATTTCTTGATTTAACAATTTCTCTTTAAATAAATTAATTCCTTGTTATATTCATAATTATATTGTTTAATTGACTAAAGAAGTGTACCAATCAATTTAATTGCTGTTCTACCAAAGTACTTTCCTTATATTATAAAAAATTATAATAATAGTTTGTAGATCACAAATTCTAATTCAAGTATAAAAAAAGTCGTAGGTAACGTGTATGGAAGTGTCGTGTCATAGAGTGTTGCCCGTGAGTATAGAGCTTGTTTATGCTACAACGGTGATATTTTCTCACCCACTCAGTCCCTATTTGACCAATTAAAGGCTAAGTTTTTTGTAGCTCATTTAATATTGTATTTCGTTTTATATCTGACAAATGAGCCTTCTATTTATGAATGAGAAATATTCATGTATACAATTTGGATCAATTCTGCTTATTTTGGCAAAACTCTAAGCTAAACCATTGCAATAAATCAGGAGAGCTCCACAGTTTTTACCTCTATGTATCGGTGGTTGAGTTCTTCAGAACGCAATATATAGGAGGGATATCCAATCTTCAAACCCATGGCATCAGCCTTTTCTGAGGCTAACCGCTTTGTGGCCTCATCTATCCATTCGATCTTCTCCATTATATTTTCAAATGATCCCATGATATCCATCGTCATATGTAACGTCTGAAATAAATAGTATTCAAATTAAATAGTGCAATGGACTTAATTGTTGTCATCCCCATTAATGGAAAATGTATATTTTAGCCTAATTGCTAATGAACCAAATTTACATGACTTCTTACATAACCTATGTACATAACCCCCCATTTACCTTGTATGGTTTCACTATGATGAAGCTTGAATGACATGGACTGTATGTAAAAAAACAATGAACGACTGCTGCATTTCAAGGTAAATGGAATGTGCATTCACTTTTAATTTAATAAAAGGTTTTTTTTGGCACCACATCATACTACCCCTTTGGGTTGTACGGCTTATAAAAGTTAAAACACACACAATATTTTGGTAGTAAATCAATAAAAATTAGTTTCTCAGTGTTTACTGGTAAATGGATTAATTGTTAACCAAAACCCACGCTTGTGATTTTAAAGTATGAGGCGTCAGTCGTATCACATGGGTGTTAAAAGAAGGTTGAGGCTGGAATCTTTGTTGGGTGTGCTGGGAATAATTTTCAACACATGAATTATTATCATTGCTGGTTTCTAAATCCTTCTCTACGATGAAGCGGCTGCATCCCTAAACATCAAAATTACATTCCGATTGCCTTCCTAATTTGATTTATTATTTAGTAAAGCTGTTATTATATGTAATTAGTAAACAAAGTAAAAATGTTGCATCTACTTTGGGTCATTGCTAGAAGAAAGCAAGTTGAACTAATATTCTCAACGTACTAAGTAAGCCCAACCAAACACAGCAACTTGCATTTAAATTGCTACAAAAATAAAAATTTCTTAAAAAAAAAATTTGATCAACTATAGGATACAACAATAATTTATGAGCATATAATTGAAACTATTCACTGAGTTCAAAGAAGTGTTTGTAACATTGAAACTAAGACTGAACGAAAAATAAATTGTGGTGTTTGGGAAATAACTTATGACAATATTTTCACGTCACAAAGAGCTGTCAATTTTTATCAAAGTTAATATTATCTAGGAAAATATACTAGATCTACTTTAACAAACTCATACGACCTCATGTTTTATACATATGTCACTTTGCCATATACTATTAATGTATATTAAAATACAATAATAATAATAATAAATAGTAACATCTTACAATAGCTGGTCACAAACAAATATGTTTGTATTTTATAAAAGATTATTCCTGCCTAAATCCTAATCAAAGAACTTATATATTTGTTTCTTTGACTACTCTATCAACAACTTGATGTCTCTAGTCATGAAAAATTTCGATTAATTGTTCTGTGGACTTTAGTGTTTTTGACTTACGTCATTCTTGCTGTTCTCGTCGAAGTGCCTGCGCACGAACATTGCCCCAGTGGCCATCCCCATCTGGGAGTTGACGTGGTCCACGCAGCCTTTCCACCTGGGAGGGACCTCTCTCTGGCCTGTGATCACTCGGTAGAACCTCTGCTTCGCCACTTCGAAGCGGCTGTCTAAGTTGTTGGTGCGGTGACTCACGAACCTCCATAGGAAGTAGTTAGCCAGGGTGCTTCAAATATAAGTTTTAAGCAAAGTTATGAAGAGTCTTAAGCGTAACGATATGTACTCATTTAAAATATGAAATATCACATTTATACAATGGATATTATATTAATATTATATTATATATGATAATAAATGGCTTATTGAATGATACTATAGAAGGTAAAAGATAAAATTTGAAGGAAGATAATTATAAACTTAATTGGTGTGTGACCTCACGCTAAGAAAGAATACGAAGGTTCCGGATATAAAAAAAGGAAACTGGTGGTTTGACATGCTGAAGAACTCACTTTGAACAAATAAACAGACTTGCAGATATACAGAGCCCCTAATTGTCATCAAGGAATACTATTAATAGTATGTTTTGTCTTTACTAACATGGTTTAAGGTTCAGTAATGTTTGGTTTTCTTATAAGAGGAGGTAAGGTTTATAATCCAAGTCACCTGCACCAGAGTATTATTATTTTATTATTATTACTATTACTACTACTCTACCCTAACGCAAACAAAGGTACTTTTAGTTTGAACTCTTCCTTCCTCATGCCTGTCTCATTAAAGTAAATATGAGGATAACCTGAATGGTTAATAAAATGCTAAGCAAAATAAACAATATAACATCAATAGTGGCTCCTTCCCAAGAAAGAGAGTCTAGAGCTGAACTTTATAAGCTTATAGGAATTTGGATTGATTCCGAATGATGTTAACGAAATATTTGTTATTTGTCAGTGTACGTTTTGCAAGTAAATTAATTTATATAGTTGCACTAGGAAAATGGATGTATTATAGGGATTATATTACAAAATTATTTTTTAACTACTAAGAGGTTGTTTTTTTGACATTGTACACTTATAAAGTGAATTTGAAGCCCCTATTAATAGATAGACTGCAATTTATTTATCTTGAAAGGTAGCACGATTACATATTTTGGTTCCATTACGGTGCAGCTTATAAGATAGAGCCATGGTGGAAGCTGTCAAGGTAAGACTCTAAGCTCTCATCATAAATATAAGGTACCTACCGGGTGTCTACCCACTCCAGCAGTTCTGCCAGGCCTAGAAAGTACTTGAAGTCGAACACGATGACGGGCTCCGAGGGTCTAATCCTCCTGCCCAACACCAGTTGGAGGTATCGCGTCCAGTCGATGCCAGGAACTTTCTCCCGCAACTCTCTTAGTGTCAACTTGTTGAACGACTCACTGGTGTCGTGGCGGCTTTCCTGCGACGTCGTGATCTTAAATGAAAACGTAAGGACACTTCGTATAAACGGATGAAACAACATAATAGGTGACAAGAATTGTTTCTCCATGCAGTAATGGAGTTAGTACAATAATAAATTCGTGTTCTTCTTTACCACGCTGCCTGAAAAATACATAAGATCTTTCTCCTTTCCAATTTTGTTTTACCATCGTGCTTTATTATCTGTTCGGGTTATAAGATTGTTTACAAATTACAACAGTGTAGTTAAGGGATGTTGAATTTATAGGTAGTGTTGGGTGGAGGCTGATTAGACAACAATTTGGGGGGGGGGGGGGGGAGACCCTTGGTAGCCTTAACCAGGCTTCGAACCCCAAACTTCCCGTTATTGTCCGTCTATTATATTGTGATAGTGATGCTTTGGCTCGTTCAACCACCGAAGTAGCACTGAAAAATTTTACAACATATTATGTAATACCTGCACTAATGGGCACGTGGAATTAGGTATCATTATAATATAGTCTGTTTTTACAACGGTGGGAATGTTACGGAATGAATCCCAAATACTCAAACTGAGAGGTTTTTTTTTCTTTCTCCCTCCACGTGCAAATGTAGATAAGTTTCCCCTAAATCCTAACTTCCTAAATCTGTCTCCATTAATATAAGTGTCACCTGGTTCAGTGGCAGAATGTTCTAAGCCGTCAATATCGTGTTAGACTGGCCTGCCGATGACTGGGAGATCGGGGTTCGAATCCCGGTCGGGTCCACTGAAAGTGGTTTTCCTAAATGGTTTCTCACTCTTTTTCCACGAAGAAGTGGTTATATTAGCTCTAAAAGGTTTTCTTCCTCATCCCTACCTCATTAAAGTAATAATCATATATGAGTAGTATATAACCTAAACAGATAGTAAGACGCAATGATATATATGTGTGTGTTTGTGTGAGTAGCCAGAACTGGTAGTGAGACACTGAACACTAAACAGTTATAAGCTAATATTATTGCTATGCGTATGCCTACTTTTGCAAGTTCCGTCTCGAAGGCTACAATCTCCTCCGCGTGTCTTATAGCACGCTCGCTGGGAGCTCCCAGCAGACAAGCGACATCTACGATGTACCTCAAATAAGCCTGAACAAACTCCTCGTGCTCTGGTTCAAGGAAGAAATCCTTAGACTGTAAACCTAGCGTCGTCTGGTCGAACTGAAATCATCAGAATTCTTGATTAAGGTATCATTAACAACGATGGTTACGTTGTTGAAACATTAATAACTTGTATTTTATATTGAGCTCTGGTAATTTAGTTTTATTTTAAATATCTATTGAATATACTTTTTTGGTTTGTGTAAATCTTACAGTTTTTTTAAATAACCTGATTAGAATTATTCTGGAACATTGTTTTGTTACTCATAGAGTTTATTAAAGAAAAAGTCTACAACTCGTGAATCTATGCCTTGGTTTTGATTTGATTTATGCTAATTTTCATAAGAAAAGCCTTATATAAAAATGAGAGAACCTACTATATCAATCTTTATATGTAAAAGCGAAATACCTCACTCATTCATCAGTCCTCACTAATCCACCCACTTTCCGAATAGCTAGAAGGCTTAAATTTGGCATAGTTGTATATCAGAGAGTACGAAGAAAAATTTGGCTAGATAATACATATTGCGAGCCCGATATCCTAGACTGCATAACTATCTGTGTGGATCACTAATTTTCAAATTTTACAAGTGGCTAGAAAGAAGGTTGAAATTTTGCATATTTGTATATCATAAGGTATCTATAAAAACTACACCAAAACAATCATTCAAATTTGATCTTTAAGGGGTTAAAAAGAAATGTTTACTTGTGGTGCTGTGGTTTTAGGTCTGTCTGCACAATCAAACAATAATGTCAACTAGGGTAGAGTGTTCGGTTCACTAATGATCGTCTAGCAACTCTAGCTTAATACATGCAGGATTCTAGTGCTGGTTTCACTGGTTGCAGAAAAATCATCGAAATATGTTGAAGGCATTGGTGTTGCCTGGTAGTCACCAATAAACATGTCGAGTTAAATAATTAATGCTTATATACTTTATAATAATAATTGCATATTTTACTCTCAACTAAGATTGACATATTTATTAGCACATGAAATTTCTTTAATTTAAATATTGGTATATGTATGTAGTACATAAAAAATATGGTGGTAAAGTAGAACTAAATGAATGTATTTTCTGTTTTTTCCTAAACACCATGTCTTACTACCTGTTCGGTTTATATGATTATATACTAATTACTCTAATAATTGTATGGATTAGGAAGGCTATATTTAGAGGAAATGTACCTGTATCTGCATAAAGGGAGAGTGGAAAATTATTTTGGAAAAATCCCCTTCATTCACCCAACCGAGATTTGAACTTCGATATCCCCATCATTAGCAGTCTAGTCCAACACACGAAATTAGCGCCTTAGACCATGCAGCCACTGAAGTGGGTTATTTTCTAGTGTTGGTCACATGATTATCTTATACCGGGAATTCTTATCACAATTAATATTGTACATGTTATTATAGTAAACATTATTTAAGAGAAAGTGTTAAATTTGGACGATCCCTCTCTTTTTAAGATTTAAAGCTTCAAAACTAACTTAAACGAAAACTTTGTGCTCTATTTATCAGAACATTATGAATAAAACCGAAATCTATACCTTGTTAGTTATTTTGTTACTGTCATGGTTAACACCAAAATATAATGTATTGCAGTCTTAATATTTGTTTTGATACATGTGCACATCTGTGTGTGTTTTTAAAATGCCAGTTTTAATATTAAAATATCACACACTAAATTTGAGAAAATAATATTTCTATATTAATTGAGTGTACGATCAGAAAATCTCAAGGGAAAATATTTGTAGAATTACCTATGCTTTAAAATATATTTAATTACATTTTGTGAAACAACTTTACTAGGAACATGGTTCTATGTATAAGTAATAATATGATAATGCAGGCCTCTAAGAATGTGTGACTTACTATCAATTAAATTAAAGCTAAAATATGTTTCTGATAGCTGCTCTCATTTATGATGAAAATCACCAACTATCGTCTGAAAAAACTAGAGTGTATGCAATTAGGGATTTAATCTCGTTTTATTAGATAATATCTATTTAATTTAAACTATACCTGTGGATAAATGTTTTTCTTATGAGGAAAATACATCCAAACAATGATGGCTCTTATGTAACTATAATGTCTAAATTCATTTTAGATTTTAGTCACAAGCATAGATAATGCTATCCACAGTAAAATTATTACGTGACAAATTAATTACTATTATTCAATACAAACAAAAGTTGATAAACATTAACAAAATAATTATCTCAATAATTTCAATTCAGAGTAATCTACCCCGGAATTACCAGTAATTGACGTGAGATATTTAACAAGGTCTGACGTAATTTCCCCATAATTGGCAGCTTGTTAGGAGTACATCTGTTGATGTCATAGCGAGTGTTGAAAATTTCAAAATGTCAATAAATTTGAACCGTGGCTTGGATGTTTTCATTACTCTAACCTAAAGAGGGATTTGCTATAATGGAGATACATTTAGAGAGAGGACTTTCATAATTGCTTATAATAGGACCGAATCAAAGGATGACTTTTACTCTATGATTCAAATAATATTAAAATAGTATAGTACAATAATACCTATTTAAATAAGTTAATCAATTATAAAGAAATAATTTAGATTCTAATCTATTTTTGTTAGATTTTAAACGTCCTAGTTCTTTTTTCATTGTCATTTGTGAGAAGGTTTATTTTTTCAGAACTAAATCACCTAATCTTTATATTTGAACCTAATTTATACTTTTATAAAATATCAATTATTAATATTGTATTCATAATTTACTACTTTCTAAAATAAAATTACTATTCCCAATTGTATAATATTTCTTTATATATATAGTTATTAAAATGAATACCGAGAATTTAGCAGTAAGAAAATTATAGGTTTTACTAATTTTGTGCTGTAGTTTAAATTTACAAACAGTTTTAATATTAAAATATAATCTTTTGGTAGCTGCCTGTTCTGAGGTGCTATTATCGCAATAGACTATACTGCTGATGACGGGAGATCGTGGTTCGATCCTGGTTGGATGTACTGGGGATGGTTTCCCTAAATGGTTTCCAAATCTCGACATACGCAAATGCGGATACACTTCCTCTAAATTCAGCCAAACTCATCCATTGCCAACTAGATTAATTAGTACATAAGTGTATAGCATGAATCGATAGTAAGAAATGGTGCTAAAAGAAATTGATCAAAGCTATTATGTTTCTCAAATTTAACGATTGAATGGCATTGATGTATAAAAGTAGGATTTTTATAAAAAGGATATATTAACATATTTTGTTGTTATAAATATTATATAGTTTTACATCATTATTAATAGGTTCTCATAGATTAATAATAAATAAAAGCAACAACAGTTCCTTCATGAATTTATATATTATTACATGAAAATTGATTTATTAACTTTTAAAAATAAAAATGTTATTTCTTATATAAATATATGTTGCATATGTATGCAAGTGTCGTTAGCAGTCGTGTTACTCTTGAGTTGTTTCCAAGTCAAACAAGACTCTACAGGACAGTACTACGAAAGCTATTCTCTCTTCCTCTGGTCATTCTACCAAATACTATAATATTGTAATAGCTCAGTTGATGTTTATTGATTACAAAGGGCAAGTTTGATACTGAATAGGAGGTAAACTTCTACCAGCACAATCCATTCAAGCTTAGATTGGCTTTGCGACCGTCTAAAATCTGCACCCGGGAGCTACAGTCCAATTTTTCATAAGAAAATCCTTATATAACAGTAATAAAACTTGCGAAGGCCCTAATTTACTCATCACTAATTCTCCCACTTTCCGAATATATAGAAGGCTGAAATGTTGCATATTTGTACATCATAGGGTATCTAGAAAAACTACAGCAAAATATTCATTCAAATTTTTTTCAAGGGGTGAAAAATGGCTTTTTACAGTTTTCGAATTCATTTATGTAGAATATAGAATTGGGTGAGATGATTTTTGAAGAGTTTTAACAAAATGTCATCCTCTAGAGGGGAGGAGAGGTTCAGAAAGTGGTGGGAAATTTGATAGATCTCGGCTAATTTTACTACTCACATGCCTTTAGTACGTGAACACATCAAATCGAACCCCTTCTTCGATGGGTATATCAGTTTTCACATTTTCATACGTCAAGTCATGTGATCTTCGGTTGTTACTTTTGATATTTTTTACTAATTCCTTAAAATAACACTATTATAATGCTATAAATTATTCTGTATTACATTTACGTTGATATCAATAAAGCATGCTACTAGAACCACTCGGGAACTATTAGAACTGTTGGTCCTCACCTGTATTATGTAATGATCCGAGTTCCTGATGTCTGGACCCACCCACTGGGAGATGAGGATATCGTTGTTATACAGCCTGAGTTGAGCCATTAGTAGCAACCAATCAAATCGTTCAGGGTCCCAGTTGGGTTCCAGTACCGGCCAGCCACCCAGTTGTTGCAGCAGGAGTAGGAGCGGCCTTTCTCCTCTGGCTTCTAAAATATCTACACACGAAAATATTGACTACAGAGTGTGTTTTATTCTTCTTTCATTTCAGTTGCATACGCTCTTTTTTTAATCTAAATTAATTACTATCAACGTTATCAATTATATATAGGCTTAATTTTTTTTGGAATAGAAGTTGTCAAATTCGATATTAATCTTTGCCTTCTAGGATGTATTAGTATTCATCCAATATTAATTTGTGTAACGATTATATAGTAACAACCACACATTGGTGGCCACGCAGACTAATACCGTATAGCTATGTTTTCTGGTTACAAGGGGACTAATGAGTGTTATACTTTGAATGGTTGTGATGAAGGTATTTATAATCAAATGGTTTTCTACTCTTCCATCAAACAAATGAGAGAGGACCTATATCTAAGTTTATTATTAACTTTTTCTTTCCTTTACAACAATCCCAGTATTGTATTTTAATGCGGGTATACCATTTGATGTAAAAAGATTCATTAGGCCTATATGTTTCAAATTTGTCATAGTCCTTTTTGAGATTCAGTAAAATTCATCCACCCTCATTTGAAAAAAGATTAAATAATGGAAAATATTTTGAAGGTTACAGGGAAAAAAGAGGTAATGACCAGTTTGAGTTAAGTTGAGCTAATACTTCCATCTGTTAGACAATCTTAGGACACTTCTAATGCTTTCTATATTCAGTTTAAATGAGGTACCTGTCATATATAATTTATTTAGAAAAAATATTTGCTTTTGTTCAAAGGGATTTCAAGATATAAAAGTTGTGGACCTGGAAAACGTGCGTAATGTGACTTTCCCCGTTTTTCCTCTGAGCTCTGAATATGTTTGTGAAAGGATGGTTCACTCACCATGATCCATGCACGACTTGTAAAAATTCTTTGCCTTAGCTATAGCGTCGGTTTTCCAGACCTCCGTCTCGTTGTTCCCTAAAGGGACTTCAATAGGCTCCTCAAGCAGATCTTTGAGGATGAGATCCAAGGACTCTCTCAACATCTCGAAGGTGTTGAACACGGCCTTGTCCCTCGGGATGGGATTGTGTTTCTGCCAGTTACCGCAGGCGAACTGATAGAAATCCTCACACGGATCCACGCTGAGATCTATGTACTTCCTCATCATTCTACCTAGAACATGGTGGTAGAATATTAAATCCACATTTTATAAATCAAACTATATTAAAAATTAAAATAGTGACCCTAGCCTGCTACAGTGGCCAAATGGTCTAAGCTGTCACTCTTTGAGTTATACTGGACTGCTGATGACGGGGAGATCAGGGTTCGAAATCCTGACGGTTCTACCGAGGGTGGTTTTTCCTAAATGGTTTCCCAATCTCCTTGCACGCAATTGCGGGTATATTACCTCTAAAATTCTTACTCCCTCATCTCTACCCCATTACAATAAATTATCATATACGGACATAGCCCGAACGGGTGGCAAGTTTCGATGATGATGATGATAATAATAATAATAATGAAACTGAATTATTTTTGAAAAAAAAAATTATGTAGGACCTGGCACCAATATGAAAATTATTAATTTGAATAAGGTGGCCTAACATAAAATATTTTATAAGTACTCCAGCTAAATTTGCTTACATCTAAAGCAGCATCAATTTAAATACCTAGTTTACTCACTACTAATTATTGATTTCCATTAGTTCATAAAATGAATAGTGAAATACCATTGATTATATACATTTGTCAAAATTTGTAAGTAATTACTGACTAGCACGTTTCTCAGTGCACCCATCTAGCTACCCGTTCGGATTATCTGAATACATACTCTTATCTTATTACATTACCACGTATTTGCATAGAGAGGTAGTGAGGACTAACTTATAAAAAAACCCTCAATATAACAAAATAATATTTTAATTCCAATATCCAAGTAATTGGTAATATGGTACATTGAGTGAGTGACGCCCAAAACCGTTAGACCATTGGCGTGGGTAATTAACCCGTTGATTCACTCTATTTGTCAATAATAAATAGCGTAATTAATCCAAACCAAAATTTTCCGATACTAATACATTATGTATGATATGCATTTAACAAACGGAAAAATATTTCACCATGTATGCATTGTACTAATGAATAGACATTTCTCAAACAGTACAAATTGCAGTATTATATCTAACCCATCTAACAACGTTGGTATTTTCAATTGACCTTGTGGAAATATTTTATCAGGGGTATTCAAATGTTTAGAATGCTCGACTTTGACCTTTAAAAAGTGGATTTTCCTCAAACTAGCTGCATTAGGGGTTATATTTAATTATACAGATCTTTTACTTCTTCACTGTTGATAGCTATTGTTAGACCAGCTTCGGTGGCTGCACGATATAAGGCAGATTTGGGCTATATATATATATATATATATATATATATATATATATATATATATATATATATATATTTTCAATATAGCCACAGACGTGGCTAGTGAGAAGATAAACTCGCCATGTCATGTATAAAATTGAGAAATTAGTTTGCTCAATCGAACAATTAAAATAAAACATACTGTTTGAACAAATTTATTCAAGACATCCCCTAAACTTTGACTACTCAGCTACAACTACCATTGAAGCAAATTATGAAAAGCGTTTGAAAATGTAAGACAGTTTAGTGAGAATTTTTAGCAATCCTTTTGCCTGAAGGCAGAAAAGGAAATAAATTTGGGAAAGGTAATGGAGGGGAGTATTGGTTGGTGTTGTGTCAATTACTCATTCAAAAAGTGAATATATCAAGTTAAAACCAGCACACGTCATTAATAAAATGTTTATTTTACTATGAGAGCTACCAAGCTTCGATTCGCCACGTGGTGAATGACAGCAGGGTTGCCCACTTCAGGTCTTAAGATGTCACTCTCGCTAGAGAATGGACTTCTGTTGACAGGTTGACACGGATCCAATCCTTGTCGTGTGTACCGAGGATGTTTTTCCTAAGTGATTTTACAATCGCTCTCCAAGCCAATTCGGGTACACTTGCTCTAAATTATAACTTTTTTCATCTATAACATATACTCGTAGGCTTAATTAGTTCACGTGTTAGTGAGTAGGTAGTAATTACACGGTGCTAAAATACATTAAAACAATAAATCCAATGGTAAAACTACTTAAAATTTAACATCTATGTACTTTTTTAATTATTTTCTGATTACTGGCGTTAAAATCGGAATATATATAATTTTTTAATTTCGTGATTAATTTTTTTACCAACCATTAAGGTTAAGCATAATTTAAAGTTTTTCTACATGTCCTTAACTCTAATAAAATGTGTTTTATATGTGTTTTTTTCATTTAATTATTTTTAATATTTAATATATTATTATATAATCGTTTTATTTTTCTTATGGACAGTAAGATACTGTAAATTAAACTTATAACAAGACTTAAAGATAAAGTCTTTCTTAAGAGATTGTCATAATTAACTGTGCACTGGCCCGCTTCTGTGACCCCATATTCTAACGTGATACTCTCGCAGTAAGCTAGAATTCCTATGAGGGGAAGATCAAGATTTGAATCTCGGCCAAGTGTACTGGGGACTGGTTTTACATAATAGTTTTCCGCTCTCCCTCCATGCAAATGCTGCTATATTTCCTATATATATAACTTTCCTCGGCCCTAAATCCATTAGCGTAGTTAGTACATAAGAATCCAAACGGGTAATAAGAATAAGTGCTAAAAAGAAAGAAAAAAAAACTATGCACTGACCTTGACTAACCCTTAGGGTGAATTTGTCCTCGGCTGTGGTCCAGTAGGCTCCTTTTTGAGAAGTCCCGTCGTGATCTTGTGAAGGGAAATCCCCCTCATCGCGAAACTCGTCTCCCCAATAATCTCTCATATGGGCGGTATCTTCATCTGACTCAAATCTTTTCATCCCTGGTACAGGCAAGTCCTGGACAGCTTGATATGAAAACTCCGCGATGGGATTGTTTTCGTAGTTCTTTCTGGATTTACATAATAAAAATGATAAAAAACTATATGTTTTAATATAAGGGAGACTAGGGCTATTTGCAACGGGTGCTCGTTGTACCAAAGATTTTTTTCTATAAAAGTATTGTGAAATGGAGCGTGCCACACTACGACAGATATCGTTCTACAGTAGTCAGTTCAACGAAACAAGAGGGGACACAAGTGTGTCTTTTATTCTTAATTTACAGTCAAGTTTCTGATTTTGTGTGTGCTGTGTAAGGGTTCTAAGGGCCAGTCTTATGAATACGGGTAAATATTAATATAGAGATGTTAAAGTTAGTGACTAGATAAAGGTTATCATCCACTTTAATATTTTACGCGTATTATGAACTGAATTTTTCTGCTGGATAGCTTAGCTGTAAGATACTGTAATGAAAAAAAAAATAAAATAATATATAAAATATGTATGTGTGTTTATTATTATATTTTTTATGAAAGAATTAATTTAATTTTAGATAATCTATAATATATAATATATATAATCTTGTGTTTTATTGGGCGCCAACTACCAACCCCATTTATTTTGGTGAGATAGGTAGATTTTTTAATTATAGAATAAATTTATCCCCATAAACTGCTCAGCGGTAATACGAAAACCCCTTTTCTCAAGACCCCTGGACTTTACCTAAAGTTTGGACTTAAGTTGGACACTTACAACCGAAGACTTCCTGATGCAGGTTATTATTCTTGATTTGACCAATCCACTCTACTGAGCATCGCTATACATGGGATGCAAGTTCGAAAGAAAATACAATGTACATTGATGTAAATAACAATAAAACAATTAAATTTAAAGAGTAATTTTAATTATTGAAGTGAATGATATTCTTAAATGAACCCTACCTATGAAGCATGCCTCGTATATTATAATACTATTAAAAGTATTGTTAAGCAATACTTGAAATTGTTAAATTCTCACTTGAATTTGTGAGTATATTTGAATATACATATTTCTTTAAGCAAATAAGATTTTAACAACAAAATTTATTCTTTATAACATGTAACAATAATAAACAAAAAAAAATAGTTCTGAGGTGGACAGAAAGTATTAATTCTAGTTTGGAAACTGAAAATTATTTGTCCTTCTCTAGTAATTTTAAGGATTATGCTTAATTATTTACATCCGTAACTGGATGTTTACAGATGGATTGGATCTCACCCGAAAATGTCCCTGCTCTGGTAAAAATGTTGAATCAAAGCTCTGTCGATATTTAACTCTCTGACCTTAAATTTCCACCAAGATCTTCTTTGAGTGCTTCCACTCAACTTTCTTCACGAGTTTATACAGCTTTTAGAAGTTTTAGATGAATAACATTACCATGAACCTTTAAAAAAATATATAATTGAAGGATCCGCAGATCGGATCCTTCCTTACACTTTCGACGCCAATCTTTGAGAGTCACAACAATAAGTAAGACAAAACACCAACACGTTATTTTTGTTTAAAAAAAAACAATCACCGGCCTAGGAGAAAACATTCGCCGGGATTTGTAAGCAAGAATAAAGCAAACAATCTTAATTATTTAGAGATTGGGGGTATTACTAAAAAGATAATGATACATTTTTACAAAGAAACATAATTCATCTTTAAAAATTAATTCAAACTTGGCACCAAACAAAAAAAAACAAACGAGAATAATAATTTCTTCCGCTAGGGGCAATTAATGTTTCAAGAGACAGCCAGATGCTATAAGTGTCCAAGAACATAAAATAAACAAATCGAATAGTTCCGAAATAAACCACTCTCTGGAGCAGATAGCGTTAAAATCACCTACCAACAAAATTAATAAACATGGCGGGTTGGCAGTTTATGAATAAAAATAAAAATAAAGAAAGATGATTTAATAAAGTGAAATAAAGGTAAGTAGATTATATGTATAACATATATTTTAATTGTAAATGAATAAATAATGAATATTCAAAACTTTAGGAGTTTTGAATGAAATTTAAATCAAATAAACAGTAAAATTGACAACGATATTATATATTTGAAGAATTTAATCAACTGATTATTAGATTTCTATTGTAAGTAACTCTTTTAACCAAAAATAACATCACAGAAATGCCCCTCGATGCTACGATTTTAATCTAATTTATTATATTAAGAGCGTAGTATCTATTTAAAAGATGTTATTTTCTGATATCAAACTTAGACGCTCAGTTGATCTCCGTGGTTAATGAAAGTGGATTTGAATTTCAACATCCCGACTCAAAATGCACCCTACTCTCTCTAGTTCGGGTTACGGTTTTAATGTGTGTTTATTTAATTAACTTAAAACTCTTCAAGTCTTCTTGGTATGGTATTTTCTTCCAGATTCTGAACGAATTACTTCAACAACTTCCCAAATATTAGAGATGCCACATGTTTGTCAGCTGTTAACATCAGCTGATCATTTCACAACATTGAACATTCAAGTTCAAGGTCACTCGGCTTGTAAGGTTAGAATTTATTAAATATATGTGATTATAATATTGTTCTTCATGTGAATATATATTTAATTTAATGCCACGGTTATTGCAAATAACCAAACTACTCACTTTAAATCAATCAGTCGAAAATACCAATTTTCTTGGAAAACTTGCTGTTTACTTTTAATTCATAACTTAATGAAAAATCAAATATTTAGAATTCACAGTTATTTTCTTAACAGCTTAGAGACATCCTCTATTTAACAAAAGTATTCTCCATACTTAAATATATTTTTAAAGACAAAAATAATTTAGAAGAAACATGCTTATATTGAGTTTACTCTTCTCATCCCATAAAAACTTGAGGGCCTAGAACCCTTTCCATTAAAATCCTTAAATTTCTTCAATTGATATGGCAAATAGACACCCTTCTTCAAATCAGGTAGAAGTCTTGAATGAAAATTACAAATATTTCTCTCTCTAAACTTTAAAACAAAAAAATAGGTGTGCAAACTTAAGTTATCGCAACCTTTGTGACACATGTAGTCATCCTCTTTATCCACATAAAATGGCTTAAAACCAATTATTTTGATTTCTGATGGATATGATCATTAACTTAAGGATATTCTTTAACTATATAAATTATTTTCATTGCCAAAATTATACATTTTGTACTTTTAAATTGTAAAAAGGAAAAAAATCCTTTAGTGGTTTTGGCACTTTGCCACAGAAAAATGAATAGGCCTTGACCTTAAAGTCAGAATTTCTTCATTCCATTAATGAATATATCAAATACATCCTCTTCTTCAGCTATCCTGTTAAAATAATTAAAATATATTTATAATTTCTTCCTCAAAACTTGAAAAAGCAAATGCTCTCTGAGTCATTTTCTTTACATCTTGACAGAACGTAGAGTAGGCTAACCCTTATTTCTTTGTATTTCTCAATTCTTTTAGTGAAACCAGTTATTATATACTCTTTTCAAGGTAATGTAGAAGTATCATTTAAAAATATTAATAATAACCCTTTAAAATAGTTGAAAAGGAAATAGAATATTTGAAAATTTAGGCTCACACCTAACTTGAGTATTATCAAATGTTTGCATACACATTTAAACTTACTCAAACTTGTCATAGGGGTACTTTCCAACAGCCCCTCAATATTAGTGTCAGTTTCCAAAGAGAAATATTTTAATTACATATCATTAAACTCAAAAATCATATATTTTTAAAGTGTTAAAATGGATTTAACTCTCTTTATCTTCAATTCTTCACAGTCAAATGCAGATTTTAGCTTTGATTATAAACAAAACAACAAGTTGATCACTCTTCTTACAAATAACATACATATAATATAACATAACATAAATAACCTTCTTCTGTTCTAGCATTCTTCGCTACATTGCGGTCCCACTGCGAAACAACTCTTGGCCTTCTTTATATTTGCACAAGATCAACTGCTTGACCTGTCTTCAAGATCTTATTAAGATGAAATACACATTATGAAGGTATTTAAGGCTCTACCATAGACTTTTCTTTGATAGTATAATATCTGAGTGGCCTCATAATTTTTTAGAGGAAAAATGAGACAAAATAATAGATAGTCTATAAAATTAGATGAAACTGAACTTTGGCTTTTGTTACACCATGCTGCATACAGATTATTATTCCAGCGCTCTCCATAACATTGTTGACCTTGCTAGTAACTGATAATCACTTAATAATAATTACTTCTGTTTTTCCAACAGAGTAAATAGCTCCTTCACGAAAAATAATTGAGTATCATAGTTCCCTCAATAAGTCATAACTTTCTCCCATAAACCGTAGATCCTTTATGAAAAATAATTGAGTATCTTAGTTCCCTCAATCAGACATAACTTTCTCCCATAAACCGTAGATCCTTTATGAAAAATAATTGAGTATCTTAGTTCCCTCAATCAGACATAACTTTCTCCCATAAACCGTAGATCCTTTATGCAAAATAATTGAGTATCGTAGTTCCCTCAATCAGACGTAGCTTTCTCCCATAAACCGTAGATCCTTTATGAAAAATAATTGAGTATCTTAGTTCCCTCAATCAGACGTAGCTTTCTCCCATAAACCGTAGATCCTTTATGAAAAATAATTGAGTATCTTAGTTCCCTCAATCAGACGTAGCTTTCTCCCATAAACCGTAGATCCTTTATGAAAAATAATTGAGTATCGTAGTTCCCTCAATCAGACGTAGTTCCTCCAAATAAACAAAAATCACCTCTACATTGGTACCGTCACTGTCTTGTTATCAGTGAGGACTTATAGGGCAATCAAACATATTGACAACTATCATAAACTCCAAAACATTACTCTCCTCATCGCTTCCTCATCTCGTAGAACCTCCTATACACATAATTATCATCTTCATTGGAGCGCTGGGGTGTACTCTGGCATTTCTTTGGTGATTTTCACCAAATTATGGTCCTTGGTGACATAAATATATTTTTCCTCGACGTATAATAAGGTAGAAATAAATAGTAATTGTAATAAAAAAAAAATCTTGTTTTCTTCAACACAGATTTGGCCTATATGTAAACAAATGTGTATTATTTCACCTAGACATGTGCCTCAAATGAAATTTTTCAGGGACCTCTTTTGTTCACACTATTCCTTCTCCAATCGCATACCGAGCTTCAGGGATTCCTCGACTCCCATAACCTTCTTCTGTTCTGAAACATTCCCTCCTCCAACAGCAACCCGAGCTTCAGGGATTCCTCGACTCCCACAACCTTCTTCTGTTCTGAAACATTCCCTCCTCCAACAGTAACCCGAGCTTCAGGGATTTCTCGACTCCCACAACCTTCTTCTGTTCAAAAACATTCCCTCCTCCAACAGCAACCCGAGCTTCAGGGATTTCTCGACTCCCACAAAAGCTTTGTAATTATGTCCTAAAACTTATTCCAGGATCAAAAATAGTCCTCCTACAATCCCTAGGTTGAGATTGTGGAAGAGAGGGCCTAATTCCACTTCCTCCAACTAGCCATACATTTCCTAGATCTGGAAGAAATCCATGTCGCTTCCTTTTACCGAGGCCTCGTTTCTTGATCCTTGGTTTGATTTTGTTGCAGGTATCATCTTGATTCGATGACTGCCGTGTGACCTGGTTCCTGGTCCAATGATGCGAGGAGATATTGAATAATACATCCTGAACATCAAAATGTTTAGGGCATTCTTCATTGTTTCGGTGTTGGTGAAGAACACTCCTCCCAATGGCAGTAGCTTCAGTTTGCAATTCCACTCTTATAATTCTCCTTGTACCCTGGCTTGTCATCGCAGCTGACAAGACATCTCCTACAAGTTTTGTCTCTGTGGGCCCATTTGACGACACACCAAAACAACTTGACAATAACACTTCATCGTTTACCCACAAAGTGCACGATAACTTCTGTGCTTCAGAAACCCTTGTTTTTACATGAAATGACTCATTCGACTCCTTAAACTGCATGACTTCATAGTCAACTTCCCAGTCAAAATTGTTCACATGACTGCGAGAATGACCCATTATTGGAACACGTGACTGACTTATGTAGTACTCATTAGGGGTTTCACACAATTGTGAATCGCATTTCTTGTAGTAAGTACCTAAATGTGTGAAAGGGTAAATATAAGAACCGTTTGTCGTAAGGTCCTTCACTGGCCTTGTTACCACTTGCTTTGGTACTTCCTCCACTGCTGCCATTAGCTTCTCCCCAGTCGTTGCCAAGTCCTGTACTTGCGCCTCGACCTCTTTCCCCTTTTCCGCCAATTGGTCGTGGACCGACCTAAGCTCGCTACTATAATAGTCTAATCTTGAGATAACATCATCTCTTAGTGATTTCATGTTATTCTCCATTTTTTCCTCCATCTTTTTCATGTTATTCTCCATTTTTTCCTCCATCTTTTCCATGTTATTCTCCATTTTTTCCTCCATCATTTTTATGTCCTTTTCAGCACTGTCCCTTAAATCTTCCTTGAGTGACTTCATGTTACTCTCCATTTTTTCCTCCATTATTTTTAGGTCCCCCCTCAATGCTTGCATTAGGTCAAACATGGTAAATTCCTTCACTGTCTTTGGAGCTTCCTCTAACTTCTCCACAGCTGAAATACTCCTACTGCTATCCAGGGCATCTGCCCCCAATGGTGTACCATCCTCCATGTGTGGAACTACTGGTCGTACACCTGCCATAACTATTTACTCTAACGTTGTGACAGAACTATCATCCTATTGCTCTGTTCTGGGCTCGGCTTGAGGCATGACAACATCCTCTTCCAACTCCTCTGCTTCTCCACTGACCGATGGTTGCTGGGCATCCATGTTTATCTTTTTGAGCTGCTTACGTGCCTTGCTACATGTATAATACTGCCCCTCTGGCATAACCTTCTATACGACGTAAAAATGACCAAAAACCTAACTGAGGTAATCTAGCCCTGTCAATAAAACGCTCTAGTGTAAGTTGGCCGAAAAAAACCATCAACTGCTCCCTCAAGTCACAAATACACCCTAGTGTAATCAGGCCTCAAAATAGATATTTTACTCTCCTCTCTAAGCACAAATATGCCCTAGTGTAATCAGGCCTCAACCTATACAGTCCTTAAAATAACTTTAGGTATAACAATAGCCCCACGTTAAGGCGACACTGTAATGAAAAAAAAAATAAAATAATATATAAAATATGTATGTGTGTTTATTATTATATTTTTTATGAAAGAATTAATTTAATTTTAGATAATCTATAATATATAATATATATAATCTTGTGTTTTATTGGGCGCCAACTACCAACCCCATTTATTTTGGTGAGATAGGTAGATTTTTTAATTATAGAATAAATTTATCCCCATAAACTGCTCAGCGGTAATACGAAAACCCCTTTTCTCAAGACCCCTGGACTTTACCTAAAGTTTGGACTTAAGTTGGACACTTACAACCGAAGACTTCCTGATGCAGGTTATTATTCTTGATTTGACCAATCCACTCTACTGAGCATCGCTATACATGGGATGCAAGTTCGAAAGAAAATACAATGTACATTGATGTAAATAACAATAAAACAATTAAATTTAAAGAGTAATTTTAATTATTGAAGTGAATGATATTCTTAAATGAACCCTACCTATGAAGCATGCCTCGTATATTATAATACTATTAAAAGTATTGTTAAGCAATACTTGAAATTGTTAAATTCTCACTTGAATTTGTGAGTATATTTGAATATACATATTTCTTTAAGCAAATAAGATTTTAACAACAAAATTTATTCTTTATAACATGTAACAATAATAAACAAAAAAAAATAGTTCTGAGGTGGACAGAAAGTATTAATTCTAGTTTGGAAACTGAAAATTATTTGTCCTTCTCTAGTAATTTTAAGGATTATGCTTAATTATTTACATCCGTAACTGGATGTTTACAGATGGATTGGATCTCACCCGAAAATGTCCCTGCTCTGGTAAAAATGTTGAATCAAAGCTCTGTCGATATTTAACTCTCTGACCTTAAATTTCCACCAAGATCTTCTTTGAGTGCTTCCACTCAACTTTCTTCACGAGTTTATACAGCTTTTAGAAGTTTTAGATGAATAACATTACCATGAACCTTTAAAAAAATATATAATTGAAGGATCCGCAGATCGGATCCTTCCTTACACTTTCGACGCCAATCTTTGAGAGTCACAACAATAAGTAAGACAAAACACCAACACGTTATTTTTGTTTAAAAAAAACAATCACCGGCCTAGGAGAAAACATTCGCCGGGATTTGTAAGCAAGAATAAAGCAAACAATCTTAATTATTTAGAGATTGGGGGTATTACTAAAAAGATAATGATACATTTTTACAAAGAAACATAATTCATCTTTAAAAATTAATTCAAACTTGGCACCAAACAAAAAAAACAAAACGAGAATAATAATTTCTTCCGCTAGGGGCAATTAATGTTTCAAGAGACAGCCAGATGCTATAAGTGTCCAAGAACATAAAATAAACAAATCGAATAGTTCCGAAATAAACCACTCTCTGGAGCAGATAGCGTTAAAATCACCTACCAACAAAATTAATAAACATGGCGGGTTGGCAGTTTATGAATAAAAATAAAAATAAAGAAAGATGATTTAATAAAGTGAAATAAAGGTAAGTAGATTATATGTATAACATATATTTTAATTGTAAATGAATAAATAATGAATATTCAAAACTTTAGGAGTTTTGAATGAAATTTAAATCAAATAAACAGTAAAATTGACAACGATATTATATATTTGAAGAATTTAATCAACTGATTATTAGATTTCTATTGTAAGTAACTCTTTTAACCAAAAATAACATCACAATACATATATTTTTATGCAGAAAACGCAGGGTTGGTACTGTTTTTACTGATTCGCGCATGCGTATGAACCCTGCTGCTACCGTTACAGCCTGGCTAGTAACTACAACGCTCAACATTGGTTAAATAATGGCGGCTAAGCGATTGCGAGGAAATAGATGGCGTCACTTGGGTGAAGAAGCTAGCTAGGTTGTCTTGCAAGTACTAGTTTTGGTGTCTGCCAAAATGTGGTCAATAGTTGGGTATAGCAACGTTTATAAAATTTCATTTATTGTACTCACAATTTAAATAATTTGTTCTTATATAACGATAACTCTACAAATAGCTTGTCAGTTTTTATAGAAGTGGGAATTAAATGTTCTAACTGTATATATAGCTAGAACCTGAGCCTGTGCTTAATAAACACGTGAACCAAGATTTTAACCTGAAAACAGATTCTTATAGGTGAAAGCTCATGAAAAACAACGCGTCACTTTGGCAACGCCAATTTTAGCTTACAGATAAAAGTTATCAGATACTTAAAACTTCCAATAAAGATGTGATGAATAAATACACTTTATCTGGCAGATAAATGCTATCTGGCGGTCATAAGACGGACTTTTAACTTATCGACCAGATACAAATATTTATCGGCCAGATTAATATTTATCCAGGCGTCATAAGACCAGCCCCAAGTTAAACTAATATTTGTTTTATTAAGTTTTCATTTGAATTTATATTAAAGACTATTAATATCAGAGAACACATTCCTTAAGCGTCTGTTTGACACTATAGTTTATCTGTACAAAATGAAAAATGACACAATTTTATAGTTCAGATTACAATAAATTGTTGTGGGGCTAGTTGCAAGGAGTGTTGTAACTTAACCCGCAGACGTGAGAATAGTTGAAAATTATCTGTAGATATTAATTTTAAATAAGATAGATATAAATATTAACAGCTTACTGATACATGGAATTAGAAACACTTGATTACTAATACATATGAATACTAAAAAAGAAACCAGGTATAAATAAATAAAGCAACAATGCATTTGTCATTTTTAATAATGCCTTTTCTGGTTTTTTGTGTTTTTTCAAAGTTAGAGAGCATCATGTTTTCAAACCAATACATAGTGTGGGCTCTGTTTTTATATAAATACATAGCGTAGGTTTTATTTTCTTGAAAATCAAATCATTCCGGTGCCTTACGTAATTAACATCTCATAGCTGCATTAGCATGCATAGTAATTATAAATTAGCATACAAATTTTAATTGGTTTTAATCTCAGACGACCCAGAAAAAAACCCACATTAAAATTAGAAGAAAAAACTTTACAAGAGTTAAAATAAATGTTTTAAAAAAGCTTTCAACTAATTAGCAAAATAATAAAAATTCAATAAAGAATCAAATAATACCCGCTAAAAGAAACATAGCTTTAGAAGATGGATCAACAGATAATGGTCAAACGTTCTGCATTAAGGATTATGGTGAAGGAATAAAGAATGGGAGCAGTGCGTGATTTATAAATGTTGACCCATTTGCTGGATAGGAAAAAAAAAGTTTCACATTCATAAACTGTGTCTCTGATGGATATGGTGAATTTGATTTAAATCATTTGCTGCAACATATCCTTACTGGGTTTTTAGCATTTTCCCTTAAGGGTCAATTTGCAACATATGCAATTTCTGACTCAAAACAATTTTGCTAAGCTAAATAAAAGCCTATAACACAGAAATGATTCGAGAAGTGAAATATTTGATACCTGTAAACAATTGAGGGATTTATTTAAAAACAAGAGAGAAAAGTGTTGCAACATGATCTGGTCTTCCCTACATAAAAATGGTACGTCAAATATTGAAAATAGGTTTTTCTACATTAGTTATTTATTTTCATATAATTTGTTGAAGAAATCTAGGTGGGAATAATCCTTGTGACCTTACCATTTATGCAACTTTGAGCTAACCTAAGTTTCATGGCCATTTTTTGCTAGCGTTTGACAACAAGTTTTACTGGTCTATGAACTGCCAGTGGTGTATATGTAACCGTCTTCGAGTTTGCACCATCATTTATGAACGGTTACTTCGTCCCGATGAGATGATCTGTTGATAATTTTGATGATTATGTGGTGCCAGTAGAAGTATTAAACCAAACTTGAGCCCAATTAACCAAATCATGGCCATAGGAACAGTTCTCCTTCAGGAAAAATACCTATGGTACCGCAAATAATCTAACCCGAGACCTCTAGATTAGTAGCCAGTAAAGTCCACCACTAGACCAAGAGACTGGCTGTAGTCAAGTCATAATTTAATTTTAAATAAAGTGATCAGTATATATCTGTTGTGGGGAGTGTTATTTCATAATTCAGGAAAAAGTCTGAGGAGTATCAATCATGTTTTACTGATAACACGTTACATCTAAATATATATTTTACAAATATTGTTTCTTGGGACAGCTAAATTTAATTTGCAAGTTAGTTCAACATAACTAAACCCGTATGAAATAACGTTATATTAATTAAAATTATATAAAGTGAAGAAATTTTACCCGTGAACAGGGCTGTTATTTTCCTTGCTTACAAAGGATTCTTCTAGTAATTGATTGTGGAACCCTTTGGAAATACTAGAATTCCTCTCATGATTTGGTTTCTCATTTCTCTGCAAAAAGGAAATATTATTTATTAAATTGAAGTTATATTCAGAAGTAATTTTATTAATGATTGCAAATATTGTCTTTGAAATTTATTTATGCAACATTTAAAACAATAATTACTATACTATAAAATACATTTAATATGAAGGTAAATGTGTACATCCTATTACTATTAAGACTAAGACGAAACGGAAACACAATATTTCTCCATATATGGTTTAGAAAAGCACTAACACGAATATTAAAAATGTGTTATAATAAATGGTATGAAGTCATTGTACACCCAAAGTGATTGTTATATTCTGATTTTGGGTTGAAAAACACTTTAGAAATTCTAAACATATTCATCTGCGGCCAGCATAACATAATATTTTAAAATATTATTTGTGCTGTTTATATTTTTAAATTTTACATTCTCTATTGAATAAATTCGTGTTCCTCTGGGACTGCACGTACCCTAGGTTGAAAACCAATGTCCTAATTTATTAGTATGTTAATATATTAACTATAGGAAGAACACATCAACAAATACCCGGGCTATATTTGAACTAGTTACTATGTGGAACCAAATTTACTCAACTTCGTATTTAAACATTAACAGTATTCATACCCGCTTAGGTAGCCGCATGGTCAAACGCGCTACTCTCGCAGTAGACTATACTGCCGATGTTGGGGAGATAGAGGTTTGAATAAAGGTCATGTATACTGAGGGAGTTTTTTATAAATTGGTTTTCCACTTTCCTCCCGCGCAAATGTAGGTAAATTTCCTATAAATAAAATCTTCATCATCCCTAGAAACCACTAGCGTAATTAATACATAAGCGTCTAGCCCGAACGGTTTGTTATTATTATTATTATTATTATTATTATTATTATTATTAATATTATTATTATTATTATTATTATTATTATTATTATTATTATTATTATATTAATATTATTATTAATATTATTATTATTATTAATATTATTATTAATATTATTATTATTATTATTATTAATATTATTATTAATATTAATATTATTATTAATATTATTATTATTAATATTATTATTATTAATATTATTATTATTAATATTATTATTATTAATATTATTATTATTAATATTATTATTATTAATATTATTATTATTAATATTATTATTATTAATATTATTATTATTATTAATATTATTATTATTAATATTATTATTATTAATATTATTATTATTAATATTATTATTATTATTAATATTATTATTATTAATAATATTATTATTAATAATATTATTATTAATAATATTAATAATATTATTAATAATATTAATATTATTTTATTAATAAATATTATTAATATTATATATTTATTTTTATTATTTAATAATAATATCATTTTTATTATTAATATTAATAATAATATCATTATTATTATTAATATTAATAATAATATCATTATTATTATTATTAATATTAATAATAATATCATTATTATTATTATTATTATTAATAATAATATCATTATTATTATTAATAATAATAATAATAATATCATTATTATTATTAATAATAATAATAATAATATCATTATTATTATTAATAATAATAATAATAATATCATTATTATTATTAATAATAATAATAATAATATCATTATTATTATTAATAATAATAATAATAATATCATTATTATTATTAATAATAATAATAATAATATCATTATTATTAGCACCGCGTCTTACTTGCCGTTTGAGTTATACGCACTTACACTAATGTGTAATGGTAGGGTGATTGTGAGATGAAATAGAGGACCTACAGTTTAACGTGGAATCCGAACCACGTGGAGGCCTGGCGTACTTCACATTCACAAGTTGTGATTATTAAACGTCCTGTCAGAGGTAAAAGAAGGGTTTGGCAATCAGATACATCTGTGCCAGGACCAAGGATTGAACCCCGGATCCTCAGCACATAAGTCTGACACCTTAACCATAGACCACCAGGTCACCAGTGAACGGTTTAGTGAAACGCGGAGCTATAAAAAAATAAGTCTTTGTCACGAATCGAGCTCAGGATACTTATAAGTGGGAGTTAAAGAGTAAATAAATTCACTTAAATAAAAAAATATAACATAGGAAGATATATTTTAACCAAACAAAAAGTATTACTATGTAGCTTGGTTTAAACGCTGATAATAAGTAAGCGGGGAGTTATTTTCTTGTCAGCACGTCCTACTATCTGTTCAGGTCATACGCATGTAAGATAATTACTCTTATGGGGTTGGGGCAGGTGAGAAAGTATTTCAGAGGTAATCTACTCACATTTTCTTGGAAGGAGAGTGGAAAAACATTTAGAAAAACCTCCCTAAGTTGATCCGATTGGGATTCGATCGTTGATCTCCCTATAGACCATTCGGCTACTGAAGCAGGTGTGGGAAAAATAGTGTTTAATCTAAACCAGTAATTTAAAATTTAATATTCTTATTGGAAACAGTTTTACTGATAATTTTTCTAAAATTTACTTATTTTATAAATTTTATGAACAATTTTAAATAGTACCGGTATGTTGTTTGTTGGGATAAAAATATTTTTTTTAATATGACATTTTTGAAAATTAACACTCTTACAACCTCTATAATGTGTACGAGAAATATCGATTACCTTTTGTTCCAAACGATTTGTATCCCTTTTTGTTATAAAATATAGAAATCTCTGTCTTGGAGGAATAAAACGGGTCTTGATTTGGCGTAGTACCTCCCTATCCTCTATTTCCGACATCTCGGTGTTGTACACGAAGGGAACTAAATCAATAATTTGTATTTTAGTATTTAATTTATATTTTAAGGTACTTAGGTGTAAAAAACACTAGTTCAGGAATTTTTAGTCTAATCAGTGGTTATGATTAGTACAAAGCATTGAAATCCCGAATGTAAGGAACATCGCATTTCAGACAAATTATCAACCATGAATGAAAGGTGTGTTGCATTTCAGACAATTATAAAACATGAGAGTAAAGGGCCTTTTATTTCAGACAGTGTTCAACCTTAAATTAAAAGGTTATTTAATTTTAGACAATTATCATCCATGAATGAAAAGGGCTTCACATCTTAGACAATGATTAACTATGAAAATTACACCTTAGATAAAAATCACCATCAATGAGATAATTTGGTTTGAATATTTAGTGGGGCGAAATATTTGCACTTCCATAATTATTATGTTCTACAGGATGCTTATTGGAATTGTTGGCTTATCCTAAGTGGGGTCCTACGATATTATGTTTAACATAAAATAAAAGTTGGTTTGGATTCTGCTTTCAGCTTATTGCCTTAATATAATAGCTTCGTTATTTAATCAAAATTAAAGTTAATTTGTTTACAAGATATCACTGTTTTAATGTATGATGTTTAAATAAACCTATATTTTATCTTCCCACACAGTGTTATGGCACTATTATTTCAAAAGGACAACATTAATTTGCGTACATATTTGTTTTTTCCCCCTCTACTTACCTTGCCTTGAAAGGGTGTATTCTCTGGTCCGTAACTGTGATCTTTCAACCAAAAGTCCAAACACAACGTCCATTAAACGTAAAATCAACATGACCTTGGATGAAAGTGTCATGCTGGGAGTTGTTTTATTACATGTTTTTTTAAATCACTTATGAATTGGCAAACTTTCAACATCCAACCATTTTAAATTTTTCCTGAAATATTAGATTAGTGGTATCATAGAAGAGGTAATATTCTTACTTATTTATGGATGGGTATGACGTAAGGTTCACTAAACATAATTAAACCGACCCTGTGGCTTAGTGATAAGTGCACCTGGCTATGAAACTAGGTGTCACGGGTTCGATTTCCAGCTGGTACTATGGGTAATTTTCATGGAAATGGAATTATCTCAACTGGTTTGGTTGGTTAGGCTTGAGTCAGTTTTAAGAATTTCCACCGATTAATTATTATGTAGTGAAGTTAGTTTGAAATTTAACCACACACGTTGCCTGTTAAAATATATATAGAAAAAGTTAAGAAAATAACTAATACAAACTAAAATAAAGTGTAAATATAATAGCTATAATAATTAGGTAATAGCAGTTGAATCTATAACGTAATATTATAAAACAGGTTTTGGCTAATCTACATCTGTCGCACACTCTTGATGGTTTGATATTGAGGTTAAGTTTCACATGCAAGCTTTTATAGTTTGACAAATGTGCATATCTCTTATATTTTTATTTATATTTCTTGATTATTATTGGTTGCAGTTACATCTTCCAACATGTAACTGTAAATAGTACATTGAAAGCATGAAATAAATCAAACGTATCTTACGACTTTGTTTATGACACGTGAGTTTGACTGATTGTAACAAATGAAATAGAATTTATCAACTATATAACATCAGTGATGGATATTTTTGAAAGACAATCTCTTAAAATACTAATCTTTTTAAAATATATTATTTATAGTATTATAGATATAAATATAGATATAGATATAAATACTATTTTTTTAACAATCTTGATCTTCTGTTTAGTTATGATAGAGCTATTTTGAGGCAATGCCACCTCATTAAAATTGTGTAATTTTGGTGCAAGGCCTACTAGATTTGTTTATGTCTAGAATTTCCTAATAAAATCGTTAAAAATGAGTTAATATATTATTATTCATAGTAGTAGACTGTGCACAATCTTTAATCAAGACCCATCTAGTTTATCAGGCTATCGCACGCCTAAGACCAATGTTATCAACAGTAAGGCTTCATAATTTTATTTCCAACATTTGTAATATTAAAAAATACACCAAGATTTCTTGTCAAAAAAATGTCTGAAAGATAAATATTATCTAAAACAACAAAAGTTTCCATATATTACTCGATTTTTTCTAAGAATTACAAATAAATCTTCTTTTAAAATAGTAAATAGAATTTGTCAAAAAAAAATCTACCGTGTCTTAATCTGTCTGAACTCTTCCTTATATATTTATAATTTTAAACATGTTTGTTACCATTATTTTCTCATAGCAATAGGTTTTTAATAACATATATTAAAATATAACGTATTATTAACCTATTTATGTCTATCTCTATTGCTGATCAACATGAAAACTTTCTTTAATTAAATTCAAATCATAATGACCACCTTTATTTATTAGAACGTATACCAAACCAGGTAGCATAATAAGACAAAACCAAAATCCTATACGTCATGTATTTTAACACTTATTAAATTTTGAGTTTCATATTTCACAATAAAACCTAAACACTAAATTAAGTCTGTAAGTCTATAAGCTTATTTACAGGCCAAATCGGTGAAAGCGTTAATAAATCGCTCTGTCCTATTTTATACCTGATTTTAGTAAAAACAAAGGGTAGGATTGATAAAAATTTATATTATTGAAAGATATCAGATGAAACAAGAGCTTTCCAACAATGGTTGTTTCCTAAAAAAGGAAAATTCGAATACCTTTTTCCAATGGGTGTCTTCTACCTTGATTTCAGGAAGATTCTGACATTTCCCTCAAAATTCCATATTCTTTGTGCTTATTTGAAATTTTATAATCAATGGATATCCTTTATGGCGTGTGAAACACATAGTCTTAAAATAAAACCAAAACAAAGCAGAATGATTCAAGTAAACCTAGAACGAGACATCGTGTCTGCCTACAAGTTTTTGTTGTTCGAAGTAAATACTATTATTCTACTTGTCTCTCTTCTTTATGCGTACCTGTCAACGTGACAAATAGTCGGGAAGTTCAACAAATTGTTCATGCAGTCCCAGCTCTTAATTATTCTTTGCATTGTCAACCGTTCATTTGGTTAGACTATATTGCTAGAGATTAAGTTTACATTCTATTTAGTAATTTTATTTAAGAAAGATTTCCACCCTATGAAAAGAAAATAATTATTAAAGCTCAGTTTTATCTTGGAGCAATAGTTATATCAGTGTACACGTCTATAGTTTTATTAATGGTACACACATTGTGGGTGAGAAGTCATTATCTGATATCTGATATGATTATTACTATTTTAAGAGCAAAATCTTTCTACTTTAAGAATTTTATTCATTTTTTTATATAGTACATTTTATTTGAAATTTAAAAGGTTTGGGAAATTACTCAGAAACCTCAGAGATAATATTTAATAAAGAATTCACAAAAGTACACCACAAAATTAAGTTTGTTTGATTTTAGGACTTAGTTAATAATCTAAGTCGCACAATATCTATTAGGCCGGTGACAGACAGACGTTTTGGTCACAGCGACACAAACGCCGCGACCAGGTCGTTCTAGTGTACTGCATTGTTTCATATGAGAGGTGTCGCTACACCCAAGAAACTTTCACATATACGTTTTCAAATCTGTCACGGGTTCGTGTCGCTAATCTGACACCTCTCATATGAAACAATGCAATACATAAGAGCTACCTGGTCGTGGCGTCTGTGTCGCAGCGAGCAAAACTTCAGTCTTTCACTGTCCTTAAGGACTATATTTACATTTTCCACTACCACGAATTATTCAATTTAATGGTTTAAGCCAACAACTATAAAACAAACAAGTATCTAAACATCATTTCTTATTTTCGGTCCTACTTTAACTCTCATCTGTAGACCGGATCACATAGTCCTTTCTTACGCCCTATATACAACAACTGAACACACGAGCGCTTATATTACCTTCGACGACTTCTTGTGGAGGATAATTTCCCATATGTATATTTAAGGTGCTGTTATCTTACGTGCAATTCAGTCATGTTTTTTTTTGCAGGTGCTATATATTTTGTTTTCGAGAATATTAAACTTTAAAATACATTTTTCTCTTTCTTTAAAAGCTTTCAAAATAAATTTCCCAAGTGCATGAGAGGTATGGAAAAATTATTCAGAGATATTGTATTACAGACATTATATAAGGTTTTGTTTTATAGTGAGCATATAAAACAAACTCGACCATTATGTTTAACATAAAAATACAATTTATATTAATTAAATGAAGAGTTTGTTTGTCTGTAATGAACATTGCACTATTTCTACCTCAAGTAATTATCAAAGATTTTAAAAGTTGATCTAACCTGGGCATGAACATGTGCACTTAAAGACTGTAATTTTAGAACTTAAAGCTATCATCCACGTACAATCATTAAATTAAAATCCTTTCTCTCCCTGGTAACGCCGGGTACTTTGTAATTGACTACACTATGGCATTAGGGACGCCAAGGTTCATCGTTGCACTTACAAAAGTACACCGCCTATCTCTACCTTGAGCTAGTCCTACCCAATTCACCTCATTACAACTTATCCCTATATTGAGCTAGTCCTATACAGTTCACCTCGTTACACTCCATCCCTATCTTGAGCTAGTTCTATCCAGTCCAACTCATTACACCCTGTCCTTATCTTGAGCTAGTTCTATCCAGTCCAACTCATTACACCCTGTCCTTATCTTGAGCCAGTTATATCCAGTCCAACTCATTCGAACTTAACCCTATTTTGAGCTAGTCCTACCCATTCCCCCTCACTACACCCTATTCCTATCTTGAGCTAGTTCTATCCAGTCCAACTCATTACACCCTGTCCTTATCTTGAGCTAGTTCTATCCAGTCCAACTCATTACACCCTGTCCTTATCTTGAGCTAGTTATATCCAGTCCAACTCATTCGAACTTAACCCTATATTGAGCTAGTCCTACCCATTCCCCCTCACTACACCCTATCCCTATCTTGAGCTAGTTCTATCCAATCCACCTCATTACACCCTATCTCTTTCAATTTCATTCTAATGTTACCCTCCCATCTGCATATAGGTCTTCCCAATGAGTTTGCCAGTAAATACCCTGAACAAGGTTCTAGATTCTCCCTTTCGCACTGCATTTCCTGCCCACTATAATCTACGAGACCTGCTCTTTAATACACTCTAAGTACTTTAAACAAAAAAAAAAGTAGCTTTATATATATTTTTTTTCTTGGACCCACAATTATAATTATGTTATTCAGGGCATTCGGTTTGCAAAATATGGAATTGCCAGTGGTGGGAGTCTAAGCTGAAATCTTGGTCCATTATACTCTGGGCAGTTTTCTTAATATTATTTATTACCATCCTCTCTTCACGCTAATGAAAATATATTTCCTAGAGCTATTCTTTTCATATTTGTCTTGAAGTTTGGATAATTAAATAACCCGTATGTTCAAAAGTTTGAACTAATTTTATTATTATTATAATTCATATAATTAGAATCACGTCTTACTACTCATTCAGGCTGTACGCACATACACTAATGTGTAATGGAAGGGTGATTGTGAGATGAATTGGAGGGCCTACAGCATAACGTGGGATCCGAACCACGGTGGAGGCCTGGCACTCCACACATTCACAAGTAGTGATTAATACACGACTTGTCAGAGGTTAAGGAAGGGTTTGCCAATCATATAAATATGTGCCGGGTCCGGGGATTGAATCCCGGACCCCCAGCACAGAAGTCTGACACCTTAACGTTGGAATGCCAGATAAACTCAATTTTTTTAAATACTCAATATCCATTTTAATTAATATGTGTTTAGAAGTATATTTTCATCTATTTGATATGTTTTCTAAAATATAGCTGCCACTTTCCATAAATTAATACTCTTAAGGCAATTTGCCCTTTCCATTTGGTGTGGAAATGCAGAGCCATGAATGCAAACAGTTATATTCAAGAATTTTTACTGTTTTGCAATTTTCTTTTCGTAAACGGTTTGTTCAAGAATAGAATCATGTTGATTAAGTTATACTTTTTATATACACACCTCCTCTATAATTTTAACAGTGATCAAATACCGATGAATTTGACATTTTTCAATAAAATTTGCCGGCTTCATAACAAAAAATATAAGAAAATGTAACAATTAATAAACATCGATACATTATCTTATAAGAGGTGTTGAAAATATTAACATAAACATTTTACTCATTTTCGAGAAAACTGATATTTCCAAACGTATGATTTTTCCGCAAGACCTGTCCGGTAACTAGCGCCATCTACGGTCTCCGTGATCCACCTTTTCTTGTTGGCGCGGATGGATACTTTGGTCGGAAGGGAAGTCGCACCACGCCTTTCAACCTCCCGCTCACCATCCCACAAAATAGGTTTTAGACTTGCACTCGAAAGGTCCAAGGGTATTAAGTGTTATCTGGTCGTTTTTTTGTCACAGCCTCTTACTAATCGTTCGTGTTATACCATTTTGTATTATTTATACTTCTGTGCTAAGGATTAGGAAGGTTGAATTTAAAGAAAATATACCCACATTTTCATGTATGGAAAGAGAGAGAGGAAAAGCATTTGGGAAAGTCAGCCTTATTACACCCGATTACAATATGAACCCTTATCCCTATTATCAGCAGTCCAGTCTATATCAAAAGGGACGCCTTAAAGTTATAGCATTCTACTAGTGTAGCGTGCCTATGTGGTTATTTTTAATGTGTAATGAAAAGTGACTCCTTAAGGCCTGATGCTGTGGGGTACCAAGACAGCCTTATTTATATTATATTTACCTCTGCTAACATTTGTTAGCATGTTTGAGCTATAATCGGGAGGTACTTTTACAAAATAAAAACACATTTATTTTCAACCAATATTTATAATATTTTACTTAATTAAAAGTGTGATTTAATGGGTATTGATAATATATATCCAAATTGATAGCTTTAGATAACATAACTTGAATCAAATTCTTTAGATTTCAAATAAGGTTCATTTTATGAAAATTAGACGGTAACAATGCGATTACTGAAACTAAGCATACAAACTCGTTTTAGCTATTAAAATAATTGAATGACCAATATATTATATATATATATATATATATATATATATATATATATACAAAGAGTGAACGTAAACAAAATTGTCAGTGTATTCTCGGGACATAAAATACAAAGGTTATATATGAGACCTAGAAATTCTAGACCATAGTAATATTGAGATCTTTAACTCCATTAGCTATCAAATTCTCTGAAACAGAATAACAGTGCCTTGCTTAATTTCGAGGGATGTCTTTGTTCTACCTTAGAGGACAGGCTCAAGAGGGTATTGGGGAAGATAAGTGTTAGAGTGCTTGAGCACAAAATTTATCATCAACTACATATATATATATATATATATATATATATATATATATATATATATATATTTCTCTTTAACCCTTTTCAAAAAAGGATCGATACATTTATTTTATCTCTGCGGTGTGTGTGTATGTGTATGTGTGTGTATGTGTAGGTAATAGATTCGATATCTTGAGGGAGTGGAGAAAAGAGTTGATATAGTGAAGAAAATGGATGTAAAGGTAAAAAGGAAGTAGGCCTATGTATTCGGTAGAGGTTGGTTATCATTTGATTTCAACCTTGATCTGGTGTTTCCAATGGGTTCTTTCAACCTTCTCTTTTCAAATTTCTTCCATTTTCCTCTTTCTTTCTCTCCAACACTATTACGTTCCAAGAGCTGTCTTTTGTGATAAGGAAAGTGTTGCACCTAGTCTTTTTTTTTTCTAGTCCAATGAATACAGCGCAGTATATTTTCAAAGTCACCTTAGATATTCAAAGGTATCCCCGTTCACCCTTTCCCACTTCCGATTCTTGATTTCTGGCATAAGAAAAGATTTCTAGTTCTAGAAAGGTTTCGTGTCAAGAAGAATGAAAAGTGTAGAAGCGCGTATATTTTCGAATATTTAAATTACACTTAATTTTTTAGCTTTAAATTTTTTTATAAATGATATAGTGAAAGTATACAACTTTTATACACACGTGTTTATTTACAGCTAATTACCTTATGATATTAGGAACTCTAAACTTCATTGACACACTTACAACTTTACGCAACCTATCCTTAACTTTAGCTAGTTATATCCAGTCCACCTCATTTCACCCTCTCTCTTTCAGATCCATTCTAATGTTATCCTCCCTTCTGCGTCTAGGTCTTCCTAATGGTCTCTTTCCATTGGGTTTTCCAGTCAGTACACTTTGACACAGCTATATATTTTTCCTTTCACGCCGCATGTCCTGCTGACCATAATCTTCGAGAATTGATTATCCTAACAACGTCTTGTGATGAGTAAATGTTATGTAACTCATAATTATGTTACTTCTTCCACTCCCTAGTATGCTTAATCATTTTTGGACCTTATATCTTTCAAAGCACTTTGTTTTCGAATATCATAAATTTTCTTCGTCATGTAAGGTAGGATACCACGTTTACATTACAATGAGGGAATATTGTTCAGAAATACACAATATAATTCTTTGGTATGTAATGGAATAGCTATTACACAAAATATGACATTGCAATGAAGTAGCGAAGTATTTATCCACGACAAAACATGTGAAATATTTTAATATCTATGTTTCGATATAGTGTATTTGAAACTATATTTTGTTTGATAAAAGTGATGATAAACGATAGAAATACTATTTTTATAAACATCTATTTTATGACAACCCAAATAACTGTTATTTTAAATAACACTCAAAGTGGATTTAACTTAACACCAATATAAATGTCAAAAATATTAGCTACATAAGTATACATTGCTTTCTTAAACCTAATCCAACTTTTAAAATGTCAGTAAAAGTAAAATATTGTAACTTTAAACTATGTTCTGTTTATAGTAATTTAATATTTTATATTGTTTCAGAGATTAAAATAGATGCTACACAAATATTTTCAGATAATTTAAATTTTCTAACAATTCTATTAATATTTAAAAATAATATGTAAAGTTTATTTTATAAAGGAGAAGTTTCTATCGTTGTGCGAGGTTCATAAAATACTTCATAATGAAGGTTTCCCTACTAATGAGGGCTGAAATATCCCTTTATTAAAACTTAAAACTATTATGCTGCTCTTAATTTAAGATACACATTTTACATCTCACAATTGAACAGCGATTTTGCTAAATTTATGATTTATAAGTTCTTTGGTTACTCACTAACATAATTTTACAAACGCGCTGTATGTTTTATTAAGCTAAATAATATTCTACCTACATTGGGAAATATATTTAATGTCCAAGCTAATGTTCCTATAATTGTTTGGAGATAATTTATAAACTATACAAAATATAGTCATAATTGCCTAATTTTTTAGTCAAATCCTAGTAGGATAGTCTATTTGGTCTTTTATAAGATATAAGATAAATTATTGTTAGAGAAGGGATGTCTGCTATAAGTCCATAGATTATTAAACTCGCAAATGGGTGATATATTTATAGAATGCTTACGGCTGCATTTAATGTGTCTTTCTAACTAGTTTTGTGCTAGTGTTGGTAAGACTTTAGATATGACGACATATTTTTGCATAATGTGAACATATATTTAAGAAATGGTTATTGCTCATCTTAGCTGTGCAGTATGTAATACGTCAGGCTATAATAGCAACAGACTAGTGGCAAGAAGCTATACGTTTAAAATAGCATAAATGCGAGTATAGTCTTACATGATCGAACAATGGTACATAAAACTAAACTCATTGTATATTTTGTATCTGGGGGAAACATTTATGAATCACAGTATGCGATATTTTTTTATGTAATTTGAATGAATTTATAATCATGTTTATGACCATTTCTTTAAAATATAATACATAGTATTTAATCATTTTACTAGATCAAAAATAAAATGATTTAGTTAAAATCAGCCTATAAATAATATATTGACTACTTAAAATTTTCCTAAAATCATCTTACACCCATCATTCTATGTTGTTTTCATGCGTAGGATCCAAAATTATTATAATTCTTCCCTTATCTATGATTGTAAGTATGACTGCGAAAAGGGCGCAGGGGAGATAAGTACATTATCACACATATGCTTTACTAAAAGTATGTAGCAAAAACCCTAGATAAACCATTATTATAAACACGATGTGAAAACAAATTTGTAAAATATTTTATGTTAAATAAACCATGAAATATTATTATCAAATGTTTTTCAAGGTGTTAAAATGAGTCTTTCAACAGTTTTTATACGTTAGTCTTAAATAAATATTATACTTCTACAGCGTGCTAAAACACCACTATACATTTTGAAGGAGATTAAGTTGTTTTATACCGAAAACTATTCGAGATTTGAATGATTTATTTATAAGAAAAAAAAAGTTAATGTTTCCAACTCGAAATAAACACATAATATACTGTTTTCACCTAAACACTTAACGATATTGGATTACTTTCTTTTACCATATTTTGATAAAATTAAGTGACATAAATTTTCTGTTCTTATATTGTAAGCTGATGGAAAAGTCATGTTCAAGAATGGTGGGAACCTAGGTTATTTTTATATTATATTTTTTCTCATAGCTAACGCTTTACAAGATTGTTCTTCTGATATTTGGTAGTATTTAGTCTGAAAAGATCTGCTTCAGTGACAATATGGTCTAAGTCGTCACTTTCATCTTAGTCTAAATTGCCGAATACAGGTAGATCGGACTCGAGTTCAAATCCCGATAGTGTGTACAAAAGTTAATTAAAAAAAAAAGTTATCGACTCTCCCTCCAAGCAAATATGGGTATACTTTATAATATTCAACCTTTCTAATCCCTAACCCATTAGCGTAATTACTATATATATACGTATAGCCTGAATATTTTAATAAGACGTGGTGATAATAAATTAAGAAAATAAAAATATTGTCAAAAATAACAATACGTAAAAGTTACATAAGTTTTAGCATCAAGGTGAAATGTGAAGAGTTACAGAGAATATTATAATATTCACAATATGTATGTTTAATAATCTATAAACTTTCATCGGTGATCACATGGCTAAATGCGTCACTCTAGTGCTATATTGGATCACTGGTGATAGGGAATGGTTTTCGAATATGGTTAAATAGACACAGGATAATTTTTCGTAAATGTTTTTCCATTCTCCCACCACAAAATTTGACTACACTTCTTCTAAGACTCTATATTTCTCCTTGTTCCGATAGCGTTATTAATGTATGCGTATAACCCTAACAAGTAATTTACTGTACAGAGATACGAGGAATATAAATATATTTAATAAATGTAAATAAAAGTGTGAATTTCTAAAATAATATTTTTTTATTTTATATTTTTCATCTTTGTTGATGTAAAAACAACCTTTTTTTCCTCGGATGAAGGGATATCGTTGTTTTCTGCAAGTAAGGGGTGTAGTGGCAGTACAAAGTTCAAGGCTAAAAGAGAAGTTTGCGTGATATATTGGGTTGCTACGAAGGAATAGGAGGGGTGTCAGAAAGAAGATTTACAAACTGGGGAAGCAAATTCGAGTTTAGTGATTGCTTGTTTAGTTCAGGGATTACAGCAAAGTTCAATACATATTTTTTCTTAAAAAGTTTAATCTTATGTACAGAGAGTAGAATTTGTAGTGGTATTCTGGGTTTTAAAAGAAAATAATATGTATCCTAAGAAGATAATGTGCTCTAGATTGGTACATGTGTTTATAACAATAATTACTACAGCATAAAACTTTGTGAATATTTAACTGTTTTTGTTTTATACTAATTAGGTTCGATTCAAAAGTATTAGTCCATAATACTAATAATTAATTATTATATATAGGTACTTAAAAAGAAGCCTGGCATTGTCTGTAAAACTATCACGTTATAAAATATGATATTGTTCATTGAATATGCGAAATTAAAGTAAACCAAAATTAATTTTTTCAAAATATAGCTTTAATTTCTCTATAAAGGTATTTTTATTTCATTAAAATAGTTATTAGTTGATCATAGTTTTAAATATTTCATTTATTTCTGCTAATTTCAGTTGAATTGAATTTTACCTATAAATTTAAATAACAAGATATACATTTTTTTCATTGAGCTACTTGACATGACTTGGCTTAAAGAAACCAGATTTTTTTTATTTATAACAAAATGGAATATGAGAATTAAAGTTAAATAGCTACAAATAAACTACTACAAAATTAACTGTTCAAATATGGATACAAACATTTAATATACAATTTCTATTCTTCCCTGACAAGTAGTCTACTTGATTAAATAAGGTAAAAACAAAATGTTCCCGTTAACAATATTACGTTCTTCTTAAGTATAGATTTTAATTCATAATTCTAAATTAAGTTTTAAAACTAATTGTATTTAAAAAGTATATTTAGATACTCCTGGCCAAAATTTATTTAAAAATATGCAGTTTTATTTTCTCACTTGACGAAGTTTCATAAAAAAACTTAGCTTATTTTACCTATTTTGTTCATTCAGATAATCACTAATAATCCGCTGTTTAGATTATTAATGTAAATAAATTTATGTGTAAGAATATAAAGTATTTCTAATTTCCTATACAACACTTTGTTTTAAAAGTAAATTGTATTTCAAGTGACAACGTAAGAGGAAATAAATAAGTTCAATGAACCAGAAGCCAAGTATGACTGTAGCTCTTAACTTTCACAATAATTAAATCAAGATTTCGATCATATTTGGTGGAACAATGCGGTTAATAATGCTATCATAAGCCTCCTCCTACTTTGTACAACATTGCTATTCAACGGTATGCTATAGTTTACACCTGCATAGCCACAAAGTACTCCTTTTGCGAAATGGTTCTGAGGTGATGCTTTACATGGAAAACTGTGAATTGCTGGTGGTTCTCTAAGGCGATTTTGTTAGCCAAAGGCGAGGTCTAGAGAGAAAGGAAGGGGGGTGGGGTGGAGGAGAATAACGACCTGTGGGCGTTTATGGACTTGGTACACGGTTGTGCACTTGGGGTAATTTGTTCGGAGCCACGCTCTTGATCTTCTAGTCTCCTACCCCCCACCCATCTCCCTACCCCACCTCGTCCTGTCACGTGGAATGATATTCTGTCCGTGTTGATGACGAGTTATATTGTTTAGGATGAGAGTAAAACAGAAATAAATTAAGGCTTTCTTTTTTAATCTTAAATAAATCTCACAACATTTCAAGACTTGAAACTAATCAATGCTTGCCTAATTAGAACCAAACAGTTATTCCTTGTTTCGTTTTCAGATGGTCTTACAAACCTTCCGGGATGTCCACATATTTACACAAAAAAGATACGAAGCAAGAAGCTAAAATTAAAATTAAAGATTATTATCTGCACTCGAATGGTGGAGGAGTGAGAAATTTTCTTTAAAAAAAAAACAACACCAATACACTACACTATACATCCAATATGGATTCGATATTGACCTGCCTCTAACTGACAAACCAGACTAGATGAGACTAACACTTTTTATTACATCTTCACAGATGTAGGCGATAATACTTTTTCTTCATATAAAAAAATATTCCTTTGGAAAATTAAACACATTCTTTTACCATAGTAATATTTCATAAAGAGATAAAAGTCTATAAGCTCATATTAATTAATATAGATTAATTTTGGTTGTATAGTGATGTGGTTGCTAGGTCCTCCAAGGTGTGAGCCTGCAAGAGAGCTATATGGACCAAGCGGCCACCGCCGCTAATGTAAATAAAGTATTGAGCGCTTCTAATCATTTTCATATTTTGTACCATTACACAAGAGATCACATGAATGCAACTTTTGTACTTTTACTATTACTATAGATACATATATACTTACATACACATATATACATGCATACATACATACATAATCACGCTGTTAAATTACGGAGAAGGCAAGAAACTGTACATGTAGCTGAAAAAAACCCAACAGCTCCGTACTTAATCCATCTTCACTGACCTTCTCTACACTTCCCTATCCTATTATACTCGCATCACTTCAACATCAATACACCGAGCTATACAATCCATGATATTTTATTTTTAATGTTAATGTTTATTTCTTAGACACATTCATCTAAAACAATTTAGCAATGTCTTACATGTCCTACCCCTTCCTTTTGATACGCACACTCTACCACCATATACAGGCTGTTCGTAAACTCATAGCAGAGACTGCACTTATAGCTTGTTTGAACTAAAAGTAATACAACATACCTGCACACTTACACCAATAAATTTGGTTAAAATGTCGGCGTACAGCACCTGGAGAGCAAAGCTGTTCAAGCATGCGTGTACAAGTGGTTGAATAGGAGCTAGGCACGTGGCATTACACACCTCGCTATCTTGGAACACGGCAACAGAACATACCAAAGTTAATAGTAAACAACACACCGGCCCATCTAAAAATGCGAATATATTTTAAGGATCATCATGAACGGTCCTACATCACAGAAAGTGCTTGTCACTATTACATGTGCATTGCCACGCGCCTAGCTCCTATGCAACCTGCTGTACACGCACGCTTGAACAGCTTCGCTCTCCCGGCACTGTAGGCTAAAAATTTGGACACAATTTAATGGTATTAGCATAGTTTTCTAGATGTAAGCGTATTGGTATTTTCCATTACTTTTGGTCTAAACACATTTTAGGCTATGAATTTCCAAGCACCTGTATTTGCTTCGTCACTCGATCCACACTCATCCTCTTAACATGCCCAAACCAACGTAAGACGCCTCTTTTACATTAACCTATCGGATTCCCTTTCAAGCCACATTCCTTCAGCACCCATTCATTACCGACACTATCCATACGAGTTTTTCCACACACATTTCTTAAATATCTCATTCCAATCACAAGATGGCAGTGATAATGATTACGGAACACATTAATTTTCAATCCTAAATCCAAACATAAGTCATATTTTTGTTTGTTTGCTTCATGTTTGCAGATTCTGGTAAAGTATATTTTTTTATACCTATGATTATTTGCATATAACTAGAGAATCACTGAGTATATTTGAATTTTCGTTTACATTTTATAGAATTCTTTTTTATGTATTTAGGGACCTGATTAGTGACGGTAAAGATAATATAATTGATGGTTTTTCACAAATAAATTAAAGTTTCTGTATTAAGGTATGCTTATAACTGGAGAACCAATGAATCGATTCTGGAGTTTTTTTAAGATCAGTATAATAATATTGGAAAAGTTTTCAGCTCTTGATCAAATATATATGTCTTCAGTGAGCTGATAAGTAACGTTATAACCAATAAAATTCAAGTTTTTTCACATAAGAAGAGATATTCTGTACCTAAGTATTTTTACTTATAACTGAAAGACTACTAAATAGATTTGTATAAGCTTTTTTTATATAAAGTATAATATTTCCTGGAAGGTTTTGGGCCGTTTTTCAATGATCTATGACATTAGGGAGCCGAGCAGTGACGTTAAACGAAATACAATTAATGGCTATTCACAAAATGATTACGAATGGAATATATCTACTTTATAGCCAAGGATAAATTCCAGGAGATACTTCAATTTTAAATCCAAACAGAAAGGAATATTTTATTTTGTAATAACAATACAAATGAACCAGTAAACCCTTGCGAAACTTTCACACATTCAATCTCCCTCCACCCCCTTCTCCCCCAAAATAAAGATTTAGTTTTTGGTTGGGTTGTTGAAATTAAGTACTCAAAGAAATGTATACACAAAATAATTGATACAAAAATGTTATTAGATTTTTCTTTTAACTTAAATTTAACAATGTGTTTTGACGTGAACTGAGTATGCTATGTCAGAAGTCGGTAAGAAATCCTATCCACTGGTACCTTATTCATCGATGTAGTATTTTTATTAGTTGAGAAAAAGAGATGTTGAAATAAGAAATAATATATAGGATAGTGCTGTCATCAGTAGAAAAACTATTAAATGTGAGAATAGCGATTGCTATTTAGAGCGTATTACTATGAACGATGTCGGTGATGAATGGGTTCTGTAAGAGTATGGTTTGAAAGGTAATCCAATAGGTGAATGTTAGAGAAGAGTTTTACGTTAGGTTTGGGCATGTTGTGAGGATGAGTGTGGATAGAGTGACAAAGTAAATATATGAAGGTAGAATGTGTGGAACAAAAGCAATGGATATGCCATGTGGCTAAATGTTGTATATTTATGTGTTAAAAAAGAGAAACATTAAGAGTTTTAAGAATAAAATAGCCTGTATGACCCGATGTATGGATGTTGTTTAGGCGAAGAGAGTATGGAAATATGGGGAAGTGTTGATAAACTTAATTAGGTTGAACTAAGTTTGGAGTTGTTGTTTTTTTGGAATAATATTCACAGCTTCTTGCCTACCCCGTAAGATAGCGGAGTGATGCCAATGTATTTATGAAAAGTGTTTTTTTAACACACAAAAAGCCAACAATATTTGGATTCTTGGGATATGAAAGTCTTAAAAATAATATTTAAAATAAATAAAAATTGACACTTTAGGAAATTTCGATTTAAATCCTAATTACTGTGGATTAAAAATATATTCTCTCTGTTATTAGATATAAAATAATATTTCATTGACGTCTAAATTATATACATTTATGTATATTCACTAGCAAAAACCATTCCTTACTATATTTAATAAACAACATTTAAACTAGAAAATATAAGGAGGCCTATTTCTAAAATCTTTCACTTTTTATATATTTCAAGATACAATATAATATAAACTGTGCTTCAATATAGTTTAAAAAGAATATTTATTTTTAAGGGCTTTTTTTTTTAAAAAAAAGTATATACTTATCACCAAATTTCCAAAGATTAAAATACAATACCCAGTTTTATAGGTAAAACTAAATGTTCTGACAAAATATAATGTCGGTAGTTTGTGCGAAATCAGATTTAAAAAATGGACCATTCCAAGTGACAAATGTTGCATATATATTTTCTCTTACTTTAACCAACTATATACCCATGTGACATTTTGCCAATTCACACAAACGGAAAAAAAAAAACTGGTCCCTTTTTATTTATTTTTGTACTACTAAACTCACATGAAAGAAGTGTGGTGTAAAGTGTTTGGAGATAAATGTGTTTTTTTCCCCTTGTCTTGTTTTACACTCTGATAGACACAAGGGAATATATATTTCTATCTGCACCCTCTACCCTAATTTTATTTATAGCACAATTACTCCCCCTTCTATCAATTCTACGCTTACGAGCGAATGCATTCAGCTTTAAACAATACAAATTACTTAAGTGTGGTAGCGAGTTTAGCAAATAAAATGTATGTTTTGTACCTTTAATTTGTCTTTGTAAACAAATCAGTTTTAGTAAATACTCTTCTATAATGAAATAAGCTATGTGCCGAGAATTCCACACCTTTATATACATATTTATATTATTTTTAAATGCGATAAAAAATGTAATTATAAGCTCAGTGAAAATAACAAGGCTAGTAATTGTATTGTACCTCATATCCGTGGTCACCTAGGTTAAGGATTCAATCTCTTTTGGTCTGGTATGCCTATGATGAATAAGTCTGTTTTTTAATCTAATATTACTGTACAGAAGTTATTTTTTTTTTAAATAGATTTGCCTTCTCCATCCAAATACATGTGGAGATATTTAAAATAAATAATAACTTACTAGGTGACCTGGTGGTCTAGGGGTAAGGTGTCAGACTTCTGTTCTGAGGGTCCGGGGTTCAATCCTCGGTCCCGGCACAGATTTATCTGATTGCCAAACCTTTCCTTCTCCTCTGACAAGATGTGTATCAATCACAACTTGTGAATGTGAGGAATGCCAGGTCTCCACCGTGGTTCGGATTCCACGTTAAACTGTAGGTCCTCCATTTCATCTCATAATCACCCTACCATTGCACATTAGCGTAAGTGCGTATAATCCGAACGGGTAGTAAGACGCGGTGCTAATAATAATAATAATAATAATAATAATAATAATAATAATAATAATAATAATAACTTACTAATCCCTATTTCATAATTAATAACACGCAGATAGCCCAGAGAGATAGTACGTAATGCATGTATGTATGACATGTTTGTTAAAGAGGTAGTAGCTACATGGCTCGTCAGTAAAACTAGAAAACACGATTCGTACCGTGGTTGAAAATGATCACTCTTTGCGTGAACACGGCTCTTACCAAAGTTGCTAATATTTATCTTTTCCATGGTCACGGCTCGTCCCAGTAACTTCACATCATTTCATTAAAATTTATCATGTGTGACATGAATGACTCAGTTATCCAACGTGGCTAAATCGTTCGTCTTTTGAAGAATTTAAAATTTAATAAACATCGCGCTTTAGCGAGTGGTGAAAGTAAGTGGCTGTGCCTTAACAGTGTGGAGCATATTCAAACATTATGGGTGAGTTTTCGTCTAGCTTTTATTTTTTACCTGATCTTGGCTTATTATTTCAATTAGATGTCTAAGGTTTTCATATTTGCTATGTTCTAGGTGAGTCTGATGGTAGGGAGGAATAGTGTTGTTGATATTTCCCTGGTTCGAAAACATGGAGACGTGATCGGCTATGATCCCCATCGTACCTAAAATACTTCCTTGAGAGGGATTAAATTAGGGACACCCGCCTCGGTGGCGTAGTTAGCTAACACGCTAGTCGTATTGAACTCGACTACCGAGGACGGTGATATCAAGGTTCGAATCTCGGTCGGGTTAACTGGGAGTGGTTTTCCCTAAATGGTTTTCCACTCTCCCTCCACGTAAATGCGGGTTCACTTCCTCTATATCGAACCTTTACAATTCCTAACCCATTAGCGTAATTAGTACTTAGGCTTATAACCCGAACCGGTAGTATGACGCGGTGCTAAATAATAATAATAATAATAATAATAATAATAGTAATAATAAATTAGGGACGATCCGTGTCATCACCGAGAATAATCAGTATCTAGCTCGGTCACCATTTATGTAGATTCACAGCTGCTCTGTATGAATATAACGTTACCCAGGGTATACCTCGGATGTTGTCTAAAAGTCATAACCACAATGAGATGATACGATGATAGTTATAATGAAGGTGTGGAGTCAGTGGAAATCTTAAACCTAACCTTAAGCCTAATTAACAATCCCATGGTAACCACAGAGACAATTTCCCTTTCGGGAAAAATAACTTTGGTACCACTGGGTATCGAGCTCAGTACCACTAGATAATAAGAAAGAAGAAAGAGGGGTTAGTCACCTTATAATGAAACCGGTCTAAAATAAACTGTTATACCTCATGAATTGATTTAGAAATAAGTCGATTTTTAAACTTATATATATACTATAGTTGTACTTTGAAAACTTAGCTTGATTTGTTTAAATTCATCTTGTATGGATAATTTGTCAGCTATCCTACAAGTTCCGCTGAAACAGAACTATCGTCTATCAAATTTTTGTTAGCTAAGTAGATATATAGTTGGCTTGCTATCAACAGAGCTAATTCTCCCATTGCTCAGTGTCTGTCTATTGAGATAAAAGTTCCTCGTTTGGTTCCTGGCATGGCCAAAAATTTTGTCACTTGTGAAATGTGGGTTTCCTCTTTCACAGTGATTAATTAACGGCCGGGAGATGGTGTCCTAGAGTTAAGCCAGTTTATAAGTCTAGTGTAGATATAATCAGTAGCTTCAGAAAATGCACGGTGAAAAACTCAAATAGATGAAATGAAGATTACAAACTTATTTGAGCCCTTAGCACTAAATAATATACATAAACTGAATATACATTAAACTCTTTGCAGTGATAGATGTGTATATTGATAGATGGATAGATAGCTGTACAGTAGTATAGAATCAACTTCTTAATAGTTTGAGGCTGCATATAACCTCAATACCATAATTATTTCTGGCTCAAAACCTGCCACGACTACAATACTTTCAACAGTAAAAAGTAACCACAGGATAAGAACATACAATTATTGGCAGGAAATATGGCTAACCCCTCACTTAACACTCGTCTCTATAATAGATTGCGAAAATGACGACAAACGCAGAACCACTCACCACTGTAATTGTCCGTCGGGCCGACCGACCGAGACCGATTAACCGTCAACCACCAACCACCATCACCCATTGTGCCCGGGCCTTTATTGTCACACGTTTTGTGTGGCGTTGAAAAGGATTGTAACATGAATATAGTTGAAAAATGGGTGAAATGGAGAGATATATTTTTTCAATAGCATTGAATATTTGATTTGTTACGGAATTTAGCTTATTTTTGGAACCGTGTAAAATGTCCACATAAAAGTGAGTAAAAAGACATTGTAACAACAGTGTTCTAACTTCCCTAGCCCCTTATATTTCCTTTTGGTACAATATATTGCTGTTGTGGTGGACATGTCCAAACACACCCATTTTAAAATAGATTCTAGCTTCTATAGATTTAAAGTTTATCTGTCAAACCGTTTGTGGACTAGATTAATCTTCTCTAGATTTAAAGCATATGTGTCAAACCATTTGCTAGCTAAATAAATATTTTTTTATAATTAAATTAAATTATACAATATTTTTAATAGGATAACGTTGGTTTTTAAATGATCTGATCAGTATATTATTGTTAAATTAAAGGCATATCAGTTAATATAAGTAAAACATTATTCAATTTAGAAGTATATTTCAAATTTGTTTTCTAGATAGGATTAGGTAAATACAAAACTAAATAAGTCTCTGGTCTTAGGGAACTGCAAAATTTATTCACCCCAGAGCATAAACTCTCTATTCATCCATATCTTGAGACAACTCCTGGCCCAACATACAGTCTTCCTAAAATAAAATCAGCCTCCAATCGTGATCTTGGTCTAAAAAGGGCTTTGTTTCTTCAGGTTTATCAACTAAAATGTTGTGTACATGCCTGTCATCCTCCATATGCCATCACATGACACCCTAACATAAGCCTACGTGCCTTGATCATTCATAATATGTTTGGGGTTTCATACCAATCATTAAGTTATAAATTATGTAATCCAATTATTTACTTTTAGTCTATCCTTCTTAATCCCAAAAATCTTTCTCAGTACTTTGTTTTCACAAACTTCCAATTTATTCTCTTGGTGCATTGTGTTGAGAGACCTCACTTCACATCCGTACAGAACTTTGGTTAAAATTATATATTTATATAAAGACATAAATTATAAATTTTCAATGTATTTAATTATTAAGGTAGATTTAAACGAATTAAATAATATCTATTCCCAACATTGTGTTCTTTAAAACATATATTTTATTAAGTTTGGATTAATATATACCTCACTTAAATATTTTACAACTAAATGTGACAAATGATAGCTCGTTGTATTATTATTATTACCGCATCCTACTACCCGTTCGGATTATACGCACTTACGCTAATGTGTAATGTTAGGGTAGGGTAGGGTAGGATAGGTTTGGCAATCAAATAAATTTGTGCCGGGACCAAGGATTGAAGCCCAAACCCCCAGCACGGAGGCCTGACACATTTTTCCTAGACCGTCAGGCCACATACACGTTGTAAGTTTCGGTCACTTTGTATTTACGGCACCAAGCATTGTTTAAAAGCTGAAAAAATTACGAGGTTATTAATACTTATAGAATAATATGTATTGTAGAAAATTTTAGCTTTTTAAAATAACAAACAATGACCCACTTGGTGGCAGTGGCACTGCCAATGACGAGTAGATTGAGGTTCTAATCTCAGTAGGGTGTAATGAAGGTGGTTTTTCAAAGATTTTTTCACTATCCCTCTATGCGAATGCGGGCACACTTCATATATAAAACCTTCCTCATACCTAAAACCATTAGAATGATTAGTACATAAGCGTATAACCCAAACGGTTAGTAAGACGAGGTGCTAAAAATAAAACACATTGGATATAATAAATACGTTTCTAGAGTTAACAAATCTATTATGATTATTTCTATGGATCGTTTCACCTGAATTTATATATAATAGTCTTAAGGATGAGTAAGTAAGAATTTAGTGTAAGTGTAACAATTTTTTCTTGAAGGGAAAGTGAAAAACCTTTTATAATTAACCAACTTCAGTGCACCCAACTGGAACTTGAACCAGGACCTCTACCTCACCAATAAACCTGACTATTGATGACCTTTAAATTGAGTTCACTTGCTAACTATTGAGGAAACATTTAAAGCAAAACTGTGTATTTGATGCAGAAACAAAATAGGTATCTATTTTTGGAACCCGTACCTTAAGTTTGATTTATAATAAAATAACTATTTAATAAAAACTTGAGTTAATTCAAGAACATAATAAACTAAATATTTTATTTTATTTTTATTTTAAGTTATATATTATAATAGTTGTAAGCCTTATAATTAAACTAAAAAGGTGCCTACTCTAGTTACAGTAGATTCTAATTAATAATACCTACACTTTTATGTAATTACAGGCTTTGTAGAATAGATTTAAGTAATTACTTAGTAAATATACTTCTCTTTGCAAAGTTGGTATAAAACCAGTTTATTTACTTAGGTTTTTATATAAATTATATAAGTCTGTACTTACAAACGTCATTATACAAAATCACCCCTTATAAAACTTGCTGTTAACAACAAACAAAATATTTCTAACTAAATCGATAAATTGAAGTTATAATTTTTCTATGTAACAAAACTGAAAAGAGAAAGAGGGAAAAAAAACTTTACTAGGTGGGAATCTTTTCTAAATTGTTGAAGGAGGTGGGGTACGGGGATAAAACCTCGGAATTGGGACACATATAAGGAATAGAAGAATTCGTCTTGTAGCAATTTCTTCATCAATCTAAAAGAAGCGCAATTTTTTTTTTCTCTCTCCTTTCCGATCTGCAAACTAAAGCCATTTCATTGGAGTTAGTAAGCAAGTGAGAAATTCAAGAAGGTTGAACAGAACCACATTTTTTTTATCATCAATGTCACTAAAGGAAATTTAGTCATAGGAAGTCCTCGCCTTAACTCTATTTCACTATTCGATTCAGAATTTGTTCTAATTCTTTTCTACTTTCTTTCTTCTCGATACATCCTTCCCTTTGACGCGTCAAGTGATTTGTGTAGTAACGCTTTTCTAAATGAGAACTGACGTAAATTGAAAAGGAATAAATATTATTGACATGACTTACCAAATGGCCTTTCAAACTTTTCCGTTCAAAGACCACAATATTAAAAATATTTCTATTTTCTCGCAACTTTAAACTCATATATATATATGTCTGGTCTTAATTCGAATTATAAACTATTTATTTCCTACTTTGAACTGTTGAAAAATATCGGAGATACTTAATATAAAACTATACAAGAATTATATAGATGAATTGATTTCTTCTTCTTCTGTGAATCTGTCCTGAGAAAAGTATCAACTGGATATCTTCCATTTTCTTCGGTCTTGAGCGTCTTCTTTCATAATTTGGTAGCTTCTTTCTTTCCTGATATCTGTTAGCATTAGAAACCTTCTTATTCTTCTTTTCCCTAATGATTATGATTATATAATTTACTAAATTACCTACTGATTTTATATGCAGGTATAGGAATGACAGTGGATAAAATACAAAATATTTTAGTACTCGTGTCTACAATCTGAAACCGATAGTTGATCCCGGAACACTGATCTATGCACAATATCATAAAACTACTTTAATCTATTGATTTTAATTATAGGGTAATCACTCATGAAGACAATAAATTTAAGGACTACTCTGAATACGAGATGAAAAATAGTAGCTAAGGGGTAAATTGTTTCAAGCAGTACGTTCACTTCTCAATCGCTTTAGCACAGCGGCTTACTACCTATTCAGGTTATACGCATATGTGCTAATTACGCCGATGAGCTAGGGATGAGGAAAGTTGAATTTAGAGGAAGTGTACCCGCAGTCACGCGAATAGAGAATGAACAATTTTTTTAGGGAAAGACCAACCTCAATACACTCGACTGGGATCTGAACCCTGATCTGTCACCAGGATTCAAGTCTTAACACGAGGGTGACGCCAAAGTGGGTCATGACGTAGTTGACAACGGATTAATGTAAGGGGTCGTGTTTATTAGTATCAGCAGAAGTGCACCTGCATCAGCGCAGCGAGGAGAAAGGAGGGCCACAGAGACTTGCAGAAAAACACTTTCAATGCAGCCGGTCGAGTTTCAAGCACTTAACTCTTTATAACCGGCACTGCAGTATTTTTTAAGCATAACCTCAAATAGCTGTGCAGTTAAAAGTGGTGGGAAATTTGTGTTCAGAAGTTTTAGTTACTTTACACAGGTCTTTACATATGCTAAATTACTAGCTTTATTTTCATATAAGACGAGAAAATCTCTCACAGGTAACGTAATTAATAAGCCCAACACCCACTTTGGTGGCCACATGCTCTAAGGTGCCACTCACACAATAGGCTTTACTGTCTATGACGTGGAGATCATGGTTCAATTCTAGTCGAATATACTGATGGTGGTGTTTCCCTAAATGGTTTCCCACTTTCTCTCCAAGCAAATGTGGGTACATTTCATATAAATTCAACCTTCCTCATCCCTAACCTATTAGCTTAGTATTATCTAATCGTATAATCCAAATGGGTGGTAAATAATGGTACTTAGAAAAAAATATTTAGCCAACAGTTCTATTTCCTTATGATAATGTTTCTTGAAGAGTTAGAAACGTTTGCCTCACCCGGAATACATGCAATGCAATTGAGATAGTGAAGTAAGGCTCAGTAAGATGGAAATATATTTAATATACCACCATTTTCCTGCATTAATGTGATGAGGGTGGTTTTTCCTAAATGGTTTCCTACTCTCCTACCACGCACACTTTCTCTAAACACCAACTTCCACATCACTAACTTATTAGCGTAGTTAGTATGCGTACAACACGAACGAGTAGAAAAATTGAGAAAGGAGAAACATCTTTGTTCACCAAATTGCATAAGACTCGAATTCATTTTCAAAGATATGAATTAAAAAGTATGTAAATACATATGCCTATAGCTCAAACTATTTGTTATATAAAAAATAGCTTTCAAATAAAAAATATATATGTATAATAGTTCTACAACTCCACAATGATAAGATATTTCAAATCTCAAATAGTTGCGAATAAATGAATAAAAGTGGATAATTTCCTTCGTGTAAAAAAAGTACCCTGAAAGTCATTTTCATAAGAAAATGAGAATCTCCATCTTGTTTATAATGATAAACAGTTTCGAGATATGATATTGAATAAAAATCATTATAGAAAATTTTGAGAAAATCGAATTTTCTCTTTTACCCTTCAATAAATTATCCTTAATATCCTTAATCCTCGGGAAGACGTTATGAAATCCTGAGATACCAAGTTGTAGCCCAATCGGTAAAAGAGTTTAGGATCTAGCCTGAGGTACAAAATGATGGACAGACAGATGGCATTGCGAAAATAACTTTTTTGGTTTCAGGGGTTCATGAAACGTTATAATTTATCAAAATCTCAAGTTCAATATTTGTGACAATCACAATACTTCCTCTCCAAAGTGTCAAAGAGAAATTAAAAATTACGAGTAGTGTTACTCGACTTTGCCTAAAATGTTTCAAGTTTCGCTTCGTATTTAAACACTGAATTTCGAACACTCCTACTAAACCTATGTACCGAATCAATATCTTATTTATATTATCACAAATAATGTCTATATACACCTGAAAAAAAGAATACTTGCTCTAACTCGCACAACATTCCATCTTTAAGACATGAGTCTATCGTCAAAAGCCATAAACTTAAACCGGTGTGTTGTACGATAACGGCCACTTCCCTTCAACCAATCCGTCCGCTCTGTGTCTGTGTGTCGCCCGTATTGTGTGACGAGTCCCTGACACAACGGACAGTTGTCGAGGATGAGCGTCATTCCAAAGACCTGGTGACATTTGTTGCCAGCGTCATCGCATATATATATATATATATATATATATATATGTGTGTGTGTATGAGTCTTGACAAGCCCCTCAAGGACTGCCCTTCACAGCGCGTGACAAGTGGTCTGTAACCCAGGTAACGAGGTACTCCAACTGGAAGTTCTTGGTTCGAGCACTAACATTCTCTCGTCTTCACTGTCTACAGTGACACGTAAGAGTCCTTTTAATGTACGGTCTGTGTTCCGTCAATCACCGCGGGGGTAAAACGGAGACTTTGGTTGTCTCTGTTAAGTCAACCCCGCCCTCCACTTTTTTGTCAGCGTTTCCACGCACCTAGGAAAATAGGGTGAACCGTAATCATGCATGGTTTATAAACAAAATTAAAACCCACTTTGGTGGCCGCATCGTATAGCTTACTACCCTCGTGTTCTATTAGACTGCCAAAGATGGGGAGATATGGATTTCATCCCAGTAGGGTGCACTGAGGGTGGTTTTTCCTGAATTATTTTTAAGACTCTCTCCACTCAACTTCGGGTGCACTTCTTCTAAATTAAGCCTTCCTAATCCTTAACATATTATTACTATTATTATTATTACTACTACTACTACTACTACTATCACTTCTTACTATCCGTTCGGGTTATACGCACTTACGCTAATGTGTAATGGTTAAGGTGACTGTGAGATGAAATGGAGGACCTACAGTTTAACGTGGAATCCGAACCACGGTGGAGGCCTGGTATTTCCACACGTTCACAAGTTGTGATTAACACACGTGAAGTAAGGGTCTGGCAATCAGATAAATTTGTGTCGGGACTGAGGATTGAACCCCGGACACCCAACACATAAGTCTGACACTTTACCCCTATACCAACAGGTAACACATTATAACACATTAGTGTAATTAATGGACACCTACATAGATGTATAAACTAAACTGGTTGTAAGGCACGGTGCTACGAATATGGCTGTCACTGTAATACCTATGAATTATATACTTTGTTAGCTGCTAGGTTTAATTAATAGTGCGCCTTCTCGTATAAAATAAATATTGTCTGGGCTATATCAATTTGTAGTTCTGTTTGCGAAAATAGTACCCAGTACTAATATATTGTTGCCTGGGAAAGACTGAATGTACTAGTCATACATTATTTTCATGGAGTTTATTTCATGTCTCGATAAAATGAGGGGCTTATGGTAGTGAATGTAAGAATCTTAACCTAAAGTAAGCCTGATTTACAAAACCCTGGTGACCATGGGAAATATTCCCCTTTCAAGAAAATCCCCCGGTACTAGTTGGGAATCAAACATGAGACCTACAGGTCAGGAGCATGGGGCTCTGACCACTATACCACCGAGCCAGTTACTTCATATATAAAATAAAACGAACTGAATAGCTAAAATAAGACCCGCTTCAGTGATATCAGTTATTCCACAACCTCTTTCTATCTATACAAGGAACACTGATTTTAACTACTATAAAAGGCTAAGGATGGAGAAAATAGAATTGATAAGAAATGTAACCTTATTTTCTGAAGGGGAAGTGTGGAAATATTTAGTAAAAAACCCCTTAAGCTAGCCCGAACGGGATTAGAGGTTTTTCCTTGCCATCACCGTTAGACCGTAATAGAATAGTTTAACTTTAAGTCTGCATTTGCACTGATGGAGGTAATATATATATATAAAACATCTAAGGAGAATCATATAATTTATTTAAACGTTAGCTTGCAAACACAATGTAAACTAGGCAAATTAACTGAGATACAAATCATATTTTTTACAAGACTATAGATAAATATCTAAACTCGTTTCTTGGCTCTGGTTTTTTCAAGTTATTCTCTATGCTTCCTGCTTATAATAATAAATTCAACACATTCTTACTTTTATCGAAATTTTCCATATTACGATCATGCATTAAAACGAGTCTTATCGATTGGATCATTTTAAAGTTGGCTTAGAGACGCTGCGATATTAATTATAAACTGTGACAACCCATTTTGATCCAGTCTATTTTTAGTGTGGCTGAGCTTTGTGCAGTGTGTCAAACAAATTCTGTAATCATGTATTTTTCAATAGAAATGGTTACGGGAAAAGGTTTATTGACAGATACTTTGAAGTACCTGATAGCTCTCTCCCTCTCTCTTTTTTTAAAGGTTACTTGGTACCTATTGTTTAAATAATTACAGACAAGCTTTCACGTTAGTTCATACAAAGGAATTTTTTTTAAGTTTCAAATTTAAATTAATCATTGCAGTTCACTTATTTAGTAATACACTTTATTGATTCCATTTAATGAATTTTTACTTTAAAAAGAACTCTGTGACAATACAATGTTGTTAGACATGTATATTTTAAAACTTATTAAAATATCGATCAACGTCCTAATCTAAGAGATTAAACTGAGGAGAGCAGTTAAAAATAAGTGCGTCAGCATTTGTTTGGAGTGAGGTTCGGAATACATCTGTGGAACTACGTGTGGAAAAAAAAAATGAAATGCACCTATATGAGATTAAAGCCCAGACCTTCACAATAACGGCCACTTAGTGCTACTGTGTGTGTTTACCCTTTAGACTGCTGGGCCACCACTGTTGGACGTACATATACTATGTTATGTTTTATTTATGTATCCTGAAATATTTAATTAACAATCCCATATGTGGTCACGTGCACTAAACGTTAAACCTTTCTACTAAAATTAGGAGATCGTGCATCTATATACCCGGCCATGTACTATAAGAGTCTTCTTTCCTAAATGTTTTTTTAACCTCAATTATAGTGCTGGCTAACAGTCGTAAGACTTATAACAGGCCAGCACTAAATAGTACCCAATCACCTTACAAATACATATATTTACACGAGAAAATATGATAAACAAAAATGGCTAAATGATGGTACATACTAATCAATAGTTACGAAAAAAAAGTAATTAATAATGATAAGAACACAAAATAGTATTAGTAACAAATAACTAAAGAATGGTTAAAAACAGTAACAATATGCAAAAAATAGATCAGAGTATAGTAAATTTAAATATTATAGACAGAACCTCTACATGATAAATTATTGACATGGGATTTACTTAAATAACTCTCCGAGTTTAGCTTTTCTTTTATGATAGAAGTAAAATTCGACAAATCTAGAATTGGCGCTTACCTTAATAATAATAATAATAATAATAATATTAATATTAATATTATTATAATTATATTATTATTATAATATTAATATTAATATTAATAATAATAATAAAAATAATAATAAAAACAATAATAAAAATAATAATAATAAAAACAATAATAATATTATTATTAATAATAATAATAATAAAAATAATAATAAAAACAATAAAAATAGTAATAATAATAATAATAACAATAAAATAGTAATAATAATAAAAACAATAAGAATAGTAATAATAATAAAAACAATAAAAATAATAAAAATAGTTATAATAATAAACACAATAAAAATAGTAATAATAATAAAAACAATAAAAATAGTAATAATAGTAGTAACAAAATTATTCATAAATACTTCCATATTTCAGACTCAGTTTCTTATTTGTGTTGCTTTCCAAGCAAAAACAAAATAATACATTTGCAGATGTGGTCTGAGTAATGTTAAGGTTTAATATAGAATCCGAAATTTGCAATTAAGTTCATGCATCTCAGACAAAAGTGAGAAATTAATACCTAATTGGTCGTCTTGTAGCAGTAATGAAATGTTTCCTACTTATCGTAGAAGTTCATAGTCAAGTCCCCCTCTATGAAATATTTCTCCAAACTCTGTGTTAGAACGCATGCTACCACTTTATCTACATTGTTTTGCGAAGTTGGATGCTAACCAAGATTGCTGCCTCAACCAATCTTTCCTTCACTCACTCAATAGAGTTACGAACCAAACTGACGCATATAGCTCCCCTTCTACTTTTGAAACACATTTATATAACTTCATTAAAATATTTCTCGTCATTCGCTTGGATTTACTTCTCAATACGTGTTGAAGAACATTTTCATTTTAAAAAACTACTTTAATCTTTTAAAAATTATTTTAAATTATTCTTAAATGTGGTTATGATTATATAAAAGGTTTTTTTTAGAAAATTTAAATTGAAACAAATAAATAATATATTAAAGTGACAAACTTAAAATATTGACCTAAAACAAATAAATAGTTTTATAGACATGTCATATTTTACCAATCAATTAAAACGTATAATTTTATCACTTAGCGACCAGTTAATAAAGTGATAAAAATAGCATAATCACCTAGCCATTGATTAATAAAGTGCTAAACATAATTTAATCTCTTAACCACCAACCAAGTAAAAATGAAATAATATCATAGCCACATAAATAGTTTTATAGACATGATATAATATCTTACCAATCAATTAAAAATTATGATTTTATCACCTAGCAACCAGTTAATAAATTGATAAACATAGCATAATCACAAAGCCTTTGATTAATAAAGTGTTATACATAATTTAGTTATTTAGCTATCAACCAAGTAAATTATATAAATTATATAATTTTATAGCTACATAAAATATCTAGATGGACTTCCCATGTAATTTATTTTTATTTTAAAATACTAGGTACTTTATTCCAAGTTAGCCTAAAGTGTGTTCTTCCATTTTAAATTTCCCACTCTCAAGACTTTTAAGCCCAAGAGGTCGTTCTAATGTATGATAAGATTTTTGTAGGTAAGATGATTTAGAAATTACAACCCTAAATTGTATCTGTCAACAGTGATAGAACTATAAGTATATTACAAATAATATTAGTAGGTAATAATACTCTATATCAAAAGTGACAGCTGTATATTACAAGATTTGACTTTTGAATATATACAAGCATTTTTTTAAACTCTCACATATAATTCTTACAACAAAAACTTTATCATAATGATTATAATGATCCTATACACATCATAATATTGGGTTGTAGTAGTAATGGCCTGATGAACTAAAGATCCTGTATTGGCTTTCTGTCCAATGATTTAAACTTTTTAAGCTATCTAGTATCTTGAATAGCATATTATTTTCAATATATTCTTACAAACAAACTGTAAATACGATGCTAAATAATATCATAATATCATAATTTAGCAAAATTCTTTTAAATTGTATTTTATTCATTGGGTGTGTACATAGATTGACTACTTTGCTTAGGTCTTTTAAAAATGCATGTCCTAATATAATTCCTTCATCATCATATTATTTTGTACAAATAATATGTAGACCCTCTTAAATATTATTAAAAATATGTAACTACACGATACATCAGCTTTAAAATTTAATGAATCTCTTATTTGTTAAATATGGTCATCTTTGGAACAACAATGGAAGGCCAGAAGAATTTTAAATATATCTGAGATTTTTTCACCATGGCTCTGAGTGTGAACTAAATATGATTTGAATTAGTAAATTAGTTTAAACGAAAACAAGGAGTAGATAAAACCCATAAATGAATAGACAAGCATGGTCTTCAAATTAAAACTACTATTATATGTTCACAAATATAGAGTTTGATACCCTTCTAAATATATAAACTGATGTTTTAACTATCTAAAAATGTAAATATTAGTTTTAAAGATAATTTACCGAAAGCTATTTGCTTCAAGTTTGACGAGTTATTGGTGGAACGGTGACATGAAGGCTTTATCTACCTAATTAGTTCACAATGCGGCAGAAACGTTAGTGTCTATGTCTTTCTTTTGTTCTATTTGTATGTGTCCTAAAGATTTGCAGTCGTCTTCAAGTTCTTGAAGTCAAGTCATTCGCGGCATCTGTTGGTGAGTGGCAGAATTAATGAGGGGTGGAGACAAGCTTCAACTTCCGGGTACAGTCCGTTCTATAAAAACAGGCATATGAGAGTGTACGAAATGAAATTGCTAGAATATTATGTATGTATTATTAAATATTAGGGCTGGGCCGATGCCGATTATTAATCCGATCATCGGCCGATTATCGCATAGCCGGCGATTCCGATGATCGGTGTTTGAATCTCCGATTATTTATGCCGATTATTCAAAATGTGTTTTGTATATTTTAAGTCCTAAAAAAATAATATTTTATCTCTGCTCTCTCGTATGAGATCTTTGAATAATTAGCTTGTTCCTAACGACTTAAGTTTGAAATAAACAGCACGTCCAACATTCCAAACAAAATATATCAAAATAAATATAATTACCATAGGTCTTTTTCCAATTTGTGCACGTTATTAGAAATAAAAATACTCACAAGTAACAAATCTAATAATCATAAAATAAAATATTAGCAGATTGGTGTTGTTTTATTTCGATTTGTTAAAGATGCCTAAAAAATGAAACATCGGACGTAATAATTTCGCACATGCGCACATTTTGTTTTAAATGGAAACAGTTTTTCTTTTAATGCAAGTACAAAACTTTCCACTGGCAGGGAATTTGTTTCACTCATATTTCAATATGAATTGAATTAATATTTATTAATATTTAAATTTTACATTTTCTTTAATAATAAATTAAAATAAGTTTTAAAGTATTTCTTTAAAAAAAACACGAAAAATAACTTTCATTGCACATTATGTTATTTATTATTTATTTTATCATATTGAAGTAGAGATGGGCAAAATCGTTCTTTTAAATGAACGATTCATTGTATCTGGTTCAGTTCAATGATCCGTTCATTTTGATCCGTTCACCGTTCATTCAATTTTCTAAAGGTAGTTTTTATTTAAATGTAGTTAAAACAATGTTATTTTTCACTAAGATTATTTAAATTGTTAATAAAAAGATTGGATTACTGTTTAAAAATGGTGATGCCTTTTTATTATACTTTTTTTTTAAAGAAACCACTTATTTCTATACGATATTAATATTTAGTAGTTAAATTATGATGGAATGCTTTGTAGAATCACAAAAACTTATGTTAAGATATATTTAAATCACAATTCACAAAAATATTACGATTGTTAAAAATTGTTTAATATTGAAGCCATATTTTAATAGACATTGGATGTAAAAATTTCTATTTCATATAAAAACAAAATAGATATAGGCCTATTCTCTTTGTGTGCAAAAATATGTGTGCCTTGATTATTTTTTATCATTAAAATTAAATTTAAATTTACTGATTATGATTTGTCTTTGTCTAATGAAAGGGTCAGTAGTCCTATTTAATCATAAATGTGAAATCATATTTTAATTATCTAACATGTACCGGTATATTGGCTATTTATTAATGTGATTTGTTTTTGTTAAATGACAGGTTCACTTGTATTAACAATAACAATATAAAATAATAATTATACAAACTTTACATTTTAAAAGTTTCTATTTAAATGTTACTAAAACAAAACTATATTGGACATTATAAAACTGGTAAAAGTAACTTTTTTTTGCTTTAAGGGTCATTTTACTTTATACACTTATTAAAATTAAAAACAAAAATAATCGGCATCGGTGATCGGCCTAATCAGAAACAAGTGATCGGCATCGGACTAATCGGCAAAATAGCTAATCGGCCCAGCTCTATTAAATATATAGTCACCCACTTTGGTGGCCGTGCTATCTAACGTGCTACTCTTGCCAGTAGCCTAGACTGCCGATGATAGGGAGTTAAAGGTTCGAATCTCGGTCGGCTGTATTTAGGTTGGTCTAATAAATATACACGTTTCCTCCCCAAATAATACAACATCAAAAGGTAACGTCGAGATGACTTGAATTATATATGTATATTGGGCGCCACTCCTACGAAGAAGGCGAAAATAATAATAAAATAAAACCCTTTAGCTCGGATAGCTCTGACAGTGGTACGGTTACCCTTAACACTCGAGACCACTGGGTGTGCTCGGGAAAATTCTCTGGAGGATGCAATGTTAATAATAGCTACACTACCTTACCTACAACAATGGTGCGCTGTAAATCCCTACAAGAGTTGAAGGAAAAAAACACTTAAAATAAAACATGAACAATTGAAATAAAAATGGATCACTGAATGAAATGTACTAATTTTAAACTACAATAAATAAATAAATAAACAAACAATTATTGACATTTGTGTGTGTTATTATTATTTTCTTGCTACCACATCTCAATCCTACCTATGGAATTCGGAGTAAATACAATTATAATCTGACAAAATAAAAATAAAATATATTGTATTAAATCTATTCTTAAACAAAATTAATCACTTAAATAATAATATCCCAATATGGTTAAATTAAGAAGTTTATGATACTAGAGTAAACAAAATAGGCTAAGCATATATTATATTGAAGTTTTGAGTAATACAAAAAAATGAATATTTAGTATTGTTGAAAAAAATTAATAGCATTAATATTTTGATATAAAATAAAATATTAATTAATGCTCTGGATTTAATAAAGTTCCTGAATAAATTTAGTCTTTTCTGAAAGTTTTACATTAATCCTGGATTCTTGATGATAACAAAAAAGAGAGAGAGAAACAAAATATTTATAGATAAAGATTTGGCTGGATCTCACCAAGAGAATATGTTGTGTTGAAACAGCAAACATGGAGGAAATTTGTTTCCTCTTCTTAATGGCAAACAATCCACAGTTTTAAGATATAAATAAGCTCTAGTACTTCCATAGACACTAAGCTTTCTATTGATATATTAATATCCCACTTTTAAACAAAGTTTCCACTGTTAAAATAAATTTATTAAGGAACCACACATATTTGGTTCCATACTTTAAGGACCCTGAAGAAGAAGAAGACCCTAATCTTATTCAAAAAGTGTTCCAGGAATCAAATTTAAAAACGTTCTATTTTTTCCAAGTCCAAAGAGAAAACATTAAAACCAAAGATAAAAGGTTGGTTATAGACTAGGAATGAATATAAAATAAAATGCCAATTTAATATAAAGATTAAAATATATGTCAAAAATATGAACAATGTTTCTTAAAATACTTTAATGTTTATTTCCATCTGTCAAAATTGAAATGCGTGCTAGTTTAGAGGTATTTACATCGTCTTTTTTTCTTTTCTTACTTCTCTTATAGTCACGAGACATTCCACTTACTTGTTTTACAGATCTGCACATGCCTTGAAGTAAATCATGGCCGATATTGAAAATAAATAAAGAAGAGTCAACAAACTTCTTAGAAGAATACTTATGTTTAATAAAAAGTCAAAGTGTTCTTCCTTAGCTCAAAATTCATTATTTTAATTATTTTAAACAGTGTAAGACGTTCTTGCTTCCATTTTATTTTGAATGGATGTAAATAGTATTATTTTGTCACAACGGCAGCACAGGGCGTTAAGCTGCGGCCGAACTTTGAATTGCACCATTTAAAACGAAAATAAATGGGAAACTATTTACAAACTTGGAAAAATATAAGGAAATACATGGTAGGGTGGCATATAATGTTACAGTGGTTTTTCCAAAAGGGCTTCCCACTCTCCCTAAACGTAAATGCAGATAAAATTCCTCTAAATATAGCTTTCTAATCGCATAATACCCTATTTTGGATTCAAACTATGTATTTTTAATAATTTATTATTTATAATATGGTCATACTCTTAGAGAAAAACGTAGCATAACTTTTTTTGGTGGCTTACTATGTTTAGTTCCGAATACATTTATCTTAGAACTAATAGCAGTTATTTTGTAAATAGTATAATAAATAATACTATTCTGACTATAATTGATTTTATTAATATAGTTTATTGAATTTTATTTATAATACATTTTTGGTTTATTAACTTCAAAAGATATATTTACAAATAATATACATAGTGGCCAATAAATAAAAGGCAAATGTTTGATTTGGGGTAGAAAATTGGACATAAATTTAATCATAACTACTATTTAACATGTGACATATTAAAAAGCAGTCCGTTTATTAATTTTCCACATAACAGTCCATTTGGGTACCATTCCTATAGGAAATCGTCGGTTACAAATGTGTGATTTATTAATGTCACGAGCTATCAGATAACAAATCCACTTTCGACTCGGTGGTTGGCATATTGCTGCCGCTTGTACAATTATTACAATTGTAAGGGATCACATACGATTTTCTCATTTCCATCATAGACTCTGCCTTAAAATATGAGTGAAGAATGACCCTGGGCATGGGACGATTCCTCGATAGCTCAGTGGTTATAGCACTGGCGTACTAAGCCAAAGTTCCCAGGTTCGATTCTTATGTCCAGGTGTCATTTTTCAACTATCATAATATGATATCTAGATGTGAGTAAATCCTCACTAAAACAAATATAATAGCTTTGGTTATTTTATTCCTTTCAAGGAGAATAAAAACCAAACATTCTCCCATATTTTTACACATAAACATATATTATATGAAATTATCTCGGCGCAATTAAATAGTACATATATTAGATACCTCCCTAGAAATAATTGTCTATCAAAAGATACAAGCCAAGATTGCTAATGACATATGAAACCACCAATCTTAGTTGTCATCTTATCCATTCCACAGTTTATCTTACAATTTCATATGTCTTTGTACCGACGTCTCTACAATATAACAACAAGAAAAGCGAGTTCTCCTTTACGAATTTTGGTGGAAAATAATGAAGAGATTCTCTTTGGAAACAAATGATACATTGCCGGGATGTCAACATCGCAACATTAAAGGGAAGAGACACTAAGTTTGAGTTCCTTTCATTTCTAGGATTTAACTGGTCTAAGATCAACAGCTAAAACCTTAAACATAGAAATCAATTAAAACATATATTTAAATTCGTGTAAGTTGAAGATGAACAGTCAAATTAATAACCTTCGATTCTATTTTATTAAATTTTATAATAGATTTCAAAATTATAAATTTGAGAAACATAATTGTATCACCTAAAAAGCACAATAAAATTGTAAAAAATACAACTAATGAAAACAAGTGAAGTAAGAACATCTAATTTTAGCCGTATATTTTTTAATATATTTTCCACTTTATAATATAAAGAACGAATATATATCTTTTATGTCTCACTTTAAGGGACTAAATTGACGTAATCAAGGATCTTATTTATGTAGATATGTCTACAATATTAAAATAAATATGTGTTTGACTATGTAACATTTGATCATGGCTACTGCATATTTGATGACTGGTTAATGAGTAGTATGTTTATTAATATTAGTACATGATTCTACAACAATATTAAGCTGTAAATCCTTTATGCTTTAATGGAGGATATTTTGGCTCTACCCATGTATCGCCAAAGATACTCTCAAAACTTTTAAAAAAGAAAAAAATCTATCAATTAAAGTTATGGCTATTTTTAACCCTAACTTGTCTTTAATTAAAGTTTACATAAACCATTTTAAAAATAATTATATATGATTAATATAGTTATCATATTCAACAATTTGTATTTTAATTTTTAGTTAATTTTTTATAGTTTAAAATTATTAATCATACCATATTTAAACCATGTTTTGGTATTCTTTTTTTAAATTAAATTGATATCTTGTATGCTTCGGTTTATAAAATATTGTCTTCCTTATAATATATGAGTGTAATGATAGTCAAGATTGAAAAATAAGTTTTGTTTTACCTTAAATTTTTATTTTAAATTACTGTCGTTTCTGTGAATCAAACCCAATTACAATATGAGTGGATGCCAGGTTTATATACTGAGTAGTATTATAAATACGGGTCCGATACTATATAGGGGTGAGTTTTCCAATTAAATTGCGAAGTTAATAGCTATGGCGCTTACTTAGTTGGAGAAATAACACAATTAAATAGTAACTACTCTGTGGAAATGGGTAGAACGGTAATTGAATATAAACTGTTCTGATAGAGAAGTAAATGTTACATGGTTAATAGTATTGGAACCTAAGCGTTAGGCTTAACGTTCTAATGTACTCGGTATTTAGTTGCCTTTTTTTTTTTAAACAAATTTATTCACGCAATATATGTATTGTATCATTACAGATAGTATAAACATTTGGAATTAACGAAACTTAAATATAATATGTGAAAACAGAGTTCTTAAATTAAATAAAATTCTTTACAAACTCATTTCAAATAATATTGAAATAAGTAATCAAAACTCTTGTTTCTCCTTTAATATCAATATGTTTTATTGATGGAAATTAAATATATGAAGAGTAATTAATACTGGTTTAACAAATATTAGATTGTAATAAATATAACTGTAAATTTTTTTAATATATGGATTTATAAGTATATTTTGTTTCCTCATAATTTAATTAATAGCTACGCTGATACGATAAGGATGAAGAAGGTTAACATTTTAGGGAGTTCACTCCCATTTGCGTGGAGACAGATTTGAGAACCATTTAAGAAAAAAAAAACTCGATAAACCCATTGAAGCCTCGAACCCCATTCACGCCATTATTGTCACTCCAGTCTACTGTGAGAAAGTGATTCTTTGTATCATTCAACCACCGAAGGATTCTACCACATAGTATGTAATACTTGCAACAGTGGCATTTATTCAATGGAAGCAAGTCTTACATAAAATTAAAGAGGAAAAAAAGAAAATAAGAGGAAAATGAAGTTAAACAGATTATTAATATAATAGAACCCTCTCCAACAAATATACTGAGTTGAGGTCGCAGCTCTAAGCCGTTTTTTCTCAGACTGACCGGCAAGCCAGCTGGTCTCACTCACTCTTTATTCCGCCAATCGTTTGTTTCCGGTTTTGTCCGGCCCTCGTCGGGGAAAGGGGAATCTGTATTAAAGGCAAATGGGGGACCAATAACTTATTAAAAATCAAATTTAAGCTAATTCTCTTATGCTCAAATTATGTTGTCCAAATCCTGTAAATTAATTTAAGAATGGGAAACTAAAGTACATTATTAAACATTCTATAATTAATAATAGGATAAATGTCACTGGTTATATTATTAGGTAAAGAGCCACTTACCCACACTTTTATCCATGTGGAAAATATTTTAGTCTCCTCTGATTAGATTCGACATTTTTGGGGAATTTGGGAATGGTATTCCGGCTAGGTGTACTGAAGGTGTTTTTATATATTATTTATTCATATAAATGTGTTTACATTTCTTATAAATGATACATTCTTCATACCTACCCCACTAGTGTAAATATGTGGAGAGCAAAGGTAGATATAAAGAAGTGCTCAACAAAATTATTTCTTCAAGCTTTTAATAAAATAAAATGTAAACCTATTTAAACAATAATTACATTCTAACGCATGTAAAAACACGCTATTATTAAATAGCAAATTTTAATTTCATTTCAAATCTGTACGTAATTTTCCTTTGAATTAAATGATCTTTCAGCACCACATCTTCCTACCTCTCCAGGCTATCCATATTTAACAAAGCTATTGAAGTAGGACTGAAGAGAAGATAATATCTAGGAAATTATTCCTCCCTGGCGTGTAGGAAGAACTATGATGTAATAAGTAAAAACCCGCCTCGGTTGGTAGTTAGCTGACGCACTAGTATCATGTTGAGCTTGACTGCCGAGGACGGGGAGATCAAGATTCGAATCTCGGTCAGGTGAACTGGGGATGGTTTTCCATGAACAGTTTTCCACTCTACTTCCAAGCAAATGCGGGTTCATTTCCTCTAAAATTTAACCTTTATAATTACTAACCCATTAGCGTAACTAGTACTTAAGAGTATAACCCAAACGAGTAAGTAAGACGTAGTACTAAATAAAAAAAAATCGCTCAATCACAATACCGGGATTCTCGCCCAGACCGCTCCATAACCAACTAACCAAACTTCATGGATATGACGTTAATCCACGTGGCTACCAATTAGATATTTTTTAAAGTATATCTACCAAAAACAAAAAATAACATCGTGCGCACTCGATAAAACAAAATGTGTGATCTTTTTTTCTTCAAAACACTTACTAACTGCCTATATGGTACTACCTTGTTTGATGGGGATGCGTCATGTAGCCTTATCCACGCTGGTAGCTTGTAGCAGATATGTGGTCGTGGCTGTTAATAGCTCGTAGAGTTATTGTCAATCAATAACCTGCTAGCCCCATCTGTAGGTGATCTGGGGACGTGCGCTGGTTTACGGGCATACGTGCATTATACTTAATTTATCCCTTTGACACAGGTCTACGTCATAGTCTGCCATTGTGCCCCATAGTTTGGTTTAGAGCCAGCGAGATCAGTGGACACGGGTTGTATGGCGGCTACCGTGTGCTAATACTACCAGTAAGATAGGATATAGAACCAACATAAGACTAACATTAGAATATACCTCATTTTATCAACATGACTGTAGAAAGTTGTTTAAAGGGAGGGTAGCAATGAGGGAAAACTGAATATCTGGCCTCAAATTAAAAAATATAATAATACTTTTATTTTAGCAGATGTATAACAGATTTTGTATTTACACTAAAATTAATGGTCCTACAGTTTATTCTCGGACTGACACTAGTAGTTTCTTTATAAAATATTATTTCATCATACCTACCCCGTTTATCTTAAATATTCTAGCAATCAAGTACGAGTAATAAGAAGCCGTGCACAGTAAACCACAAAATTGAAAGCCCTTATTTTAAACTAATTTTAGGAAAGTTATAACTGAGTGTATTTTATATATATATAAATATATATTTTTAATAATATATATATATTAATAAAATAATTGTATGAATTCTGTGTTTTAGAATGTTGTACTCTCTCTGCTACTCTCACCTGCACACTTGATGCTATCTGTTCCTCCCATATCTTCCTTGGTCTCCTTTGCGATGTATATATATCTGAAGAGACCGCAAGGGAGACCAAGGAAGAGATGGGAGGAACAGATAGCAGCAAGTGTGCAGGTGAGAGGAGCAGAGTGTAAGAGAATGCATGAGGAAGTATGGTTGAAGGACAAAGGGAGAGGGAAGCATTTTACTAAACAGACATGGTGAAAGGCTGGAAACAGTTCCTGATGATAATGATATCCCAAGATTATATTTATCTCTTGTACATATACATTTATACAAATAAGTAGTCTGAAGAATATTGTTGTTTACTCACAAACCACTACAACATTTTAAAACACAAAATTCATACAATTATTTTATTAAAATGTATACTTGGACATGAGAATTGAACCCGAGATCGTTGAATTTCACACTAATAATCTACTAGTGTACAATGCTCAGCGTTAACAATTGGGAATCGTATAAACCGAGCAGGTAGTAAGACTCGGTGCTAAGAAAAATTTGTGTCCAGCGACCTTAAACACATAGGAAAGTTAGGGAATTTTCTTGATCAGGGCAAAGTCACGAAAAATTCACAGAATTTTTTATAAAATTTCTTAAATTTTTACATATTCACTAAAAAAACGCTACATTTATTTACAATAGTCAAAATAATTTTTTTTAAGTTAATAAATACCACAAATCTCTTTTAACGCAGTTAAGCATACTAATCTTAATGGCCAAGGCCAACATGTGATTTTCGGCTTTTCTTTCCAAATCTCTTCCACGTGTTTTAAGCCAAATTTATGGGCATACGAAAGAATTCAATTAGTATGGGAGGAAGAAACAAATAAATAATGTCTTACAAAAATTTTAAACTTTATTTGTGTAAAGCGATCTTTTTATGTCTCACTTTGATCTCACTGAAATCTTACATAGATATTACTATCAATAACCTGATGCCGTAAGCTGAAACCCTTTCACTCTTTCATGAGTGATGCAATTTTAGAATGTATGTGTTTAAAAATATTATTACAACAGGTATAGATTTTAATAATTATATAATTTTTTATTATATAGTTATTGGAAAAGTTGTAAATTGACTCTGGAAAATTTTGAAAATTCAGGGAATTTTAAAATATAGTCTGGCTGAACACCCTAGCAATAACTGAGCCGTAGATCAGAGGCCAACCTACCTGATCTTCTATATACCCTTTATTTCACGTTAACTGAGATTTTAACAATTTTCTAAAATGCTTTTATTTACGTTCTTATTAAAAAGGCAACACAACGTCGAGATATACAATACCATAATTCATGAGGCTATTGGTTTCGATCTAGGTGGTATCTAAATTATCCATTTTACGCGCCGTCAACCCTTGACGTTCACTTGATAATTGCATTGGCAATCACGTGATCAAGTGTAGATCCGTTCGAATAGTCACGAAGTGTGCTGATGCACCCATCACACGCCCCTGAGTCCAAGGACGATGGCAAGTCGCCCTTAACACGCCGTTAATGCGGTGTTTGACTGGCAACTCTAATTTTTCTTAGGCTAGAGATAGATCTCATAGGGTAATGGGATATGTGATATTATATGTCAATTTATACTGGTTGTGTTGGATAGTTTACGTTGAATAATTTGGTTAATTTGTCATTTCCAGTGAAAAGAAGCTACCAAAAATCTGTGCTTGCTTATGATAACAATTGCATATTCTTTATTGTTTATATGATTATTGGTGGGAAGCAGAATTGTGGAATCAAGGGTGTGGAAAGAATAGTTTGTCGTTCAAATAGTCTTTTTCAGTCCTCGATCTCAGGTGAGTGGTAAGTGTAAAGTCATCAAGTCTTCATCAAGTATACATCAAGTATGCATCAAGTCAAATGTACCTGACTATTCGGATACAACCCTAGTCTTTCTGTCAGATTTTATAGCCAAGAGGTATTTTTTTAGTGATTTAAAAGTAGCCAACAAACACGTAAAAACTATGCAGAGTTGTTAAATGTTTAAATAACTATTAATTTTATGATTATATATATTATAATATATCCATGGTGTAAGCCTGCAAGAGAGCTACACTGACCAAGAGGCCACCCACCGCAAGTTGGCCAAGATATTTCCAATATTCAGTGATAGAAGGTGTCATGCGTTCAGCAAACAAACCCTCCATTTGTTAATCTCAGTTTTCTAGACCAGAGTAGATACTTATTTATTCAAGTAGCTCCTCATTTATCCTGACGAGGCTGAATTGACCCCGTTCCAGTAAAATCTAGAAGTGCCGGAGATCAATCCCGGGTCCTCTATATCAAGAAACGTTAACCACTAGATTAAATAGGTGGTAATATATTATAATATAATCTACATTAGACAAGTCGGCAAACATAGAGTTTGAATATCCTAGCAAATTAATTTGAATATTATATTATTTTAAGATATAGAGAAGTAATCCTAAAAAGTCACTCTCCAATAATTAATGGAATTTAAAATTTTAGTTCAAAGTAAATATTTTTATGACTAGTAATATACCCTTGTCACAAATTTTAATAAACGTTGATATGATTATTTTTCAAACTAACTTTCATAAATTATAGCCACTCCCACATTTTTTATTTTTAAATCAAAATATTACCTTTATTTTATTAAGTTTTTGTGTTGTGCGTCTCCTGTGCGGTTTCTCCAAATTTAACTACACCAATCAAATAAATATGAAGAAGCATTAGTTTAAGGAGGTTTATCTGCATTTGCCTTGAAAGGAGATTGGAGAGCCAAATAGGATAAACACGTCTTACACTCAGTCATGGTATGAGTCCTGATCATTCCACTACCTACAAATAAAACATTACTAGTTTGACGCCTTTGTCTGTTTGCCTATAGCGTACGGATTGTTTATTTACATTTTTTTTATATTAATAAATAAGAAATTTTTTTTCCACAAACATGTGATGAAATCTCACTTTGAATTTGATATATTGTAGATAAAAATCTAAACACTTAAGTATAAACAAATTGTATTAAATTAATGGATTAAATAGATAAATTATATTATTTTTTAACTGTAGTTACGGTTTTAGCCGCATCTAAATATCGTAGTCATTAAATTGAGAAATAACAGCTGGACATGGGAATTTAACCTGAGACCTTTGACTTAGTATGCCAATGTTCTAACCACTAAGCTATCCAGGAATTGTCCCTTGCCTGGATAAACTATCCACTTGTTTTTTTTAAGGCAGAGTCTGTGATAGAAAATAGTAAAAAAAAAAGTATTCAAGTTCTTACTTTTTCACTCAAGACAACTTCAAATTTTGTTCCAACCTTTGATTACAGACAGGAAACGGTGCCAAAAAAAACCGCTTTAATCAACACTAACTACATGGAGAGTAAAAATCAAATGGATTGTGACAATTAACTTTTCGAATAGGTTAGAAAAAAAAACACAAACAAGAAAATAAAACCAAACTTTTTTTTGCGTAAAACGTAGCGTTGTTAGAAGGTTGCAATTTGGGGGGAGGAGGGATATACATACATATATATATATGTGGGGTATGTACTGCAAACGCTGTAGTAACCAACCGCATCCGGAATGGACAAAGGGTGGTCATTTGGTAGCCGGGAAAACGGTGGAAAGAGGTGCCGAGAGTGGAGTTGTAACAAAAAAAAAAAACACAACTACAATCAAATCATTCACAGTGTTGAGGCATTGCTTGCTGGTTTTCAATAGTTAACATGGTAGCTAGGATATTCAATGCGTTGAATTGGGCTTGGAGTTAAGGGGGGGCCTAAAGTAAAGGATAAATGAATCAAGTAAATTGCACACCAACGCGTCACGGGAAACAGGGGTTTCGTTACCTCAGTATCACTACGTCCTTAAAAAAACGCACACTATTACATATATATAAATTTTTTAAATTTCCCACACCCTGTATATAAATACTGTCTTATATGTATAATGTGTCTAAATTTCCCACACCTTGTATATAAATACTGTCTTATATGTATAATGTGTGTATATTATATAAAATAGTATACATTTATACATAATATATTTTATATAATTTATTTAAGGAATGTGTTGACATTCGGTAGTAGCATGGTCTATCACAATAGTCTAAACTGCCGATGACAGAAAGATCGGGGTTCTAATCTCACTCCTGTGTACTGATGGTGGTTTTTCCTACATAGGTTTTCCACTCTCCCTCCATGCAAATGTAGGTATACTTCCTCTAAATTCAACCTTATTTAAACTAATCCCTTAATGTCTGTGTAATGAATATATATGCATATAGCCTTAAAAAATAATAAGACGTGGTGCTAAAAAAAAGTGGTGATACTGAAGTAACAAACCTCATGCTTCCCACGCTTTTGTGGGCAGCTTGGTTAATTAATCCTTTACTTTAGAACACATTCCCCCCTTAGCTACTATCAAAATTAAATGCATTTAAGATCCTAACCGGTGACCTGGTGGTCTAGGGGTAAGGTGTCAGACTTCTGTGCTGGGGGTCCGGGGTTCAATCCTCGGTCCCGGCACAGATTTATCTGAATGCCAAACCCTTCCCATCACCTCTGACAAGACGTGTATTAATCATAACTTGTGAGTGTGTCATCCTACCATTACACATTAGCGTAAGTGTGTACAACCCGAACGTTTAGTAAGACGCGGTGCTAATAATGAGATCCTAACCAACATGTTAATATTATTGAAACCAGCAAGCATATATAATATATAAATTTACATGTCGACTTAGAGCTAAAAAAACACTTTTCTAGAATTTGATTAGTTTTTTATAACGTGTATCATTATTCCGGAATGTTTTTACGATATTAATCAACGGCTTATTACTGACGTTAAAACAATTTCCTTTATCGCCAATTTTTTTTTTTTTTGCTGTTAATGACAAGCTTTAACGTTTTTGTTTTTATTTTCATTTCATTTTGCCTTAAACTAAGATACCACAGCTGTTAAAATTGTTAAAATAAATGCTGACCAAGCTAGTGATATGGGTCAGTATGAGTGTAGTAGTTAAATTTTTAGTAAATTTAAAAGTTTATTTTTGCATATTGCATTATTATCATACAAATTACTATTTTTACGAGTTTCATTAGTACGAATTAAGTAATTCAATTAGTAAAAATATTGTTAAATCAACACTTACTTTTGTTAAATCAATATTTACTTAAACTCTTTTATTAACAGTTATCCTTTAAAAGAATATAATTTGTGCTAAAAATTTAGTGAATTATTTTATATTATAGGTTAAGTAATATTTTGAAAGCCGTGTCAAATAATTTGATGAAAGTTGAAAACCTAAAGTAGATTTTACTCCTAGAAATTCTGTCAGTAGAAAGGAAATAATTTGCTGATATTATATTCGCACGGAAAATATTTATTTTTTATTTTCTGACTTCTGACGTGTTCTATATTTTGTTGATGCGTTCGAGTGTAAGACGTATGAGAGAAGTCTCTGAAATGCCTGAGATAGACGACGCAACGATCAAGTAAGTAGGAAAGAAAATAATAGTAAAAATATCCACTACTTTTTTCTAAGTAAGTGTGATTTCTTTTCTTATTTTTTTATATTCATTTTTTTTTTACCGTCTACAATGGATTTACACTTCTCACCGATGAAAATCGAAATGCGGAAAATAAGATGTCACCAATTCTTTTCACACATTCCACTTTTGTCACTTTTTTTTTATCCGCCTTTTTTCTCTTTCTTTTCACAACAATTTCACACTCCCGAGAGAAATACTTTCTAGTTTCTTTCTCTCTTTTTTTTTTTTGTCTCACCCATCATTCCCTCTTAAACTTTCTCCCAACACCACTTGAAGAAGACAGGCAGACATTTAGTTGTAAATTAGCCCTTAAGGGAGGTGATGCTGCATTTACGATTCTCTTGAGCCGTTTAATCCCTTCATACATTTCAGACATTTATATCCATTATGTTTCACCCCTTTCCACTTTCTTCTTCGCCTTCATATTTTCTTTAGCGTTATGTCGTCATTTTTTAGAAATGGCCTCGTTAAGATATTTTTTAATGCTGTAATTTTGTGGTGGGTTCGTTAATCGGTCACTATGATAAGAATTCGGGTTAAAAATAAATGTGTTTTTCAAAATCTTGGACACAAAGTTTTGGCTAAGTCAATATAATTTACAATTAGCCCACGGATTACACGCTTAAGTGGAAAAAGTGTTTATTTCACAAGATTTACCAGATTACTAAATTGGTAGTTCTTATTTAAAACATTATTTTGAAAAATTATTTGCAAAAAGTAACATATATGGATCCATAAACACAAATAAGCAATCCATTTATTTTGTTATAAGCTAGTACATATATTATTCGATATTGAGCTCTGCAGTTAAATCTGTTTCGTAATTACGCTCGAGTGTAGTTACTAAACATAATTATAACGCTTCTAGACGACACTTAATTAGATTGGTTTGGGAGTGTGTAAGATTTGAGTAGTGGTCACGCAATCTCTATCACAAAAAGGGGTCTGCTTTCAACGTAACTGAGACTGAAAAGTTGGTCAAATCTTTGTCTGTCTTGACTGTTTGCACATTACAATTTTCATAAGAAAGATATAGTAGAGAATACAAAAATATATTATTTTGCTCAACATTTAACACATTTAATATAATATAACATTAGTATATAATATATTATATTATTATGTTATATTAATTGTGTTCCAAATATTGGCCAAAGTAATATATTATTAACAATAATTTATTATAATTATTAATAATACCTATCAAAATTAATAGCAATAGATCACGTGTCTTTACATGTATACAGTAAAATAAATCTAGTAAAATTTCCTGCCATTAGATAGGGAGGGCTCTTATCTTGAAGGTATTTGCAGAGTAACAGTAATTTGTATTCCTCCACTGCGCATAACAACCGTACACCTATAGATGTTCGTCACAAATTATGTGTGCTACTATTTACCTGTGACTATGTGTAACTGTATTTTAAATCACATTTTTAATACGCTAGCGTATTCATTGTTTTTACGTCATTCTATTATTTTAACTTTCTCATCTAAATACAATGTATTGTAATTGTGAAAATTTAGATACCGAGATTATGATAACTCTTTACGTTTTATATGGCACTGAACCCACCCAAAAAAAATTACAATTCTGTTTTTCTGTCTGTCCATTACCACATAAATGAAACTGAATGATGGATTTTATTTAAACTTTAATTTGAGATCTTTTACTGTATAGCTATACTACAGGACAGATTTTGATTTTGACTCAAACCCTTTGTAAAAGGGTAGTTTACTGAGGAGTGATTTAAAATGGCTCTAGCGATTTGGTTCTAAATGGGTGTATGGAAAGTTTTTAACATTATAACTAATTTTATGTAAAATGGTTTTTCCTTTAAAAATATTTGATAATAATTTACTGATGACTGATTTTTTTTGAATTTTCATTTGGTTTGAAAATAGTTAAAACGATTTTATTCAAAATTGGTATTTGTACGCTATTTTGATTTTTAAATAATAATAGTATCGGTTTATTTTTCTTAAAAGAAATCAATTTAGGTGTATTTTACTTGCCTTTTTTTTATATACAATTTTAAATATTTAAAAATGGCATTTAATTTTAGGTTTAAAATGGGTAACATGGAATTAGTTTCCTCATAAATAAGAAGATCTGTTTAATTTCTTACAAATATAATTAATTTAAATGTAATTTACATACAACTTATTTTTGAAAATGTTAAATATTTGAAGATTTATGAAAACAAATTGGTTTAGAATATATATTTGAAGAGTGTTTATTGTGATTAACAATATAATATGCTTTATTTGGTAAGAACACAATTTTTAGGAAAAATTTACTAAAATATACTTTAAAAAATTTGTTCCATGCTTTATTTACTTTTTGGGAAAGTTTGAATGATTGCATAGTAGCCTACCATTTATTTTTACTTGGTGATGGTTTAAAATATCTATTTTTATAATAAAACATTTTTCTCGATAATCTTAGTCTACTATGCTGCTAGATTTAGATCATCTTGATAAACATCACTATTCCGATCATATTTGTATATATGATAGTAGGCCTAGCCCCAACTTAACAAGAAACCAAATTATTTGATTTCATTAGACCTTTTCCCAGCACCTGCAAGTTCTTCTCAATATCACATATTTTAGTTTTCTTGTCACGTTTTAAGGGGATACCCCCCTCTGCCCTCCCTTCACTCCCTATCACTTTCGTTCCTTCCGCCCACCAGGTTTGACGACAATAGCTACGGAATACTATCTCTCTCTCACTCAATCACTAGAACCCCTCCATGTCCAAGAGCTCCTGTGTTCGTTACCGGCCGCATTCATGAGAGGAATGTAATATAACACTGCGGATGGTATCTATAGGTTTTTGCAGGGGACTTCAGCATTGATTGGGTTTCCAATGGAGGTAGGTTGTATACCCCTCCAAAATTACAACGTTCACAAGTGAAACGTGAGAACATGTCATCTGTCACTATTTTTTCATTTTTTGTTGTATTGAAGTTGTATTCATAGATTTAATATTGAACTATAAAGGCATAGCTCAAAATATAATTTATAAATTTAAGTCACAAGCGTCACGTTTAAGAACTGTTGCGTGTATTTTGTTTGTCTACCTTTTTTTTCAACAATGAAAAATAATTGGGGAGCAGTCTATTGAAAACGTTCTAGATATTTTTAAGATTGTATTAATTTATATATACACAAAAAAAATTTAGGCGTCTAAAAAGTAAAGCTGTAATTCCTTTTCGTTTTCAAAGCTACACAATTTAACTTTACTCTGTAACCATGCGTTTTGTTTTAAAGGCAGACATATTATTCTTACAGAACAAATGAAACAAGAAGAAGCGATAAATTTCAAAAAGAGAAATATATGCAATACCATTTTCAAAAATCTTTAAAACATATACAATTAATTATCAATTTTAGTTTTATTGTGTTGATATTATATTCTAAGTATAACATTTCACTGTTATCAACATAATCAAACTTATTAATATATTTATGGCTTTTAATATCTTATACAATTTTTTAATATTTTCTTGTATACGCAAAGTTCAACAGTGACATGTTTTTTTTATAAAGATAATAACAATTTTTTGTTGTTGTACAGATATGTCAATTTACAAAGAAGGACGTAGCGCGTGTTCAATGACATTTTCTACACATGAAGAACATGTATTGGCGGGATGCAAAGTGGATGAAAAACAATTTCGATTTCAACGTGTCCATGTTGTGTGAATCAAATACACGTTGGCTTTTGTTCAGTAGAATACTAACAAGCCCCTGATGGGGTAGACTTTACCTCGCTACGTCGTTGATGAGCAAATATAGTGCTGTAAAGGGGGGAAATAAAAATACAATTGTTGGTAGACCACCTATTGTTGGCTGATAATTACTCGATTAATATTCGTTTGTATCGTACATACGAATAGCTTTGGAACCATCATCACTTTTTGCCAAACAGATATTATTAAGTAGGAAATGAGGATCGTATCAAATTGTGGCATTTTTTTATTTTAAAAGTGAGACTTAGCGATTAATTCTCACTATATTTTATTTTATGAATAACACGAGAAAACAAAATCAATTAAAAATCTAAAAAACTTTTCTTAACATTATATTAATGAAGTTATATAGTTTTTTACTGTAGAAAAATATGTAAATATTTTTTATCATTTGATTAATATTGTTGAGGTATAGAATTTACTAAGTAGTACCTCACACCAGGAGAGAAAAAACTTAAAGGCATATCCGTAAACATCTTGAAGATCATTGAATAAATGATACAAGAGAAATGAATATTACAGCCACATTTTAACTAATATTTTAGGGGGAATAATATGACATGATTATTGCCATCCTGTAAGCCTGACCCATTAATTCACTTAAATAAAATAATGAAAGGTGTACAGCGAGACTATGATTAAATATGCCACTAAAGTGTGGGCTAGTAATGTACTTTTAGACCACTTCCTCTTTTGCCCGATATCCATGTTTAGCAACACATGAATACCCTTGCTACAAATAAAACTAGGCTGTATGCGCGGACTACCCTTTACCTGTCAAGATGACGTACTGGTAATTAATCACTTTAATTAAAGCTTCTTTGGGCTGCCAATGAAAGGAAAGCGATTCTGCTACTTGAGCTCCAAACCCTCCTTAGAACCCTCCACTCCTTCTACAACCCTTTCCTCTCTCTTCCCACTTCCTTTGGGGTCGTTTGTCTTAGAAGACGCCCTTTCAGAAGACAGATTTTCTACTAATGTTACGAAATTACCAAATATCTTCCAAAAACCAGGGAATTTCTCTAGGAATTTCTTATTGTAGAGTTGATCTTTCAGTAATATTGTGGTGATAAAAAGGTTTTTGTTTTAATCTTTTTTATTATTTTGGTAATTTTATATTTCATAACGAAGCTACCTAATGAAAATATACTACACTAAACACAAATTTATATCACACTTAGTAAACACTGATGTCACTATTTAAATATATTTTTAAAAGTGTATATAAGAAAATTGATATATTTTTCTTACAAGGCAGTTTTATCAAAGTATAAAAATTACAAATATAAGGAAATAAGCTTAGGTTGCATTAGGAAATGACTTCATATTTTTGAAAAAAAAAAGTCAAAAGAATAGAATATAAGGTTGAATAAATTAATATATTAATATAATTAATATATTTACTGTAGATAAACTAGCCAAAATGATAATAAAACCTATAAGGTTTAATTTAATATTTGAAACAAAGACTATAAAAATAAACAACTGTAGAAAGTTGACATATAGGTAGGCGTAACATATAAGGTGTCTCTAAAGTTAAACATTAGGTAATTTAAATAGTAAATATAGGACCCTCCAATGATAACTAAATCTTTCAAAAATCTTAGTTATCCATAGTTAGCCTATTATAAAACTATCAACGTCTGGTTACATTTGTTTTATAATTTAAGCGCTTTGAATTATTTGGTTTCATACATCATGGATCTCTGAAATTTATTCTATTCAAAATTCTCATAGCCACAAATAATCAATTATCTTTTTAGTCTAAGGTTGAACATGAAACACATACCAATATTGTCCAATAAAGTGGTTTAATGTTGATATTTAACGCCATATCATTCTCGGTTACATCAGAATTAAAATATCCACTTCCGCTTCAGTGGCCGAATGCCCCAAGGTGTTGACTTCTTGACCAAGTATTTCCTAGTTTCATACAAATCCGGACCCTCTCATCATTAGAAAACCATAAATGATGAAGCTGACATCAAGTCCGGGTGTCTACCAATGAGAGCGAAAGCTGTTTTATCTAACTAATTTTAATATAATAATATTTAAAATAATCTATTACTACTAGGGTATTTTCTTAAAATTTATTATCTGAACTAATAAATGACCTACAAACTAACATATATAAGATTACTTACATACTCTATGGCATTGGAAACTCTAAAAGTGCATTGCTGCAATTACTAATGTTTGAAACCTAACTTCTTTTGAGCTAGTTCTATACAGTCTACCTAATTACCCTCTATCTCTTTTAATGTAATGTGATCCTCCCATCTGCGTATAGGTCTTCTCAATGGTATCTTCCCATTGAGTTTCCTAGTCAATACCCCGAACAAAGTTTTAGGTTCTTTCATTAAAGTTGCATGTTCTACCCACCATACTCTACAATATTTGACTAACCTGACAATGTCTTGAATTGAGTACAGGGTATGTAACTAATCATTATGCAACCTCCTCTACTTCCAAGTATCCTGATTCCTTTTTGGACCAAACATCTTCCTAAGCACCTTGTTTTATAATACCTAAAATCTATTCTCATCATGTAAGGGGTGAGAACATGATTCACAAAAAAATATAATATAGATATGTAACTATACTTTGGTCGTTAATTCATCACTGTAAAAATGGAAGAATTAATTTCCCAACTTTCATTCATTTCTAATTAATCAATCATTATTACTTCTAAGACAAAATGTTGTTCAACTCTGTGAGAAAAATATTAAGATGGTTAAACTTTTTAATGTCGTAAAAAATACTTTCTAATTAAGATTAACTTGCCCTCTTTGTATCGATCTGATACTTACTAGACATTTTTAATTGTAATTTATGCTCTATATGGTGCTGGAACTTATTATAGGTAAGCACAAAAATATTTGTATCTTTTGTGCTTCTTATCTTTTAAATGTGTTAGTTATTATTTTTGGAAAATTACCCTGAATAATTTGATCCTATTTTCCTTTTGTGGCTCCCTTTCTTCTAGCCCCTAGTTGATATTACAGTTTTTACACCCCTAACTGTTATCCAGGGGAAAAATATATTGGAATATTTCGTTTAATTTATTTCTTAACGTTGTTCTTCTGGGATATGCCATCTTCCCGTCATATACTTCATCCACCCACCCCTTCAAACAAAGTATTCTTCTTTCTTCATCCCATCTTCTTCTTAAGTCTCTAGATGCACGAGCTGGGTCAAGTGATTGAGATACAAAAACTCGAAAGGGGTTGGATAAAAAAAAGCAGTAGCAAATACTCGTTTGATAAAAAGCCAGTTGGGACAGTGAGAAGTGGTCGGGTTTGGTAGGGGGCTATGGGGCCTAAGGGTGAGGGGGTGAAGAACGTTTCGACAGGGTTGGAAGACACATTTACGACATAGTTTGTTTCGTGACATCGAGGGGCGAAGTAACCCTCCACCCCTTCAAGCCACCCTTTAAGTCTCCAAACTTTCAAATTTCTGTTTCTCTGTCCCCCTATACGTATGCTATACTCCTTTCCCTCACTTATTCCACAAACTACATCCCTCCTTAAGGGAAAAACTTCTTTCATTCTTTTTAGTACCTCAAGCTTTTCGTCGTCGTCTTACTACTGTAAACTCCAGAATCTTTGCCCTTCTTTCCCCCAAACCACATCTCTGCGTTCCTTTCCATAATGTTTTCTATAGGGTACTGTTAAATTGAAAACCTCTTCAAAATAACGAGAACTACGTTCTTCCCTTCTTTCTCCTTGTTTATATATACTCCCTTACGTATATATGTATGTTCTAGTACACCCCATTTCTTCGCAAAATAAAACATTTTCTACAGTTTATTCATAATATATTGCTATCTCGTCGCTTTTTGAATTTTGTGTTGAAAAAATTTCTTATATATTATAGTTATATTTTATTTAATATTTTGTGTTTATAGAACTATTTTTTTTAATAAAAATATCACCGATTTGATTTATATGTTAAGTAAAAAAATTAAATACATGCTATCTTTAATTAATTTATATAATAAAAGAAATATAATTTTATTTTCCAATATTTTGGGATTGTGAAGCCAAAATGTATCTTTGTTTAATTCTCAATATTCTAATCTTAATTCAAATTCTCATTAATCCAGTAATATATTACCGTACTTGGAATAGCTTTTACTAAATTATTTTCCACTCCCGTTCCACTCAAATTTGGGTACACATCCTCTAAATTAGGGGATTCCCAGCTCACGTTCACGGGGCATGCGCACGTGCTCCCGTCGGCACTTTTGCATGAGTCCACCAAGCAATGTGAAATTGAGTTCCCTTTGAAAATGAGAAATAGACCAAAAATGTACTTACACATTTTCCAATATCTCAAGGATTGAACAAAATGGTTGTTTTGATAACAAATTATATGGTGGACACATAGAAAAGTTGGGCGATGTATTAAATCAAAGATTTGCACAATTTCGTGAAATTGAGATAATTATATATTTTTTTGAAAACCCAGTTAATATCGTGGGTATCATATACTTGCCAAATATATTAATATAATGTACAAAATGAATGTCAAGGAATTGTATTCAGAGATTTTTGAACGATAGAACCATTATTTATCCCTCAAGGCTTGAGCATGTGCAAACATTTTTGTAAAATAATAGACCACACAAAATTTGCTTTGGTTAATATCTTAAAGATGCACACTACATCCTATTATGGATAATATTTTATGTGTGACTCAGCATTTTCATAGCGAAAATTGTGAAAACAAATTATATAATATCTCGCCTTTCATATGCTAACTAAAGTGACTCTTTAAGAGATGTAGTGTCAAACTACTATATTTACTTTAAAAATATAATCAGTGAAATGAAGTTCCAATCATTACATTAAAAAATCATAATATATTAACATAATTTTTCTGAATGTTTCATTAAATAAAATCTTCTTTTTAAGATACTGTGACTCATTGTATTACTAAAATAAACCATTCATAGTCACCTAATTAACACATGGTCTAACGCGCTATTCTCGTGTTAGACTAGATTGCCTAAAATGGGAATATGGGGTTCGAGCCAAGTTGAATACATTCAGGGTGGTTTTCCCCACATGTTTTCCACTCTCCTTCCACGTTAATGTGGGTGCACTTACTCTAAATTAAACCTTCCTCATCCCTAGCATATTAGTGTAATTAGTACATTGGCGTATAGCCCTAACATGTAGTAATATGTGGTTCCAAATAATGGCTATTTGTAGACTAACATGATTAGTAAAAGTGTAATATCAAGGTATTAAAATTCAAAATATTATGGGAGAGCCGATTAACCAATAAAACCTATAACAAACAAGTAACAAGAGGGAAAATTACTAAATTTTTGCTTAAAAAAATAAAAGTATTATTATAACATAATCTTCTAAAGAATGAAAATATGTGTATGTGAGAGGTTGTATAAAATTTGATAAATTGTTTCTATCTTGTCAAATTTAGAGGTCCCAATACTCTGATAAGCCTTCTTACAAATGGGTAAAGCTATTATGGAACGAGAAAAGCAACCACTAACTGGAATTAATTTAAAAACATTCAAAAAAATAATACCTTGACATGAGATTACAACCCATGACTCTTTGCTAAGTGTGACAAAGCTCTACCACTAAGATATCAGAATAAAGCTTGATTCAAACGTTTGCCCAAAATTTAAAGCAAAATCTGCCTCAGTGGCACAGAAATTCACGCGCTGATGCAACGTCACATGATGCAACGTCAACTTAAAACAGCTAATTATCAACATATTTTATTTTTTAGTGAATAAACGTATATTTTAAATCATTCTTCTGATGGATGTTTTCAAATTATAGTTCTGTGTCGTGACACAATCCAATATATCGATGATACACATGCTTTCCATTAAAGGGTTATTTCAAATCTACTCACAACGGCCAACGAAGCTGTCTTCTTGCTTTTGGCTGTAGAGCGTAAGTGTTGTAAAAGGCACATGAGCGCAAATTTGCGATGGTTTGTTCTGAGATTTGATTGGTTCTTCCGTGCCGAGGATCACAGGCAGAGTGGACGAAGTAAATATGAGTTGAACTTCAGTGGAACAGCTCGCGCCGATGAGGCGGAAGTCTTGTGATTGGCTTAGAGCTCGTCACGTGATCACGTTTCTGTTCTACACTTATTTTTCTGTGAACGTGTGAATCCACAGTAATTCACCTCACTGTGCGTGGCTGAATCTACGATATACAAGTGAGGTGATTGGTTACGTGTAGCTCGAAACACAGCCACTGGTAAAATGGGGTTGACATATGCTGCCACATGTACAAGCTTCCATATTGATTATGGTACGCGATGGTAACAATTGGTGGACATTATCGTTGGTAATTGGTTTAGATTCCTTAAGATTCAATTACCTTGCACAGATGTATTCAACCAACTAAACTAACACATCATTTTATATTGCTAGCTTAGGTATAAACCTATGTATAAGGGGTATTCCCCATTAGTTAGAATTGTGTAAGGGGTATCCCCTATTAGTTAGGTGTGTGTAAGTAGTTTTGCCTATTAGTTAGGTATGTGTATGGTGTTTTGTCTATTAGTTAGGTATGTGTGAGGTGTTTTCCTTATTAGTTAGGTATGTGTGAGATGTTTTCCTTATTAGTTAGGCATGTGTAAGTTGATTTGCCTTTTAGCTAGTTATGTGTAAGGTGTTTTCCTTATTAGTTAGGTATGTGTAGGGTGTTTTACATATAAGTTAGGTATGTGTAAGGTGGTTTGCCTATTAACTAGGTATGTGTAAGGTGTTTTGTCTATTAGTTAGGTATGTGTAAGGTGTTTTATCTATTAGTTAGGTATGTGTAAGGTGTTTTGCCTATTTGTTAGGTATATGTAAGGTGTTTTATCTATTAGTTAGGTATGTGTAAGGTGTTTTATCTATTAATAAGGTGTGTGTAAGGTGTTTTATCTATTAGTTAGATGTGTGTAAGGTGTTTTATCTATTAGTTAGGTATGTGTAAGGTGTTTTTCTTATTATTTAGTTATGCATACAGTGTTTTAGTTATTACGTAGGTATATAAAAAGGAGTTTTCCTTATTACAAAGGCATTTATAAAGTATACTTCTTTTAAGATAGGTAACGGTGAGATGCATTGGCGTGCCTCACCATACATCTACTACCCCGGTCTCTGACACGTTTTAATGCATCAGTTGCAATTTTTTTTTTAATCCGTACATTTATCTCCCACCTCTCTGTACGTCGATGTAGCCCAACTTTAACTTGACCTATTAAAGCCAACAACGCACTATGCAAACCTCAATAACATTACATAATATTGATGGAAAGTTTTTGTTACAGTACATTTCCGTCATTTTCAATATGTCAACATTCATTATTCGTGGTGTGGGGGTCTTTAAATACTATAACTTGAGATGATTACACTAAACGCCCATCAGTTGAAACAAGTCAACAAAATGGATTTGGTGCGTGGAAGTCTTTGTAGCTTAAGGTGATTTCAACTAAACTTTGTACATTCATAGTTACCCGCACAGATACCTCCTGTTTATAAACCATATCTCACACTGGATTATAATTCCGTGAAATGAGAATCCTGTCTAAAAAACAAGGTTTTTCAGGAAATGTTATGTTTTAAGTGTTCGATTTGTTTTCCACATAGATTCTCGTTAGTCGTCTTTGGCTATACACATATTATTAAGGATAATTAGATAAGTATGAAGAAGGTAGGAATCAGAATAAATGTATCCACATTTGACTTTTGGAAATATCATCAATAGTACACCCAGTTGGGATTCAAACAAGATATTAAAAGGTTGACACGCTAACTTCTATGCTCACGCATGTGAGTCCTAGAACACTATTAAAAGACCCCCACAAAATTAATAAGATAAACTTTTTCTTGCATAAGTTTGATGATTATACTAAAATTTAAAAATGATGTTATGGGCTTTATGTCTAAAACTAGTTAGTCCAACTTTCTTTACTTTCTTTAGTTTCGTTCTTTCTCCTCGATTCCCTGACTATACACCCTTTCGCTACTTTTTTTTTTTTTTTTTTTCAGAAAGGATGTTGGTGGTGGTGAAAACTGCTTAGTGGGTGAGAATAAGGGTCGTAGCGAGATAGTGAAGGCCCGAATAAATTGTACGCGTTGAGTCCAGGGTTTTCCTAAAAAAAAAGGGGGGGTAGGGGAATAGGAGAGGGGGTTGCGAATAGTGAGTATGTGTGAGTCGGGGTAAGGTCACATAATATACAGCGGGCTACATAAAGATGCCACACTTCACCTAAGTTTATCGATGTTCACCTGCAGTATCTTTCAGAGAATAGAATAACGATATTTTGAGACTTTTTGGAGAATACAGGAGTAGTATAACTTATAAACAAGTTGTTTATTTCATATCAAAGTCTATACATTTTTCCAAGTATGTCCATGCTTGGTTCTGTTTGAATTAAAGAAAAAGGTTTACATTATCATCAATAACATACAATGTTAACTATTTTAAAGTAAATATTATAAGGAAATGTGCTAGTTTCAAAACTATTAACGAATTAATATTATCTGATAGTCATATTTACAGATTTATAGCCATACACTTTTTTATCATGTTTTACTAGCCTTTCAGGCTATTTAAATTTAACTACACTAATGGGTAATTTAATGAAAGAATTAAGTAGAAGCTTAGTCGTATTTGTTATGAGTGAAATTAGGACACTATTTAGGATAAGATACTTTCAGTACAGATATCCGGTTTTCGAGCCACCTGATTTCCATCGACAACAATTAGAATAGACGAGTCCACTGCAAATGATTCCAATTCTTTTATTATATATATCTGCTTTCTGAGTTTTAACGTTTCTCTCATAATTTTTTTTATTTAATTGGACGATTAATTTGGAACTTAGTAATGGGGACACTTCTAAATTATATATGTAAGCATCCCGCAGTACTTTATTTAATCATTTGTAGGCCACACAATGTCTTGGCCTATCAAAAAGGGAAAACTATTTTTTTTGTAGATAACTATGATCTAAACAAAACTCCTATATTTGTGTTTATAAAATAGTATATACATTCTAGCCTAAATATAGTGTATGTATTAGTTATAAAATAATATTTATATTATATATATTAATATATTTTATTCCAAAACTATATTTATTACATTTATAGAATTACGGAAAATTTGTATTTTTAGATCCTACGGGGGAAAAAATGGACCAAAGGGTGTAGCTCAATTTACTCCCAAATTTACGGAACAAATTTCTAACTGAACCACGCTATTTACAAAAAACATGTTAAAATTAAATAAATCATCTCTTTTAACTTGGTTGCATAAAACATTCAACTTTTTTTTATGTATAAGCCTCCAAAGATAAATAAACATTTTTTTACATAAATGGTTTATTTAATAATTAATAGCATGGGTGAATCAAATTAATTCCATTAAGGTTATATTCTAATAATATACCAATCGAATACAAACAACTCGTTGCATTCTGCAACCTGTAGAATGTTTACGTATATATAAATATACAGACCAACGGACAACTTTACAGGGCAAATACATTTGAGGTTTTTGACATAAAGTTGATTTTCAATCGAATACAAATTCTAAAGACATTTAAATCTAAATTTTTTTCTTATAGAAAATATGATTGTGGTAAGTTTGCAAGAGAAACTTGAGAAGTTTAGCTCAGATATCGGACCAACCGAGTGCTTGGGACACTGAAATTGAAGCGAAAGGCAAGTCATAATGGTAAGATGGGATGGATAGGAAACGAAGAAAAACCGAGTGTTTTTGCAATTTTTATGACAAAACATCTTATTTTTGCTAAAATAAACTATAATATTGCTGCAGTATTAACACAGAGTTTAATTTTCTTAACATTTTAATTTCATAAGTTCTTTAATATCCAACCCGAGCATAGTGGCATTAGATGATTAACTTCTTAAATGAAGAGGAAAAAGTTGTCATTAAATTCCAGGACACCCTTGACAGATATTCAAGACATTTTAAGGTCACTATGTGAAGAAAATTAGATTCTATGTTTATTTATTATTTTGGCCAAAAAATATTTTGCCATAAAAACTGAAAACTACTAGCTTTTTTCTCGTATCCCCTTCCATCCCACCTTAAAGTTGTGCTTTTAACCGTTTTAGTAAAGGTTCAAAGCTTCAGTACCACTTCTACTAGCAGAGATACAGTAAATATAAGAAGTATGGATAGTTTAAAAAGGATATTTCAATTTACCATATAAGTTTTTTTTCTTAGAACCGCGTTTTATTACAAGTTCTGAATAAGCTTAGTATTTACAAATGAGGCAAAGGTGTTAGAGATGAGTACAGTTGAGCTTATAGGAATAGTACCCTGATTTTTGTGGATACAGAGTATTATACCATTTAGTAAAAACTACTCTCAAAACACCCGAATGAGATTAGAACTCCGACATACCCATCATTAGCAATTATTATAATAGTAACTTCCTTAAACTCTCGATTTGGAACATAGGACTCCAAAAAATCTTTGCTAATCCAGCTATTCTTTGCTGCAGTTCCTGATATGGTTTATTTTTAGGTGGAGCGGGTTATTATATTATAATATAAAACAGGTGATTTTTACGATTTTTAATACAACTTAGGTGTTTTCTAACTCAATTTGTTCATAGACGTTAAACATGTATTTTGTTTCAGTAACTTAGAGAATGTTATAACAAGAAATAAATACACTTTAAAATATGGTTTTTAAATATCAAATTTGAAATTCATAACGTTTTAAGAGTCATTGATATACAAATTACATGTATATTTGTTCTAAAATAACAATGCAATTTTGAAGAAATCACTTCATAATTCAAAACACTTATTGTATCAAGAGAGTCCAATTTTTTATCGTTGTTTTTAAAAACAACTAAATTGCGATCAATTATATGTCAACAAGTAGAACATCAATCCGACACCTCAGCTCAGTCGATAGAATGTTTGTCTACTAAGCTAAGGGTCCCGGATTCGATTGCCAGCATGGCCGAAACTTTAGCATTGGTTAAATGTGGGTTTACACTTTCACAGTGATAAATTAACAGACGAGAACTGGATGTTGTATTTTTCCTAGTCTTAAGTTAGATTATAAGCCGTATGAAGCTACGATAGGCTTAGCAAGCTTGTAGTGGGAAATATATGGCTTGAATAAGAAACTGATCTGCTCCATAGGCTAGAAACAATGATGGATGTAGAGTAGAACATCAATAAAGATGTTAAAATATTATATGAATCCACAAAAGTATTTTTTATTGTCCTTATACATTATGGTATCATTATTAATTACTTCACTCATTCTGAGAAATGCAATGACAGTGAAAATAATTTGTAAACACATACTTAATTATTTAGTACGTCTCCCCATTCTCAATATCTTTAGATTTCTGGCTCAACATAAAATTAACATAAGAGCTATATATTTTTTACAAACACCCTTGATTTGTTTTGATAAAAAAATTAATGAATAACGCACATTCATATGGATGGAGATAAACAAATAAAAGCTAATGCTCTCTTCCTTTTGCATAACTAAGAGAAACAGGTTGGAAATAAAAGTTTTGGGTTTTTTAAGGAATAGAATAAAGGTGATCTTAGCTGCAATAAGTGAAATATAAAATATGAGACGGCTTTAAAACTTTACGGGGCAAGAAAACCGTGATAAATAATATTAAGATTTTTCGTAACATTAAATGAATTCAGAACGGGCAAAAAAAAAAGTGGGTGTCTTCTTGGGTATTCAAGCTAATTCCCTTTTAAATTTATTTATGAGGCATAAGATAAAAGAAAAAATTAAACGAGTTTCCACATTATTCTGAATGAAGCGCTGTTTTAATTTGATATATTTCAATTTGAATACAAATTGTCACCCTAAAAAAATTATCACTATTCAAGTATATACTTTTTTGTTATAACTTTCCTTTCAAATCTTAAATTAGATTTGCACCTAATCAGTGCTAGCAGTTTTTTTCTGAAATGAATACATTAGTAGTTAATATAAATTATACTCATTGATTGCATTGATTAAGGGGGAATAAAATACAAACCATTAACACTTGAACTCCCACAAGATTTGTATGTAACTTTTGAAGATCTTTAGAATTAAAGCTATGTGAAGTAAGCCAAGAATTCAATCATTTTATAGGTATATTCTTTCGCAAGGCGAATGGAAAACCATATAAATATTTCATTTCTCTAATGTGAGTAAACATCAAGATGCAAAACAGTAATCTATCAATGCATGATAGAATGGATAAGAAACTGATAGGAAATAAATATTGGTGGATAAAGATCGTGTAAGGTTGAAGCAAAAAGTTGGAACTGAGAAAATCTTGAAATTACTTTTGGTCTTTCCTTTTTCGGTGGCATGGCATCCAATTCGGTGTCGCCACTTCCCCCCCCCCCTCTCTCCTTTCCTTTTTTTTTTGTCTGTGTGTGCGTACGCCTATTCTTTTCTCAAAAACTCCTTTCCCTCCACCGCCCCGCCCCCTTCCTTACACATTTTCTCAGTTGGCAGAAATTCGATTGCAAACTTTATTGCGACATCTTCTGCTACGCCACGGAAACACTCGGAATTATACATTCTTCTCTTTCCGAGGCAGTAACGGGTGCCAGTAATGGTTGATCTCAGAACAGGGGTGAACAGATTTCCGGAACTTTGACAATTAACACTTGTGACGTGAATAACCCAGGATTAGTTCAATTAGAACACGTGTGATTATTTTTTAAATCCTTTATATTAGTAAATTAATATATTCTTATGATAAATATGCTATAAGTTCACTACGTCTTAATACTCGTCCGTCAATACTAATAATTACACTAATCAAAGAGTAACAAGAAACGCATGATTTGAATAAACCAAACCACTCGCCCTAGTCTGTGTAGGCACCGATATGAATGGGTATTTTTTAATCCACTAACCATGTGTGCAAAGAATAAGGTGAAACAGTATATTATTACATCATCCATGCAAAACATGACCTCTAATAAATATTAGTAGTTTTTAAACTATATTTATCTCAAACTTAAACGTGATGATTGTCATTAGGATCAGTTGGACAGGTGAGTTAATTACAATCAAGTAGCACTCATATCCAAAAGTCCTGGGTTAGCCTCCCATGTACAGGTGTTCATTTTTCACTTAATTAAAATGTGAGTAGGCTTGAAACTATATTACGTGATATTTTTTCAGGTAAAAATATTATTAAAACATTAATAGTATTCTCTTACACGTTTAAGGATTTCATTTTTAAATGTATTTGACTAACCAAATTCACAAAAGTTCTACTTTATGACTAATAATATCCTAGATGTTTGGTTCTGATTTATTATTAACACATTTTAACGGTATTTAAAAAGTATCTTGATTTAATATGGCTGATTGTAACTATTAAAATTATTATTCTATCAAACAAATTAAGGAGAGAAAAAAACATATAAATAACAGTTTATTTCAAAACCTTACCTTTTAGTTTAAAATAGGGTATTATAATCAGTAATTTTTTTAACTAGATACTTATCATTATAATTACAATACAAGTTCAAGACCAATTTGTCACTAAAAAAGAAACACAATTTTGCTCTAAAATAACTGGATCCAAGTGCTGTTTTCTTCATTCTTCACTTGATTTGAGTTTACACGTCTCGAAATCTTTATTCATTTTTAGAACAAAGTGAAATTATGTTATTTATTTCAATCCAACAGTTTTCTAATGAAGACTGAGTTAACTCACAATTAGATGCAACCTATAGTTAAAAATGTATTAACGTACATATCTCGATTAAAACTTATATGGGGCTTAAAAAGGTAAAGAGTAAAGTAAAAGTTAAGAATTTTGTGGTATTTAAAAGAGTAGGCTATCTACTTAATAGACACATATGCCACCAACCTTTAATTTTATTTGGGATCGATGTTTCAATAATAGGTTGAATATTGTAAGGTTTATGATAGCTTTAAATCAAATTTTAAAGTTAACTAACACACACATATAGCTAAAAGTAGTAGTATTTATGAATAATAGATATATAATTGGAAGCTCAGTTATGTTTCAATGTAGGAATTTTATTCTACTCACACATAAAGGAATATTCCTCTGACGTCCCATATGATTTCACCGTGTTCTATTTTGAATAATGTCACGTGGATGGACAGTTTGAGCCCTAGAGCTGGTTTGAATTCAGGTAAAGCCTCTGTTACTGTTCAGAGTTGTAAACATACCCTGTAGGCTTATGGTATCATGTGACTGCACACGTATTATAGCCATGTGTCAGGAAGGTCTGCCAATGATACAAATTGCTCACCCTTTTGGAATGATTCACGCTGACGTTGGAATTAGATTAGATATTTTGCTCCAGGAAAACGATATGCTTGATCATCTTACAACTGACCGCTCACCACGTTTAACAACAATGAACCAAGCTATTGATCTACGTGAAGATTTCCTGAAGACATTTGGAATGACCACTCTTAACTCTAAGCACAAAAAGAAGGTTCACCTACTCATCACTGAAAATCGTGGGGATGGTTATGGATAGTAAAAGAAGCACGAATCATTTTGGCAACAGGATCCATATTTGTTTAAAACTTGACGATCATCGATTCTGCACTTGTAGGTTGTCTGGGAAGTTTGCGTATGCCACCCACCCTGTTAACTTCGCCAACATGGAGGATATTTCAACATGTTCTAGAAGGCCAACATGTATGGTAACTGTACTTCACTTACACAAGGTCACATGTGGTGCATCAATGACACATCCTAGAGCGGATCATCTTGCTGTTTCGCTACCAGGTTGTCAAGACAGAGCGGCTGCACCAGACGCAAATGGTAACATGGTTTATCCTAAATGGTTGAATAACCCAGATGGAGGGATCACCCAATTTTCTGCACACGATTCCAGCAGAGAACCCCTAGAATCAACTCAAAAAAGTACTGTGACTTTGAAGACGCCCATTCTAAGAATTGTGAGAGGTATCGATTTAGGAATAGAACCGGCTCATTTACCAAATGGGGGAGGACTTAAAGTTACTTGAAATGTCAGAAAATATGGTCTCGTAAATGAGGATGTCAGGAGGTAGTAAATGATTGGAAAAATCATGACTCTTGTTTTTCAAAATGTGGTTTCCCAAAAAATGTATTTATATTTTTTCTGAACCGTGGCTTTGATGTTAAATAACTTTAAAAACAATTATTGTATAAGCTTTCTAAACCTTTTACTAATTCTACTTGTTTAAAAATGGCAATATTAAAATTGGAGACAAGCTATCAATACCTTTAACTTTGTTCTAGCTTCTCCCATTCACACTGCATGTCCTGCACATCATAATTTACTAGACTTGATTATCCTTACAATGGCTTGTGATGTTTTCAGTATATGTAACTAATCATCATGTAATCGTATAAGTTATATATATATATATATATATATATATATATATATAATGGTTATAGTCTATAGTCACTTCTTATGAACAGATTTTGTATCATTAAATTCTACCTACACCATTCTAAGATACATTTTACACTTAAAAATTAAAATACAACTTCAATTACTATTTATATACTTATAGCTTTTAGAGGTAATATGTTGATCAATGTATTTGACAACATAACAACCAAAGAGCTGTAAATATATACTAACTAATAAATTTAATTATTCATATACATGGATACGTGTATGTTAATATGAACACTTATGATGATTCCACAAACAAAATATTGATTTAATGCATGACACGCTTTACATTGACATGGGAGGTTCTGGTGCTAATCTTAATGGTGCACCCGCCTCGGTGGCGTAGTTGGCTAACGCGCTAGTCGTGTTGAGCTCGACCACCGAGGACGGGGAGATCGAGGTTCGAATCTCGGTCGGGTGATATGAGAGTGGTTTTTCCTAAATGGTTTTCCACTCTCCCCCCACGCAAATGCGGGTTCACTTCCTCTAAATTCAACCCTCCCAATTCCTAATCCATTAGAGTAATTAGTACTTAAACGTATAACCCGAACGGGTAGTAAGACGCGGTGCTAAATATTATTATTAACGGTGCACTAGAAGTTTTTTCAACTAGCTACCATGCTTCCTCCCTGCGTAGTAAAATGTTTGGGGCATTTACTTAAAATTCCACTATCTAATTTTGTAAATTTAATTTGATGATTTTATATTGTAGACAACCTGACCAAACTTAAAAAGATATATACATAAAATATTAAAATATATACACAAACTTTAAAGAACAATTATTCATTCAGTGACAGAAAATAGTTGGCAATTTATCTAATGCGCGAATTCAAGAATAATTAAAAATCACGTTGTTGACTTTTACAGATGATGATTTGATTAAAATTATTTCTAGAGTTTAACCCGATTTATCTTTATTAAATTGGTTCCGTAAATTTGATTTCACCAAGACATTCTTTGCAATATCAGTCTAAATGTCAGTAACAATTGAATCAAGTTAGTTTAACTCGGCAAGTGTTTTACTTAAAAATAACTTTAATAACTACTAAATTAAGAAAAATATAAATAGTTATTTTTCAATGAGTGACTGGATTTAAATTTACAGCTCCTTTTGGATATCAAATCATTAGTAGACCAGATATTTGGGTCATTTATTTTCGCGATTTTAATTATTTTACATTTTCCTGGATTTATTATTTTGAAACTACCAAGGTATTTCATTATTCATTCCTTACGACATTTTTTAACAAACATCTCGTTTTAGGGAGGGTAAAATAGAGCATTTTAATTTTTTTGATATAAAAACATGATTAATCTTCTCTGGTTTAATATTTATTCAACCTGAGCGTGACAAGAAGTAGTTTTAAAACGCTTCATATATTTACGTCACAGGTCTCTTACAATAAATTTTTGTATTTGTATGAGAATTTGTGAATTATTCTTAGAACGACATGCAATTTTGAATCCACCGTTTTGGATTCTTATCAAAAGGTCGACTTCTATATGGGTGTATTTTTTTTAATGGAAAACCCTTTGAATTCTAAATTAAATTTTATTATTTAATGATGAAAGACTTTTACCGGTAAAAAATAAGGTTATTACACGTCAAGGAGAGAAGATACAACGATATTTATATTTGGTTGTTATTATGTGTAAATTTATTTGGAGTGATACATACATCACGTTGTGGTAATAAATATATATATTTTAATCGCTATGACAATCTACTTTTTTTAAATTAAATGACTGATTTATTCAAACTCATATTTAACCTTTAAACAGAACTAAACAATGTTTCACTTTTTCACTATGATAAAAAAGTGAGATTTCCATGTTCTTCACATACAGAGATATCACTTTTGATATGTTTAGCTTCTTTTTTCACACCAAGTTTACTACCCGTTTAATTTATATGCTTATGTATTAATTACACTAATAGTTTTAGGGATTAGAAAGGTTATATTTAAAGAAAGTGTACCAGTATTTGCCTAGACAAATTATGAAGAACCATTTTGAAAAACTACCTTTATTACACCCGATCAAGATTCGAACCTCGAGCTCCCCATCATTGGCACTCCAGCCCAACAAGAGAGTGGTGCGTTAGACCATGAGACCACCAAAGCAGTTTGTTATTTTTTTCTTTTCGTTCTAGGTAAGGTAAAACCTGACATAAATTCTTTGAAATCAGCGATCAAAAACGTATCGTGTAAGCATTAATTACTATATATAAGAGTGTAAGGCGTCACTTTTGCCATGTGTATTGAGGGTGGTTTTCCCTAAATGGTTTTAAACTCTCCTTTCACGTAAAAGAGTTTAAAATTCCTTTGGACATCAACCTTCTTCATCACTAAGAAATAAAATAACTAAAACATATGCGAATAACCTGAACGGTTGGTATGAAGTTATGACAAAAAAACTCACTTAAAATGTAGTGAAAAGGGTTTATTCGGTTAATGTCTAAATATTGCACGGAACACCAGACAGAAGCACTAGGTTGAAAGGTGTCAGGTCGTGGGAAGTGATTTACCACACGTTTACCGACCTTCCCCCTCGGCTAGTTTACATTCTAACCCTCACGTGTTGAGATGGTGGTGAAGAGATTGCGTCACGGGTCGCGGTTAACAGCCCACCGCAGTAAGTGCTTAGTCATTAGGAGAACATTTTCATTATATTACCTGAACACTTGGAATGTAATGCACTGGTCACGTTCTTATTTACAGTAGTTTCGAACTGGTTTATCGAGAAGGGATTTTTTAATTTTTTTTAATATTATAAGGTGATTAGTGATAACAAGTTCTCGTCAAAATATGGACCATATTATTTTATTTTAAAAATTATGTTACTCAATTATAGACCTCCTATTAAATTAAAAGTGTCTACCTCATGGGTATTGAAGTAGAGTGTTCGCCTCAGAAACCGATGCCCGTTGGTTCAAACCCAACCAAGTTAAACGGATTTTTCTTGGCGATAAAAACTAGTACCACAACATCCTTTGGAAGGGACGTAGAGCCGTCGGTTCCATGTCGATTGTGGCATGTAAAATAACCCTGAATTATGAGTGAAAAATATCATTTCCGAAGAAATTGGTAGGCTCTTTTTCACTCGCCCATATAAATTCATTGTGGATGGCAGCAGGATACCCAACACTTCCAGAACGCCTGCAGTGCATGGTATTCCTACCAGATGGTTAAGGCAGTACTAACCAGCGTAAGGGCTGAATGTATGCCTAGCCCCAGATGGTTATAAATCACATCAAACCAGCCTTCGGATTGTTGACTTTAGAATAAGAAGAAAACTCAAAGTATAGATTAAGAAGAAATATAAAATTATAGCTCAAATTTTATAGAAAGATGAATAGGAATTAACATGAAAAATTATTAAATTCACTTTAAAGTATTCATACACTATCTCATCTAAAGTTCGTGGTAGTTTTTGATATATAATATCAATCCCTATAAAATAGCACTATTATTATATTAAAATATCATTGTTTACAGAAAAAATATATTTTTTTCTAAAATTTGTTCCAAGTTTTAATTACTGGGAAAACATGGTGTGAATCTACTCTCACCTAATCATATGTCAAAGTAATGTGGTATTAATCTGCCAACTTTATTGTATAAATTAACACCAAAAATATAGTAAAATCTTATGAATTTTGGGCGTAACGAATATCTTTGTATTTTTATATAAGGCCATTCATACGAATATTTTTAGATGATTGACTATAACGTTTATGTTGTTCATAAACAAGATACATAGGAAGATATTTGGTTCAAACAAGGACGAGTGTACTTAAAAGTGGAGGAAGTTACACAATGATGAGTTACATACTATGTACTAATCATAAGACTTGGATAAGCAATTGTTCAGGTTACTGACTGGCAAACCCATTGGCAAGATCTAGACGCAGCTGAGAGGATAGCATAAGTGTGAACCTGAAGGAGAAAGGGTATAATGAGGTGGACTGGGTGGAACTAGCTCAAGCTAAGGATAGGTGACGAACTTTTGTAAGTGTGGCAATGAAATGAACTTTCGAGCTCCTAATGCCTTAGAGTAAATAGGTGAGATGACAGTAGAAATACCGATATGAAAGACAACGAACCCTCATTAGACACCATCAGAGTTCAAACTAAATCCCGACCTCTAATGACCAATTTTCATCTCACTATTTGAGTTACCTGGCCCTAGGCCACTCTCATTGTTGTATCGTTACTAAGCATAATCTATATTACCAGTATTTGTCTAAAGTTATCTTTAGTAAAGAGGTCAGAATGATTAAGACGTGTTTTGAGGAATTGTATCAGTATTTATGGTGAAAGAGAGAGAGCGAAAAAACCTCATTAAAGGACGTTTCTCTAAAGTACTTCCCATAGGTTCACAAAATGCCAGACCATAGCCAATATCTTATAAGTCTTCTTTCTTCTTATGTGATTTCGTTTACCATTGAATGCAGTGACCAATTTATACAACTTGGAATATTAAATAGAATTAATTGTAAACAATAGTTGTTTGGAGTCGATGAATATCTAGATATTCATGAAAACTAATTTACTAGAGATATTACTTGACAAATTTTTAAAGTTGTGCACATAAATTTGGCATGCCATTTTTATTACTTAAGTAGGTAGTTATTGTAATTTTTTTCTATTTATTTAATACACCTATTTATATAGATACTATAACAATATTAGCTTTATTTTCAATATTCACATATTTAAGATGTAGAAACCTATTGAAAAAGATTATTGTAAAAAAAATTATAGTTAAAACCATATAAATGCTATGCTATCAATGTCTCAAGCTCATCCTTTTGTATTAAAAATCAATTTCCTGTTAATTAGGTTTACTAGAAAATATAATTTTTTGGTAAACATGATACAGGGTGCCCCATGGAAAAGTAGCCCTCCTCCTATATCCAGCAGGCGCCTCACTCTAAATTGGAGGAGGTCAATCCCCTCCCAACCTAATTGTGACATGAAGAATGAGCAAGACTGGGTGGAAGGGGATTGACTTCCTCCAAATCAGAGTGAGGCGCCTGCTGGATATAGGAGGCGGGCTAATTTTCCGTGGTCCACCCTGTATTATATTGTAAATCCCGTATATGATACAATTTTAAAATATTTTGTTTTTGAAAATATAGTCTTTATTAAATGTTTCAATATTTGTTTTTGTGACTGTAATTTAATTAAAATAAGTGGTTCCTTTGTTTAAGTTCATTATTGAAAGGAAATTCAATTTAATTTTTTCAAAAACGTTTCCATTTGGTTCTATCCCTGGGATTAAAAACGCTGAATAGAGAATTTGAATGCCAATCTCATTCAGAATTATTTATATCCGTATTATAAATTAATATTGAGCAGTTCCTATGCAATTTAATTTTAAAGTTTAGCAACATTATTTTGGGTTTTGTTAGTAGCAAGGACATTATTAAAAAAAGGTAACCGTGAAATATATTTATTAGTTATATGGTCATTATTGTATCTTTTTTAGGATTATCTGTATCGTTACTATATTCAAAATGATATTCTCACGAATTTCTAAATAAATATACTCACAAAAATAAAATTAGATAACATAGTCATTTAAAGAAGTTTCAGTTAAATCGAAATTATTTTGTAAATGAACTCCATAATAAAGGAACATATTTACTAATTAATATAAGTTTAAGCAATGATAGTGAATATGCACCTTAACTTTGGTCCACAAATAAATCGTAGTCCAATTTATGTGTTTCTTACTACACCTTTATTTATTATTCCAACTCTTCAAAGAATTCATTTGGTTCCGCATTAGAATTCGCGAATTCTAACTCAATGGAAACTGTAGATATCTCTGCCCTCTTCAAACTCGAGAAGTTTTCTTTCTTACTCTTGAAGACATCTATATTTTTGGAAACACAGTTCTTGACTCTACCTAAGATAAAAGCTATTATTGTTGAGAAGATGAAATAAGTTCTCTTCAAGAGGACGGAACACGAATGATAAGTCCAGATAAAAACTCACATAGTTATTCTCACCTTTACTGAGAAAAATATATATTTTGTGATTGGCAAAATCAGCGAAAAAATTCCAAGCCATCAGTAAAACTTGTCAGGAACAGTGGCAAGAGAAGGATTTTTTTTTATAAAGGAATAAAAATCTTAAGGAACGCTAAAGAAAGCGGAACGAAAAAGTGGATGAAGACTAAATAAAAGTAGTGTGATATAGTACGAAATTTGAAAATATAACGAGTTCTATTAATCTTCTCAAAAATGGTTCTGTTGATGGCATTCTGCCTTCTCCTTTCTCGTTCCTCCTTCTCTTTGGTTCGTTCTATCAAGTTTTTGAGTATTTCACGGTGACATGACTCTCTACCCGTGTCTTGTCAAAACTAAACGTTTCCGTTCATGAGAACGACTGCGATTTATTTTTATTTCTTTTATGTAATATATATTTTGTCGCAAACGGGTATAGTAAGCTAAAATTTATTCACTAGTACAAGTTTGTTTTCATTCTTTTTATAACCTACTTTAGTTTCCAAATTCCTTAAATAGAAGTCAGGCGTGTAACCAAAAGGGTACCAGGCCTCCCATAAATATCAACTAATACTACATTAAAACTAAAATGAAAATATACTTTTTATATATATTGCATCAAAAATAAAAGGTATGCTATCATCGAGTTCTGAATTAATGAATGCATTATTGTATTGTATTATTTCTAAATTGCATTGTAAATGGTCGTGCTATCTATAAAATCTTCCGAGTATCACGTGTTTGCCTCATCCGTCTAATTTGTCACCTCTTGAGTCTTAAGGCATTGACTTATTTAATTAAGTTTCGCAGGCTAAACTTTATAAATCACAAGGTTGGGTCTGTGAAGGAGTTATCTGATCTTTACACTTCTTGCCACCACAAAATCAAATCCTATACACGTGTCGAATCGATTTATATACATACATACAGCACCATCACAGGTCACATTCATTTTTATAAATTGTTATACCTTTTGGTCTTAGTAGAATTTGATCGTAAATGTTGTTATCGAAAACGTTGTCCAATCACTTGTTTGATTTTTTCTTTAGCACCTTGTTTTGCTAACCGTTCGAGTTATACACTTATGTACTAATAACGATAATGGTTTTAGGTATCAGGAGGGGTTATATTTTAGAGTAAGTTTACCCGCATTTGCATGGAGGTAGACTGGAAAACAATTCTGCAAAAAATACCTTCAGTTCACACGACCGAGATTCGAACCTTGATCTTCCCGTCACCATTAACCTGGTCTACTGCGAGAATAACGCCTCATACCATGCGGCCACTGTAGTGGGCTGTGTAATGTTAAAACGTTTTATTAACTCTCCCTTCCAATAATATTTGAATAAATATATATATATATAATTGAAATTCTTATAAGGTTTGGGAAACTCAATCATATAAATTGTTGCAGAAATACTTTACGAAAGAAAATAATAACACTTTTACATAAACAATGAGACAAGTGGAACATCTCCGTACACAAAAGAGAATAACAATACATTTTGGTTTTCTAAGTGCTAAAAAAAAATACATTTGTTTGCCTATAGCTCAGAAACTATTGGTTTGATAAAACATATTTCAAATGATAGATCTGTATCTATAATATTATTACAACTTTACAATAATAAATTATTTAGTGTCTCAAATAGTTGCCTGGATATGATAAAAGTTGGGAAATTTCCGTTAATATCAAGTATTCCTAAAATAACATTCATGGGAAAACGAGAGAATTAAATTTGTTTGTAATGTTAAACCGTGCCTGGATAAAATATCTAATAAATATCGCTAGAGAGGATTTTTAAAGAATCTATTTTATCTTTTTATTGCCTCAGTGAACTATCAATAATTTTTGGGCTAGTTATATAATCCGAAATATACCTTGGTGGGGAAGATTATTTAAACCCTAGATACCAAATTCTAGCCCAATCGGTAAAACGGTTTCGAGTCTAGGCCTAGATAAAGACAGACATACGGCATGGTGAAGACTACTTTTTTTTTTCAGGGGTTCATGAAACAGACATTTATCAATATCTCGCTTTAGATTTTATTTAGGATCACTAAACTTCTCTCTCTTACGGTTCGAGAAAAAGTAAAAATATAACTTAAAATAACAACAATTTTCTTTCTCACTATACAAGTTTATCAGTATGACATTTTTATTATTATTATTATTATTATTATTATTATTATTATTATTATTATTATTATTATTATTATTATTATTATTAGCACCGCGTCTTACTACCCGTTCGGGTTATACGCACTTACGCTAATGTGCAATGGTAGGGTGATTGTGAGATGAAATGGAGGACCTACAGTTTAACGTGGAATCCGAACCACGGTGGAGGCCTGGCATTCCTCACATTCACAAGTTGTGATTAATACACGTCTTGTCAGAGGTGAAGGAAGGGTTTGGCAATCAGATAAATCTGTGCCGGGACCGAGGATCGAACCCCGGACCCTCAACACAGAAGTCTGACACCTTACCCCTAGACCACCAGGTCACCCATGACCTTCTTGAATGAACAATTTTGCATCTTATATATCATTACCTATCCTCATTTTCATTCTTTCCGTTCTTTCTACACTACTACTAAGCGTTTATTAGTTTTTTTGTATATTCATTCATTTAATTCCGATTCATGTAGGGTTCACAAAAGATTTCAATGACTGTGGACTGCCACCAGTTAATAAAATATGTTAACTATATTTGTTGCTTCATTCATTTTTCGATTATTTTTTACCCAGTTAAGTGGCCGAATAGCTCAAGGAGTCAGTTTCTTGCTGAACTGGTCTGCTAAAGACGGCAATATTGGGGTTCAAATCCCAGTTGTGTCTACTAATGTTAGTTTAAAAAAAAAATTTCCACTCTGTTTCAAAGCGAATAAGGGTATATTACCTCTAAAATGCATCTTTCCTCATCCCTTCCTCATTAGAGTAACTACTGTATTTGCGTCTAACCTGAATAAGTAGTAAAGCACGATGATAGAAATATTTTTCCTTTACACTTTCTTCCTAAGAATCTAAGGTGAACTGGGGTGAAAGTTTCATTCGTGTTTCCTGGTCATGGGGAGATGTGGGTAAGTTTTATTTTACAGATGATTTTTTTTCCATTTCTTTCTCTATGGAATTTTGGAAGCACTTTTTAAATATTGAGTGCTCACTATCCCAACACCATTGGTGAAAATATTTGGATATCGAATCTGGGTAGTAATCAAGGATGAAATAAAAAAATCTCTATACCTCTTCATCTTTCTCAAATTTCCGATATCATAAGGCGCCAGCGTAGCATACTAGGTCTCCGTAGTGTGACGGTGTATGGTGAGTAAGGGGTTAGTAAGAGGAGGGATGAATAAAGGGGTGTTTAAGAGGGTGGGTTGGTGGTACAAGTTGGTAATTAACTAGGATAGTTTGCAAGGATTTGCTTGCTCCGCTAATATTGACAGGAGTGTATACACTGTCCAGAGAAGAGGGTCGTGTCGGGAGGTCAATTGCTAAGGGGAAAGCCATGTTTTAAAGTCCGGTCTTAAGGGAATGTGAAAGGACAATGCATGTTATATATTATGAACTCCCCAAATTAGTCTTGGATACGGCAGTCAAGTAGAACTTCCGTATTACAATAATAGAGCTCTTAGGTTACTAAACAGTTAATTCCATCAACCAATTTGCACATCTCCTCTATGATATTTTAATGATAAGAATAATAATTTTTTTCGAGTAAATTAAAAAAATAAAGGTAAATTACATACATCTATATATCTTACTCAAATACCTTACATTTTACACTGTCAAAAACTATTATTTCTTTCAAGTTGATACATTAAATATTTAAATATACTTTTTAAGAAAACCCTTAATCTTAGATTAATTATATTTGCACACATTATTTAATATATTTCTTATCTTACTCGATTTAATTTTTATTTGGATCCTCAAGATTAATAAACTGATCAAAATTTAATATAATAATTATTTAATGCATCGGTAGATAAATGACAAAGCTCTCAAATGTTTTACCAGAAATAAGAAACTTACATTTAGGAGCTATAATCTAAATTTAATGGGTTTCACATATATCTAGTTTAGTTTAGACTTTGATTGCTTGCCTCCTAGATTAAACATATATAAATGCTAAATGATGCGTAAATTAAACCTATATTTCCATTAGGGACATTCGCTTTTGATATTTTAAGAAATAATCAGCCCTGTGGTGTAATTGTCAGTGCACCTGGCCACGAGTCTAGAGGTCCCAGGTTTTATTCCCAGTTGGCACCTTTATTATTGCTCCTTATTATGGGATTAATCCCAATGCTCACTACGGTTTGGTTAGTTAGTATTAATTCATGTTAATATTATCCCTGCCTCCACAATATAATAATAACAATCATCACATCATCTCATTGCTAGTACGTGTAGACAGACAACCTCCTATGATGTACTCTGGGCAACGTTCTGTGACACCAGAGCGACTATTAGTCTATAAATATGGTGAACTAATCTGGATGTCAAAGTCCCTCCCGTGGTTAGTAGTTAAATTCTTAAAAATTAATATGATATCCTAAATACAAATTGTATTTATATGTTTATGATTTGACAAATAAGTTATCAAATTTTCAGTCAAGCATAAGCTTGCTTAAGGTCTGCGAGCAAAGTCTCGATTGTCGATGTGAGGGAAGTGTAGGTATGCAGTAAAAATAGGTGGGCATATAACCCAAACGGGTAGTAAGACGCAGTGCTAAAAAAATACAAAAATAATTTGTGTAGAAAGTAAAATATATAAATATATTTAATCTGTATAATCTCCCAATATTAACTATCAGCATTGTTTTATTTTTAAATTATTTACTAACTCCATCATGTTTAGAGATGTTACGCCTAGCATAATGCATTTTAAAGTATGAGAGGAATGATTGTTTGCTTTAATGTTGCTTTTATTTATCTCTCTTTCCTTTATTTAGTTCTACTTTCCTCATTTATTTTACTTTAATATGCTCATAAATGTACAATTATGTATCAGAGCAATATTTTTCTATTTTATATTTTTGTACGGATATTATAAATTAGTTTTTAACACACAAGTATTAGATGTACATGCTTTATTATTAAGGGGTTGAGTGTAAGAAAAGGTGCTGGCCTTAACTTCATCCAAATAAAGATGACATAATCATTACTATTATTAATATTATAGAAAGGTCTGAAATACAGAACAAAAGTTGATAATATAACGTTATATATGAGCGTTAAAACATATATTTATCTAAAGGTAGAGACACAAAACTTCTTTGTAAAGCAATTCAGGTCCTACACTAGAAATAACTTAATTTACCGAAGGGAATGTAGGTCTTCTTCCTACTCCCCGAAGATTACAATGTTATTTACACCCCTTGATTGACAAGAAACCTAAAAATGCCCGGGGAATTTAAAAAAAATCTAATAAAAATATTGGAATATTTGTTAGTTTGTCATTTAACCGAAAAATTAAAATATAACTGTCCCAAATTAACAAATATGAATTGAACATATTTTACAATATTTCCAATATTTTTTAAAGTTTTAAAATCAAAATGGTTAGCGTTTCTATTTGTGCCTTTCCTACTATTGTAGACGACTTGTTGGTTCGAATATTTCTTCTATGTGCTTTTGTGACAAGGTATCCGGGCAGGTAATATCAAGGAAGGATATTTGAATTGCTAGGTAACCTTGCGTTTCGGTCTCAAGTAAGGAATATTTGCTTTGCAAACATTCCAATACCTCTTGCTATATTTCTCTTTCTCTCTCTCTCTCTATTCCCGAGTGGTGTTCTTTGAACCCCTGCGAAGTCATCCTTTGGTGTATTGACATAACAGCTCTATGCTGCACGGGGCAAACCAACCGTTATAAATCCTTACCTGCGTGCGTGCGTGCGTGTGTGCGTGTGTGTTCAAACAACGACTCACCTTACTTAGAAGAGATTTATTAATTCTGTTATTTTTGGAAGCTGATCTTAATAACATGACATACTACGTTAGAAATGTTGTTTCGATTTTTTTTCCCACAATTTTTTTGTGGACTACAAATAAAAGAAAGAACACATCAACTAGCTTTAATAATAATAAAAAGAGAAAAACATAACTAAGCTAATTTATAAAACAGCAATGAAATGGAAAATCGAACACACAAATATAATCAGCCTCATTTCAGAAAAAGCAATGAAATGGAAAAGTGAACACATAAATAAAGTGTTTAGATATAATAATATTAATATTATATCCAATTAAATAAGAAATAATACGCAAATTAATAAAAGCAAAAAAAAATGGATGTAAAAAAATAATAACATTGATCAAGTATTTTTACATTTTTGTAAGAATATATTTACTCACATTGGTGGAAATGCGAACTAAATACTACTTTCATCTGGTCTGTTTTGCCACTGATAGGAAGGAATATCGGGGTTCAATTCCCAGCTGGTTGGGTTTCCCACTTTACTTAAACCCAAATGAGGTGTAATTATTAAAAATTCTCTTTCCTAAACTATCATCTCAAATATCGATTTTAAAAAACGTTTATTGATTGAATTGGTACTAATACTGAGTAAGAAACAAAATTAGAGGACACTTACAAATCTAAAAAATAATATAATAAATAATTTATATTCTAATTATATTTCTATCAGTTTATCAGTCTTGTTTGAGCTATACACAATATTTTTTTATTACCTCGTTTATCTACCCGTTAGTGCTATACGCCTATATATTAATTACGTTAATGGTTCTTGGGATGAGAAAGGTTATAGTTATTGGAAGTGATTCCGCATTTTCATGTATGCAAAGTGTGAAATAATTTTGGAATCACCACACTCAATATACCTGACTAGTATTCGAACCTCGATCTCCCTGTTATCTGCAGTCTAGTAATCTGCGATGGTGACGCCTTAGACCACATGGCCACCTAGGTGGGTCACTCTCTATTGACTTGTAAATTTAACTTAATGATATTAATAAAACTTATATTTAGTTAGAACAAACCCAGTTAAATTATTATTTACTTATCATGAAATACATATTTTTTATCTTTGCATAAAATGATTAGATTGAAGGGGTTTATACACTTTTTTAATAAATTGGGTGTATCTTGAATTTAAAAAGGATCATAAAGAGATAAATAAGGTATGATAATAATTGACTTAAATCTATATATTTAAAAATAACTTTTAATAATAATAGGACACTTGCTATATTTATATCTCTGAAAACATTAGAGAGAAATAAAACATGAAAAGTGTTAGAATATAAACCTAGTACCCTCCAAAGATAAAACAAGCTCAAATTTTGAGATAAAATCAAAATTAATAAAATATTATTCATTTGCTTTTCCACTAAAATTGATTACTCGCCGTAGACTAGATACTTTGTACCTAAACATTTGTTCGAAAAACAAACAAAATTAATTCCATCGTAATTTGACGAAATGTACTATATTCTATCAACTCTAATTTTTTTATTGAACAATTTTTGCAGAACTAAGAACTTTTAAAATATATTTTGGTAGTATGTAAGTATTTTATGGCATTACATACGTATATTATGGTGGTATGTAAGTATGGCATTACACACATAAGTTACTCTGTGGCATTAGGAACTCGAAAGGTCATTACCGCAATTAAAGAAATTACGCCCCATATCCAGTCTACCCCATATCTCTATCTCTTTCAGATACATACACATGCATTCCTCTCATATGATTTAACGTATTCTCATTAGGTTTACCATTCAATCCATTTAACGCAGTTCAAATTTCTTCCAATCGCTTTCCATGTCCTGCCCACCATAACTTGCATGATTTGAGAATCCTAACAATGTATAGTGATTAGTACAGGTTATATAGCTCATCATTGTGTAACCTCTTCCACTCTCCTTTAAACATATTTTATCTGGAATCTATTTATGTAAATGTGTAATGTAATCAGCCATTAAATCGTTCACTAACCCAAGCCATTCTCTCTTGTTTTAAGTACAGTAAAACGTTCATTTAAAGACCAAAAAAAAAAATAGTTAACTTCGACAACCCATTCAAACTCTTAAAGATAAATGACTATTTAAGTTTCCGTTTCCCAAAGAAATACAATGACTGTTTTCACAAGGCCTGGAAATAGGAAGGGGGAGGCAGCTAATGCACACTGAAATTCGGCAACGATAGAAAGTGGGCTGGGAATTTTACGTGATAGTGATGGTGGCAGGAGAGGGAGTAACATTAGCATTTTATTGGTGGGGGTGGAGAATTTCTGGGGTGAGAGCTCTGCACGTAGGTGCGAGGGTGCGAGAAAGGGTTATGTGGAAAGACCCGTTGGGGAAGGAGGGTGGGGAGGTGGGGTTGAAGACGTGGAGAGGGATGTAGGGGGTAATTTAGATCGGAGAAATGGAGGGTGTGAGTTGAGGGAGGGTCGGAAGCCCTACTAGCAATTAATGCACCCTTAAACGTGGCAAGGCGAGCCAAAACCGATAACTCTGGCACTTCCAGGGCCAAACACCTTTTTACTGCCGCCACAAGGAAAATGACCTTATATTACTATATTTTTTGTATAAAATTGAGATAAATTCATTGAAAAAAAAAAAAAAAGAAGAGACGGGCCCGGACATGAAAAACCCTCCCCTATTTTCTCTTATTTTTTCTCCGAGGTCTTATCGTTTTATCTGTTTTAATATTTAGTTAGTTTGAAAATCTAGTATGTCTTCACACAAATTAATTTAGGATTTGGTTCACATTGAAATTAGATACATTTATTTAATTTGGATGTGATTCTTCGGTGAAAAGTAAACTGGATTGGACACATCCATATGAGAAAATGTCTTCTGCGTGACGTCATTGAAGAAAAGGTCTTAATTAGTTAGTAAGTCTTAGTTAAGGAAGAAGGAGGCTACAACTATCGGAAAGGCTCACTTTTAAATTTGATAGTTTTTCTTGAACGAACGATAGTGAACCATATATATGGTAGAGTTAAAACAAATTAGTAGTTTTATTTAATATCCATTACTAATCTATTCAATAATAATTTGGTTAGGGCCACCAGATATTTAATTTAAATACATTATATAAAAACAATTCTTAATTTTGTATTTTTATTTCGTCATGTAGGAATAATAATGTTCGTCTACTCATGAGCCTTATCAAAGCATGCTCTGCTCTATATAAACATCAAAGCTATTTCTTGAAATTTATTAATTTCAAACTTAATTTCAACCATGACCTTCACTTATTAACATTTGTTTCTTCCTCTTTCTTATACTTAAAGCCCAGAATCACAAGTAATTATGGGAAACTTCTTTATAAAGATATTATATTATAAACAGACTGTCATAAACAGGATAAAAATTTAATGGATTTTTAATAGGCTATAATTTTTCTCCAATTAATTAGGTAGTCACTGTGGATTTGGCACGTCACAGTTAGTCCATAGTTATATAATTATAATATTCACTTCTCTATATATCATATTTGTGAAGAATCACTTTGTCTAAAAGTGAAAATAAAATATATTTCTTTAAATATTTACATTTTTTAATTTTCCTGAAGAGCTCAAATATAAGTATAATTATACTAGTAGATATAATATAATATAATATAATATAATATAATATAATATATATAATAATATAATATAATATAATATAATATAATATAATATAATATAATATAATATAATATAATATAATATAATATATATTTTAATCAAAAGTACAAAAATATTAGAGCTCTAGTTTTATTATTTCAGTAAAATGAATGAATTAATTTTCAAATATTAATGAATTTAGATATTTTTCATGAAACTATTATTGTATTGCCTTTAGTATGAAGAAAATTTTGCCTTAAATATGTTCCAAATATTAGAAAAATAAACTTTTTTAGATTTGTTTATTTAAATCAATTGACTAAACATATCACTATTCACGTAATATATATTTAAACTTTATGAAATAAGTCAGATGGTATAAGATATTGAGTAAAAAGATAAGCAATTTGGCTTTCATGAAGAACTAAACATGTGTTTAGTTACAAATTTAAAAGATAATATAATAAATATTACAGCCAGTTTCAGACGGAGTTTCTTACCTATCTCTCAGTTTTATTTTTATTTATAATAAATATAATACCTTAATGGTATTTTTATAATTGTAGGATAAAAAAATAAATTATATAATTGGAAATGTTTTTTAACTGAATACAAACAATTTTTACTACTAAAAAAATAATGATTTATTTAATTCTCCATTCGTATTGTATTTGGTGCAAATCAAAGCATTGGTATTATACTTAGCCAAATACCATTTCAGTTACAAAAATTTCTTATAGCTTTTGAAACTCTTTGAACATACCAAAACTTTAAAATTAAATTCTAGAGGTAGTTTGAATTTTAAGGAGTATCCAGAGTCACTCAAAAGACACACAACTCTATAGAAATGTAGTAAACGGGAATGGCAGATTAAATGTTTGTAAACAACGGTGATTACCTATTTGGTACAATGTTTTCATTCACCGCAGCTTAGCTTTCAAAGGGGTTGTTCTGGGGTATGGAATATTAGATTAGCTCAAGTTCGTGGAAGGCAGTCATCGTTGAAAAGACGTGGAGGATGAGGTTGGGCACTAAGGAGGAACAAGATGTATCAAGTAAATGTCGAAGGAAGTTCCCAGGGATAAACATTACATGGGAACCTTTAGGGAAGATCATAACACTTGCTCAGACTAACCCTTAGGCTCCATAGTAGGCAATTCTCTCCTACATCACATAAACATGAACATGTCTAATTTTGCATATTCAAATTTGCATGGATTGAAATAAGTAGGCTAACTGTATAGTTTAAGAAATAAAATATACCGCCTCTATGTGATAAAATTGTGAGATTTTAAACACGTTTATACAGTGTTGGCTAACTTTTATTCTCACATTTTGTATTATTACACATTCAAACCATCTAAATATTTACATTATTTAGGAATGAGCTAAGGATACGGTGAATGGGGGGGGGGGGGGGGGGGGTCCACACTACACACATCATCCAGGACCACAACTTATATATCTCAAACCCCATAGTGTCTCCAGCAAACACTTTTCTTTTAATTAATTTAAATATTATATGGTCCTCTCTTAGTAATAATTTAAATTGCATTAGCTAGATCTCATGATTGTCTAACAGATGAAAACACTAAATAAATTTGAATCTACTATTCCCCCTGTATCCTTAAATTAGAAACGTGGAATTTAAGATGTAATTTTTCCGCATTTGAGTGAAGGTAAATTGGAAAAAACATTTAAGAAGAAACACTTTTAGTATTCTTGGCCTGGATTTAAACCCAGATCACAATCTCACAATGATAATAATCAGACCAATCCTAGACCACATTCTAACAGATGCGGGTCTCTTGTGATAAATCCAAATGTTTATGTGTCACAACTATCTATATACTAAAAAAAATGTTAACATGAAACAAAGTATGCGTTTCTTTGTACTTTTGAAAATTAAATACATTCTCGCTGCATTCTAATAACGATTAGTCTTATATCTTAAATTAACAAATATGTGGAGAAATTAATCTCATTCTCTTTAGTTAACACTTACTACGAACTCCTTAAAACCATTTAATAATTTATTCTTAACATTTCAAAGATTATTTTATGATATTATACTAAAAGGGAGATTATAATATAATAGATCATTTACATTTTAGTTCACTATTCTTTACTTGGCTCAAGAACCAAATTCTCTCTTTTTCCAACTATCCATACTTTACAATTAATACATCTTATTCATACAGATACACTTATGTAAATACAAATATACATTAATATATGTTATATATAAAAAAATAAAAAATACATCCATAAATACATGTATGTATATAGTAAATAGTTGCTTATTTTAAATGTAAATAAAATGGTTCTGATATGATGGTAATAATATATATATTGACTGGGATTTATTTCTCAAAAATAATATGAAAAATTATAAACTAAGAAAATCTAAAAAAAAAAAGGAAAAAAGAGAAACGTTTTTGTAAAAAAGAGTTTTACCTACTTGTACCCAGATTTCTCTAACATGAATGCTCGCAACAGTTGGGGACGCCTTCTCCGCACTGCGTCTAATTACGTTTGCTAATTACCAATTAGTATAACTAGGCGCCACTAAAAGAGGAAATGTTTTTGGTAAAGTAGTTTGGAACGTGAATGATGTTAAGGCTTCCTACGAAGCATCACAGAGATTGTTTGGACTCAATTTTTTCAGGGAATAATACAAACAATGTTTTCTTTATAGTTTTCTCTTGTCATTAAAAGGTAAATTTTATTCTTTATTGTAAAATAAGTGGATACACTAGATACATTTTTATTTAGTAAAAAAATAAGATACGTATACAATTTTTACTATATGATATGTTTTGCTATTTTTACAGTACATAAATAATTTAGACTCAATATATAGGCATGTATAGAATGTTTCTCCTAATAAACCTTTGTTGCCTTAGTAATAAAATAGATAACATATTTGAACACAGAGTAAAAAGTTTGTGTTTAGTAAAATTATTTTAATAACTATATTTCCTATTTATTTACTACTTAATTTTCCTATCTCAATACATTTTATGTTTTAATTGTATCGTTTATATTATATTTATGACATAATCACTAAAATGTATTGATACTGTTAATATTTTATAAAATCAATACATAAAATCATGTTTATTTAAACTTTCTCTTGAAAATAATGCCTTAGAAAAATAAGAATATTATCCAATTCTGTGGCCACTTTGTAAAAGGCTTACTTTCAAAATAGACTAGACTGTCGATGACAGAAAGATCGGTGTTTGAATCCCGGTCAGGTTTATTGCACGAAAATGAGGGTACACTAACTCTCAACTCATACTTTTTTAATCTAATAGCACATTAGCGTAGTTCATACATAGGCGTATATGTCAAATGGGTAGTAAAACGCTGTGCTAAAAAAAAAATGAATATTTATAGATTATCACTAAGCGCATTGAATTGAAAATATTTTAATTCAAATATTTTTTTAAACAATTTATTTAAATTGCTTAAACATGCTTCCTTTTATTGCTAGCTAGTTTTTCAATGTTAAAAGCTATCTATATCTGTTATTTAATTTTTGTACCATCGGTTGGGAAAAATATTAAGATTAATTCATTTTTGTCTTATTTAAATCCATTCTCATTGGCCTTCCAATACCAGTTAATTAATATGTTTGCACATGAACACGATTTATATTTTATTTGCGTATAGCCCGAACGGTTAGTAAGAGGCGATGCTAATAATATATTTCCTTATAATTTATTCAGTGATATAATTATATAATTTAATATAGGGACATTTAATATACACATTTATTTACATCTAATTAAAATAATTAAATAAAATATGTTTGGTTTTAATATAAGTTAAAGTTCTTAAGTAATTTAAAATATCTCGGAATACAATAATTAGTTTTAATTGATTGTATTTTTAATTAGACTTGACACCCTAACGGAACAGATTCAAAACTATTTATTAACGTTTGTGTATGGTTAAATATATATATATATATTCCGGTATATTATTTTAGTATTTTATAAAAAGTGCTATTAACTAACACTTATAATGTCCTTGATTTCCATACTCAAAACAACTTAGTCAGTAGGCCATAATTAAAAAATTATATTTTTAATATTAAGGAAGCATATAATATAAACTATATATTTGGGTTGATTAAAGACTTCTCTAGCCTCTGCCTATCAATATTAATAGGGTTATTATCATTTTGAATTATTTAACATTTCTATAATACCAGTGTGTAAAGAATTTATACAGGTTAAAAATAAGTGATTTTTAAGTATGAGAGTTTCAGAAATTTTGATTCAAAGCTTTAATAAAATTAAAATATCTGATTGTTTTCGATAATGTTTTTAAAATATTGATAATAGGTTAAACTAAGCAGGTTTATGCATGCAAACTAAATAAAAAAGTGTTTTAATTTTGGTGATAAAAAAATTGAGGAAAGATTGATAATTTATAGCACGAAAGTTAATTATGATTCATAAGTCCTGTACCTAGCTTTTTGTATGAGCTATTGCAAAAATGGTAATCCTAAATCCCTCTTTCATTAACTCCATTCGTTTAGTGAATTATGGCAGCTGAGTTTCTAGTTCATAAAGGTTCTTTAATAAAATACTACAATTTTATGCAAACATATTTAAAATTTACGACTAAATTGGGAATACATTTTATGCTTGCATGCAAAATAGGGCTTAAAGTGAGTTTGGCAATGAAACATGGTAATGCTTTTATCAGTTAACTTATTTTGGTTTTAAATTGCCGTATATTCAGAGATGGGAATTTTATTCCTACCATTATTGTTTATTTTAGTTAATTACATTTATTTATTTGTTTTCCAACCCATCGTGCTTGTAGTAAAATATAATTCAACCTTATTTATTTTATAATATACAAAAGAGTTTCTAAACAAATAGTTTTGTTTAAATTAAAAAGTATATGGTTCGTTCATATTAAATAAGTATGAAAGTAGTTTTAAACAAGATTAAATCCTCCATAAAGTAAATAAAATGTTTAATACCATGATAATGTCAAATAAAAAGAAACTTCTATCATGAATAGCATGTATATGCAAAGTTGTGTTTTAAATTTAAATTCGACTTTAGACAAACACACTATATTTAATAAGAACTATTTAAGTATATGGTTTATGTACGGTATATAATTTTAAAACAATTAATTTACCTTAAAGAAAAAAGTTTAGCTACTAAACAATGAACACTATGTTTGGTCTTAGAAATATTTTAGCTGGCTTGTACTACTTAATTAATTAACATACTATTTTCTATAAATCTAGCCTATACATATTTTGACTTCATTCACATTATTCAAAGTCCTTGAAAGAAATCCTTTACGTCGTCTGCTTCGAAATAAGGAAGAGAATAATGATATATAATTATATTAATAATCATTAAAGAAAATTTGGTGACATGGTGGTCTAAGAGTAAGGTGTCAGACTTCTATGCTGAGGATCCAGGGTTCAATTCTTTGTCCCGGAACAGATCTATCTGATTGCCAAACCCTTCCTTCACCTCTGACAAGACGTGTAATAATCACAACTTGTGAATGTGAGGAATGCCAGGCCTCCACCGTGGTTAGGATCTCACGTTAAACTGTAGGTCCTCCATTTCATCTCACAATCACCCTACCATCGACACATTAGCGTAAGTGCGTGTATCCCGAATGGGTAGTAAGACGTGGTGCTAATGATAATTAAGGAGCATTTCAACTTGCCTTCAAATTAATATATATACTATTAATTAAATATTTTATTTAAGTTAATATGATTATAACCCACATGAAGTAAAGTGTATGATTTTTTTATTAACTCTGCATACTATACAATAACGAAAATTTTAAAATTGATCACTACCAACATTTTGACATAAATGAAAATAATTATTTATATCCTTTTATTTGTGGATACATTTTTACCATAAGTTTTACCAATGGCAGTTATTTTATTATTTTAAACAAATATGATCTTAGCATGGCTAAGAATCTTTGAAGATTTTTCTTAAATTATAACTGATATACAATCATAGATGGTATAACTTCTCACAATTTCTCAGGAAAATTCTACTCTTATTAAAAAAATATATAGTGATATCATACAGTTTTAAGTGAATTTGATTACTCTAAAGATTCTGGGATATCAATAAATTAAAATTGAGTAAAACCTTTAGGAATATATATAATAATATAATACAAATTTTAATTCTATTAAACAGTAGTAACAGCTTATCCTAAACAACATGATTTTTATAGACTGGGTACTTTCTTTTATCCTTATGAAAATATCTGTGCGTACATGTTAGATGTACATTTGAACAGGAAACACTTTAATACCCCCCACCCCCTTTCTTTTCCAGAAACCACTGCCCCACATGATTATGTGTAACTGGGAATTTTGAGGTCTTTCATACCACTCCTACCCTTCCATCGCACCCCTTTCCTTTTCAAAACTCCCCCTCCTTCCCCCCCCCCCCCAAGCTAAACTGTTCAGGACTTTAGAATCGCAATCTTCAACTAAGCGTGAAATGTGTGTGGGCTAGTAGTTGGGGAAAACCCGCGGTAGTACCAACCTTAGCTAGACCTTGATTAGCTATTCACCCTTCAACCCTGAGCCTCAAATATCACTGCATCATGAAGGGTTGGGGAGGGGGTGGGGGTTAAGGGTGAAGGGGGCTAACTTTGGCTGCCTTAAACTTGGCTTTGGGGAGAACTCCTGCCGCAACATTTACATACGTAAATTATTTATGCTTTTTGCTTTTGGTGAAGCTTGTATGGAATATAGCTAACCTTCTAGAACTGTTTTCATAAAGATTTTCTAGTATATTTATTTATACTCACATTTATTTTGTAGACACCAAATACTCTCGGTTGTATTATTTTAGAATTTGCTACGTATTAACATATGTCCAAGCCATAAATATTATGACTATCGACCACCTATCCTCTGCATCAGCATTCGCATAGTCTAAAACGTAAGACTCACAAAATAATGCATTGCTGTAAATGGGGAGTTTGGGGATCAAATTCCTGTTGGATTTACCGAAAGGTACTTTTACCGGTTACTACCTTCAAGCAAATTAGGCTAAATTTTCTTTACATCATAACTTCATAATCGATTTATTACTCGTAAATATGATAATAGTCTTGATTAATTAAATATCTTACTGTTATAACTATGAAATATGAGTTGAACATTAGTAAGATTACTTGTAATGAGTTCATTTATAGTTTCTGTTGTATGTCTAATTACACAGGTTAGCACTAGTTGAATCCCTTAACCCACCTCTTCCCCCCCTTGTCCAATTCCACACCATGGGGACATGGCAACGTGCGCGCGCACATAGCACAAAACAAACAAAACATAGTTTTGCACCAGCTGACAAAAGTGATTTCCGGCTCTGTTAACACAATATGAAACTACTCAACTCTGGCCGGTTGTGATGCTGTGTGGTGATGCGTGGTGTGATATAGAACAAACTCTACCCTCTCCTACGACATCACCTGTACCGGGATGTATCATATCACCTTGGACTACTCCTAAGGGCTCAAGAGGCTTATCAACAACCATCGTCCTTCTCCCTTGACGCCTCTACACCCCATGTTTGTTTGGGTAATTGATGGTGATGTTTCCAGATGGGAGGCCTTTACGGATGATACTAATTATACTTTACTCTCTCTCAGTACTCGCCGTGGCTTAATCCTCTGAAATACCGACCTCAAAACATCCTTAGAGAGTGAAATATACGTTTATCACTTTGCAGGTAAACGTTAAAAAAAAAACTTACACGATTCGTTCTTTGCAGCGGACACCTTTCCGCAGCGCTGTGCATATTTATATTAATATTGTAGGAACAAAGACGGTAAAATTGATAGGAAATGTATTATGTATCTACAGGTAGAGAGAGTGAAGAAAAAAAATACGACTAGCCATATATATTTGAGCTTTGATCTTGGACTTCCCTTTACCTGAAAACCTGATCAGACATTGTCCTTACCCCATAATATTGGTATTATATAGTTAAAAGTGTTATATTTTTATATTTATGGTGTCATGGTTTTTAGCATTTTATAACAATTGGTTGGAACTATAGGGTTAGTTCTAATTACAAAATAATTTCTTTGTGTAGGTCTGATTATACTGATATCTTACTGTTATTGATACATCCAGTTTAACTAGTTACGTTTAAGTCTTCATTTGACGCGGTAAAGACACACTTGTGTGTAAGCAGTACGGTCGACTTCAATAAACGTATTGGGATAGTCTATAGGTGAACAGTCGTTAGTAATCGTATAAAAAAAAGCCGGTATTATTTAAAATTGAGGAATACGAAGGCACGGTAGGTATTTGTGTACGACTCTTTTCATTGGCGATGCTAATGCAGCCCTGCCTGTGTTTCCACAATCACCGTGCTCCAGATGAACGTGTGATAAGATATAATCTTATATTAACTTAATACTTATCTGTTTTCTCAAAGCGTCTCACTACCTGGTCAGGTTGTACGCATCCATGCTAACTATTATAGTCTGGTAGGTATGAAGAAGGAAGCATTTTAGAGTTAATCCATTGCACTTGCGTGGGAGGAGAGTGGGAATCCACATATGAAAACCATCCTCAGTAGACTGACCAGGATTCTAACCCAGGTCACCTCGTCATCAGCAGACCAGTCTAACACGAGTGTGACCTCACTAAAAGGGGTAACTTCAACATATTTTTATAAATATTTATTTTTTTAGCGCCACGTCTTACTACCCATTCGGGTTATACGGCTGTGTACTAATTACATTAAGGGTTAAGGGATTAGGAAGGTTTAATTGAGATGAAGTGCAACCTCATTTGCGTGGATGGAGATTGGGAAATCATTTGGGAGAACCATCCTTAGTGCACCCAACTGGAATCGAATCTCAATCTTCCTGTCTTCGAATATCAATATTAGTGAGGTTTATTCCTGTGTATATATAGGCATATAATGATGCCAAGATATCCCGATAACCTTTCAAAATTTGACCTATTTTTGTTCCTATATAACGTTTTATACTGAGAATTGAAAATACAATTCGCTCCCAACGTTTTAAAATTATGTACCTATGTACAAAAATGGATTTTTTTAAACTTTTTTTAGTTGTAACTGCCTATAATTAATTTTGTTTTCAAAAAAAGTGTGTAAAAACTATATTATATATTCCTAGAATTATTACAATATCACTTGTGTCCTATCATATATGACTTTGACCTGTGTAAAGTCGGATGTCAAAAGTTTTACGAGTCAGTGACGACATTCAATCAGTAATTAACCGTAATACCGAACCACTATACTTCCGCTACAACAAACATTTCTAGAGGCATCGAGACAAATCCTACCGCAGCCCCCTCACGAACACTACAATAATTGTTACTACATTGTATAGCTCGGGGGTCTTACAGTAAAGACCGTAACGACATCCTGTGGCAATCGGGTTTCAATTCTGTAATGGAGGATAGGAACAAGTGACAAGATTTACACCATAGCCATATATAAACACTTCAGTTCCGTGCAATGCGTTGATAAAATGAAGCATATCGATCCTGTTTCGTATTTATGGCAATGATAAGAAAATTATTAGAGTGTAATGATCTTAATTTAATATAATATTGAATGCTAGACATATCTTTCCTACTTGTAATATAAATAGGAAGAGTCTAGGTTAAAAAAAAATGTAAAATACTTTGAATTATTTTTTTTTGTATGTTTATATAACTTCCTGGCGTAGGTCCGCTAGTAACTGACTTAGTGGCCGCCACGTGTTGTTAAGGATATTCCCAAAATCTGCAGAAATAGGGTGTCATGTGGTCAGCACAATAAAACCTTCAGCCGTTCATTTCGTTTTTCTAAACCAGAGACGCTACATTTTCATTCAAGTAGCTCTTCAATTGTCCTCACGAGGATGAGTTGAGCCCCTTCCAGACCAACTGCTTTACAGAAAATCCGTTAGCTCTGGGAATCGAACCCGGGACCTCTGGATCTGTATCTAGGAGCTTTGAGAGCTATAACACATAGGCTGTCAACCATTTATATACTTTAGAAGTATTAATTATAGCTCTAATTATTGAACATTAATTGTTTCATTCTTATGTGATTTTAGTCTGTTAAAAGAGAGTATTCCATCAATGTTTCGTTAGTAGTTTTCAAATTTTCCCGCACAAAAATGCCGGTACATTGGTTTTAATCCATACCTTATTCATACATACCGTACAAAAGTAAAAATACGAGTATCTTGGACGTTTAGTTAGAAGTGATTTACAAAAAGAAAACAACTACCAAATAGACCTCAAGAATTAAAAAAAATTGTCACAAATAAATCATTTCCAAACTATTTAATCGAATCCATGTTTATCAACAATCCTTCAGTATAGTGTGTCCAAGAAATTCCTTGTCCACTCAATGTACTAGTTGTAGTAATGTATTAATACAGGTACACCTTAGTTCCTACAAGATGTGTTAGAAATGGCCCCCACCGACGTCTAACCGCACAGACATTACTAAACATCTGTTCCACTTAATTAAAATTCAATAAAAATTTAAGTATACATTACTACAATTAGTACATTCAGTGAACAGGGAGTTTTAGGATAACTTGTGGCGTATTAATCTATCATTTTATTTCTGGTGGATAGTCTTGTCAAGACCCAAGTGTCTAAAAAAAAAGTCATGTTAGTAAAAAAAACCCAACACAAAACAATGAGTTAAATAATCAAAATGGTATTATACAAGTATTCGTTAGAGTAGTGTCCGTAACTATTTAATAAATAGTTTTAACGGCTACTCGCTTCAGTATCTACTAGGTCTAACGCGATATTCTCGCAGTAGACTAGACTGCCGATGACGGGGAGAAATTTTCTAATATCAGTCGGGTGTACTGAAGGTGGTTTATTCAAAATGATTTTCCACTCTCCCTTCTCACAAATGCGGGTACACTTCCTCTAAATATAAAAATCTTTATTCCTTAAACTATTAGTGCAGTTAGTACATAAGCATATAACCCAAATGGGTAGTAAAACACGGTGATAAAAAAATAGGTCTACAGCTATTTTATTTCAAGAGTAAAAAAAAACTTTAATTCAATATTAATATATTAATAATAATAATAATAATAATAATAATAATTATTATTATTATTATTATTATTATTTACTGATGTACCCAATTGATTCAGAAAGTCTACGTCAAATACACCATATATTAATATTGAATTAAAGTTTTTTTTAATAATAATAATAATTCACAAGCTGTGATTAATACACGTCTTGTCAGAGGCGAAGGAAAGTTTTGGCAATCAGATAAATCTGTGTCGGGACCTAGGACTGAACCCATGACCCCCATCACGGAAGTCTGACACTCTACCCCTAGTCCGCCAGGTCACCGAGTATATCAGTAAAATACTTATGAACTAACTTATATTTATAACAACAGACATAACACCAATTCACCGGCTGTTAATTTATCGTTCTGAAAGGTGAAACTGTCAATTCACTGATTGTTAATCTTGCGGTAGTGCCAGGAAACGAACCCTTAACCCTTAGATTAATAGATCTCAATTTGTATGACATGCTAATGAATTTGAATCTGTAGTGTTTATGTTTGGTAATAACATTTTCTTAAAATGTATTCTTTCAACATAATATGATTTGGTAAATTACTAATCTTTCTCACTGTTTTTCACGTAATGTAGAGATGTGAGACAGAAAATGTATTCTATATTTTTCCCGGAAAGGTTTCCATTATTATTTCTGTAAAATATTTTCATCTGATTAAATGGCACTAATGTAATAGAGATATAGCTTGTATATTCCAAATATCAACGTTTATATTCAAGATTAATTTCTCCTAAGATAACACCAGAAACATAATCAAACGAGCTTAGGTGGCCACAACGCAACACTATATCCTGGTCAGGTGCCCTAAGGGTGGTTTTTCCTAAATGATTCTCCACTCTCACGGGTACAATTCCTCTAAATTAAACCTTCCTCCCCCCTAACACACTAGAGTAATTAGTATAAAGGCTTATAGCCTGAACGGGTAGCAATAAGTGGTGATATAAAACAATTTATTAAGAAACAAATGAATGCGTGCCTTTGTAGACTCGTTATATTCAAAATTATACTTCAATTTTTTATCAATAATTTAATATATGAATTCTTAGATTGGCTCAACATTTGTCTCCCCCCTATCCTTCGTGCTTCCTATCTACCCGTACCTCACCTCTTGCCCCCTCGCCATTCTTGTAACTTACTCTTCTCTTAGCACACTATATTTCGAAGTAATACTTAATAATAATTAGCAGCGTGTCTTACTATAAGTTCGGTTTATACGCTTAAGTACTAATTACACTAATGAGTTAGGAGTTGGGGAGGTTGAATATAGAGGAAGTGAGCCCACATTTACGTGGAGGGAAAGTGTAAAACCATTTAGGAAAAACCATCCCAATTCACCCAAGCGAGATTCAAACCTCGGTCTCCCCGTCCTGACAGTCTAGCTGAACACAAAACTAGCGCGTTAGCTAATTACGCCAACGAGGTGGGTATATATTTTGAGTTATAATCTAGGCGCCACCTCTACAATTTAATTCCTCCACCACAAACCACCGTTACAGAAAATTTTCGGGATTTTTCCCCCCCCCCTATTCAAAATTTCCATCTCTAGATATTACGTGATGGTGTCAATACGGTTTACATGTCTTAACGTTATTAAAAAATCGAGGAAAACAATTTAGGCACCACCCTCACCGGTGGCCACGCAGTTTTAATATTCAGCTCATTTAGTCAGGTTTTACTTTGACCAGGAGGTCGGAATTTGAATCACCGGTTGAATGTAATTAGGGTTTTTTTTCTAAAAATTTTTTAACCTCCCTCCTCCTCTAAATGTGGGCTAATTTCCTATAAAAAAATTAAGGTGAGCTGGTGGTCTAGGGGTAAGGTGTCAGACTTCTGTGCTGAGGGTCCGGGGCTCAATACTAGGTCCCGGCACAGATTTATCTGATTGCCAAACCCTTCCTTCACCACTGACAAGATTTGTATTAATCACAACTTGTGAATGTGAGGAATGCCAGGCCTCCACCGTGGTTCGGATTCTACGTTAAACTGTAGGTCCTCCATTTTATCTCACAATCACCCTAACACTACACATTAGCGTAAGTGCGTATAACCCGAACGGTTAGTAAGATGCGGTGCTAATAATAATAATCCTCTAAAATTCTACCTTTCCCAACCTTATCCCATAGATTTATCTTGTAATGATCCTGTTTTGTTGCATAGCTTTCTGGAGTAATTAGATTCAGTTAATGTCAAACTTATTAGTTACATTGTACTGTAGTTGCTAAACTTCCGTACACGTGCAAAGACTACGGGTTAGGAACATTCAGTTTTCTTGCTTCTAGCCCTAGTAATTATTAAAGAAAAAAAACCTGGCAGTGTAAGTGCGAGAAAGAGAGCAACATATTTCATTTGCAAACGGTTTTTATTTTAATTTCTTTAAAAAAAAGTAGTTTTTCTTGTGCTCGCAAGAGTTAAGCAGCTCTCGGTATCAAAATGGATGGATTATCTAGGAAATTGGTGGGGGGCATTAATTTTTTCTAAGACTTGTTAGCTAGGTTTTCGAGGAGAACGAATCGAAGAATCTCGGATGCCCTTGGGGCGATTTCTTGAATGTATCATATTAATTTGTGAAAATAAAACTGATAAAATGGGTTAATATAAACAATATTTAATTACCAATATCATCAAGCGGTTTGCGAGCACGGATCGCGACAATATAATATATGTATATAGTCGCAATGGGTAGTGAGAGGCTAGAAAAAATAATACTAAAAATAATAATAATAATAATAATAACTAGTCATTCCTTAAATTCATACATGCCAAAACAGGGAGGTAGTTCGGTACTCTATCGGATGAATTAACGGTGTTTTATTTTTACACTATTGTTTCTCTTACTCTCTTAAGGTTAGTTCCTGATAATTATCTTAAAATTTAAGGTTATCATATCCCCTTATTATAGTTATTTTAGGCCAATAATAACTATGGCACGACCTCCATATAGTTTTGATTTTTAAATCCTACATTTTTTTAAACATTTTAAATGCGTTTTTATGTTTTAGATTTAAGGGACACAAAAGTTTAATATTTACTCCATTATTGTTTTGGGTAGTACTTTCTTTATCACAGTTTAATGCATCGGTATTAAGGTTAATATGAGTAGGTTAGTTAAGAAAAAATTTAGAGAAATAGCCCGGACAAAATATGAGAAAACTAGACTGATACATGTGGAAAATCACCCAACCATGATTTAAACTTTGAATCACCCATCACCACTGAGCCAGTATTTTGTAGGCCTAACGCTTTATACCGTGTGATCACTAGTGTGTTGTCATTACTCTTAAAATATCTGGCTTTCCAGACTATTCGAATTTTGAAGTGTAATTTTTTCGGTTATGCAAAATATTTTATTGAAAATTAAATTTACAAAATGTTTCACTTGGAAAGGATATTTTGAAAAAGTTAACAATGTCAACCAAGGTGTCTTGGGATAAAATGATTGCCTCATGACTCAACGTTCGTAGGTTCAAACTCAGCCGAGGTCGATAAATTTTTCTTGAGCGATAAGAATTCGTAGCACTACTCCTTTCGGAGGGAAGTAGAGTAGTTGATCCCCTGTTGGTTGTGGCATGTGAAATAGCCCTGAAAGGTATGTGAAAATACATTTCCCGAAAATTTGGTAGGCCATTTCACTCTCGTTCATAGAATTTCTCGTGTCCTGATGGTCAGTTGTTTCAGAAAGTGCACTTTAAATATCTCAAATTAAAAAAATAAAACAGCTATGTTAATTAAATTAGTTATTGAAAGTATAGAACAATAATACATTTTATAAATGGGTGTTTCGTTTGTTTGTTTTTTCCTACACATAAAAGCATTATTTACCAATTTTTAATTAATTAATTTATTTAAAGAATGTATTTAAAATTATTTTTCTTATATATATCAAGCTTCGTTTGGTAACGCTCCATAAATCTGCTATAACTAGAATATTTTGCTATGTTGTAACATTTCTATTGAGAACATACTTGTGTTATTGCGCTTATTTTATTTACTCCTATACAGCACGTTCAATACAGTGGGTGACAGAAACGTAGTGTGTACGGCTCTCTTTCGTAGAAGCTATGACGTCATAAATCTCGTTGTTAACGACACACGGACACGGGAATGTCATGTCGGGTCTAGCCCTGCCATGTGAGTATTGTGGCCTTCCCAACCAGTGTGACCAACATGATGCCACGTGACATCCCTACTTCAATGTATTGGTCGGGGGGGAATGTCTACGAGAACGATGGCTGCCTATTGTTACCGAAATAACCATTATTTTACCTGTCTGAAGTGGGGCTCGTTTTGGGTTTTATATAGTGGATATTTTTTGTATACTGCCCCTTTCCGCATGATTATAATAATGGTATTGGAATGAAGAAGATTGAAATGATACGAAATAAACACACATTTGCTTGTGAAATCATTTTAGGAGAAGCATTTCTCAGGACACCCAAGCAGTATTTGAAACCCGACCTCACCAACAAAGACAAACCAGAACAGATGTGATTGGTTCTTTTATCCATTTGCCCATTGATCTTTGTCAACTAATAAGCCCCCTCTATGAAACGTTTGTCCCCTCCATATTATATCATTGCTATAAAAGTTCTCACTGACCCTTCAAGTGAAGAATTATTGAGAATGCATCGTCATAATGTGTCGATATCAATGAGTGTGCCATATTTTATGGCTAACTAGTGGTGTCATTATGAAATGACGCAGGTGAAACTGTTTTGCTGATCTAAGTGGTGATATGTGTCAAAATGAATGAGAAGCTTTAGAGCCGTGGACACAAAACCTGATTGAGTTTATAGGTATTTAGTAGCGCTATTTGCACACAGCAGTGACACATACATTTTGAGGTTGGTTTCACCTTCAAATTCACACTACTTGAGAAAGTATTACTGTAAATATGTTAATTTTAATGTTAATCGTTTGATAATCAATCAATATTGGTTGAGTTTAGTCAAAACAATCTATTATATTTATTCAGTTCTTTAATTTTTTAGAAGTGCAAGAGCCCCATAGAAATTTGTTTTTGTAGAGATGGGTGGTTTTAATATAAAAAAATTAGCGTTTGCACCAATTCAGTGAAAAAAACCCTATAATTTGATGAATCTCTAAAAAATAATGACATTAGAATTTTCAAACAATTGGTTAAACTAGAAAAAACACAACGCTAAGGGTTTTAGTTAAACTTATTACATAAATTTAAGTTGTATTATCTATAAATAGGGATTATTAATATAAATAAACTAAATTCAATTTAAAAGAAAATGTTAAATAGTAATTATTATGAGAATAGCATTTTTTATTCATGTTTAACCTAAATATAAATCTAACTGATTTTGACAAAAATCAATGGGCAAATGGTTAAAAGAACCAATCAAGTCTGTTCTGGTTTGTCTTTGTTTGTGAGGTCAGGTGTCAAATCCTGCTTAGGTGTCTTGAGAAATTATTTTACTAAAATGTTTTCCCAAGCAAATGTGTGTTTATCTAGTATCAGTTCAATCTTCTTCATTCCAATACCATTATTATAATCATTCAGAAAGGGGCAGTACACAAAAAAATATATAATATAAAAAACCCAAAACGAGCCCCACTTCAGACAGGTAAAATAATGTTTACTTCCGTAACAATAGGTAGCCATCGTTCTGGTAGACATTCTCCCCCCCCCCCTCCCCTTCCGATACAATGAAGTAGGGATGACACGTGGCATCATGTTGGTCACACTGGTTGGGAAGGCCACAATACTCACATGGCAGGGCTAGACCCGACATGACATTCCCCTGTCCGTGTGTCGTTAACAGCGAGATTTATGACGTCATAGCTTCTACGAAAGAGAGCCGTACACACAATGTTTCTCTTACCCGCTGTTAAATAAGCTGATACATTTTTTAATTTGTTAAATGAAATAATGTTCACTGTCTGTTATGTACAAAGCGTAGTGTTACAATCGACCAAAAATACAGTATTATAATGTTACATTATATTTATTCACAAAGGACTAATTGTTATACAATTGATATATATGTTTCTAATATTACACATATGAGGCAGAACACCATGTTTTCCGATGTATCATAATAGGTGTAACACGACCACTGGACTCGGTCATAATAGGTAACCCGCAATCGTTTCCGATGTGTCGATTGTAATAGAGCAGATTTCAGTAGAATAATGGGGTTCTTAACTGAATTTATAGATAACTAAAACGCGGTTGTTGCTAAATTTCTGTTTTCCTACCTAAAGCAGCAGTTGGAAACTGTCACTATCTCGGATAAAAATTTAATGATTTTGAGTTGTCTGTTCAATTTTATTTCAATCACATAACTTTGAATCTTTCTGAGAGGTTAATGTGTCGTATGCCTGACTCAAGTTTATATAGTTGTATATTATGCCCTTATATTTGCAAGATATATTCAGAAGCAATGAAATTATAATGTGACGGGGGTGGGACAAAGGTTATTGGAAAGAGGGCAAAATTGACTAACTTATGCCAATAACTCTGGCTATAATCTAGAGTTTAATAGGTATGGGTTATTGAAAAGTGGTAGAGATGGGAATTGAAGTAAGGATTAAAAAGTCGAGAAAAATAATATTATTAGTTTGTATCTCCTAAATAGAAGAAAATAAACAATTAATAAGTCTATATTATCATTTTAATAAAAAACTAGGGTTTACTTTAAAAAATTAATTACTTAATAAGCTAACCAGAACTGACTCAGGATAAGGTTTCTTCATCTTCTGGTCTTAGCGAATGAAATTACTCTAACCAGTTATTATTACTGACATAAATTATTGAATAGAATCATCATAAAAATTAACTGATCAATCCCATTACTATTGTTAAATGCACACAGTAATGAGTGAGTCAAAGCGTTTTGGATCGTTTTATTTCTTATTATGTGTTTTACGTGCTTCAGAAAAACGCTTGATTCATTTACTGTACATACATTCTACAACGTTTTGAACATTCAATATTACTTAATTCAGCATTCAGTATGTTAAACATATAATCTGTATTTTAAGACTAAACATTATATCATAGGATTAAATAAAATGCAAATGCATTCTTTTAGCCTATTGGTTATGTCTTAGTACACCTGTCACAGCTCGTAGACATACCTACGCGTCTGATTGGGATATATCTTATACCAAAGGGAATTATTCCCTTGGAATTGATGGTAGGCTATCCCGTAGGGGTTAACAGGAGGGCATCATTCATAATAGGTTGTATTAGGTATCGGTAAAATATGGAACTTAACTCTCATGAATATTGCACAAAGCTACCTATCGTCACGGGGAGATATCTTGTCAATAAACCTTGATAAACTCAATGTGTGTAACTGGTATTCTAGAGCAGCTATTCTTTACCGGGGGGCCAGGAAAAGTGTTTTTTTGGGGGGAGGGTCATGGCTGCTAAAACATAATTTAAAATATTTTTGCTTATAACTGGAGTCAATTACCTAAATACTACGTTTTGGAAGAAATAATTCGACTATAGTATGCATGTAAGTACAGTAGACTATCGATTTTCCGGGGTAATGGAGGGAAAGCACGGATGATAGAAATCACGAATATTTCAAATAACCCCCATTTACCATCGCCATTAAAAATTTGCTGCAATTTGTTTCTACATATCTATGTGAAAAGAGATTTTACACAAAGGTAAATATTTAAACAAATAAGCAAAATAGACTCCGAATCGATTCCTGCATGCGATTAGCATTTAGTAATAAATTAGAAACAAGAATAGAAAAATTATTGGTAAGTGTTCAACAGCAGAAGTACCATTGAATACATTTAGGTAAGTTAATTTCTATTTTTTATATTTGTTCATTATTATAATCTGTAAGTGAAGCAACTATTCTAGAATATATCTTAATGATTGATATGTTAGTAAGAACTAGAGGGCTGCGAAAATATTTGAGGAAGTTTAGGGGGCCGCAATAATTAAAGGTTAAGAACCAATATTCTAGAGGATCTACCTCACACCATTCCCCACTTCTTCGGTGACTGGACTGTGATTTCCAAATTAATTTGTCAAACATTACTAGAAAATAACATTTTCAAAGACTACAATTTCTACATCGGTAGATTGCTGACACAAGGTGATAAGGACTTATACTTCTTCTTGGTGGTGAATTAGAGGTTGGTCATCGCTTGTCCACCCTCCCGGGATCTCTAAAAGAAAATATCAAAACAGTTTGTTTTACTGTACTTCGCACGGAAATGGCTTTCACTTATCGATAGGGACGTAAAGTTTCTTGAATTTTTATACAATAGCACTTACGTTATATGTTAACATTTGAATTTACTTAAACATTTTTTATTAGAAATAAACTTAAGAATTCTATTAATTACCCAATAGATAATCAAGTAAAACACTAATTTTAAGTATCAGAATGGTTTTAAGCCTTCACTGCTCCTTATCAGAGTTTGAAATTGACACAATATTAATAACTTGTCATTTATAGTAGAAACTATCTAATCATTATTTCTTAAATTTCTGTGTAGTTTCAATGAAATCCATTTTAAATAAATAAAAGATAGGTAGTTTTTGTAGTAAATATTGATCTAAGGATGTCACCAAACGAAGATCTAAGACTCTTCACAGGCATAAAAAAACCTCCGTTATTTTAAAACACATCAGTTATTTCAAAACATGATCTATGTAAAAAGTGAGAAAAATAGTATCCACATGTTCCTAAGTTATAGGTTAAAAATACCTTTAATTTAATGTTGCAGTTAAAAAATCAATATAAATTATTTTATTCATAGATATAACATTCTTAAAATAAATAAAAATCATTTTTAAATAGTCACACAATACAATTATAATATATATATATATATTAATAAAATGGTTTTAGTGCTTTTGAAGATTCATAGCTATAATTTCAATCAAATATTCTGCACTGTGTGGAGATTTTCCTTAAGCTGGGAGTAAATTAGAATAATTGATTATTGTGAGTGGAAATTATTCCAATTTTCACTAATATATTTTCCCATGCCATAACTTACCTAATCTATGGCATTAGGAACTTGAAAGCTTATTGCCGCACTTACAAACTTATGCCACCTATACCTAACTTGAGCTAATTCTATCCAGTCCACCTCATTACACCCTATCTCTTTCAGGTCAATTCTGATGTTATCTTCCCATCTGCATTTAGATCTTCCCATTGGTCTCTTCCAATAGGGGTTGTCAGTCAATATCCTGAACAAGGTTCTAGATTCTTCCTTTCACATTGCATGTCCTGCCCACCGTAATCTACGAGACTTGATTATCCTAACAATGTCTTGTGATGAGTAAACGTTATATAGCTCATAATTATGTAATCTCCTCCAATCACCAGTAGCCTCACCCCTTTTTGGCCCAAACATATATTAAGCACCTTGTTTTTGACTACCCTAAATGCCGTAACTAAAACTCAATATTAAATTTAAAATTTGACGTAAATTAAAATAATGCCATTTCTTAAAACAAAGTTATACATAGACACGTCCCTTTCAATGCGTACGCTAACCACAAAACCCACCCAACAGTTTTAACCCCGCACATTTTGTATTCAGAGGTCGTTTACAAAGGGGTACAACTAGTGTTTACCGGTCTCTTAAGAAACTGAATAATTAAGGAGGGAATTTATAGGACCAAAGGTGCTTGAAGTACCAGTCTAAAATGTTTTATTCTACACAGAGCTAATGTTCGAGTCAAAGTCCACCAGGAGGATAACGAACCACCCCAGGGATCACGCGGACTAAACGTCAAGCTCATCTAGTTTGGTTTTATGATGGCGAGAAGATCAGTGTTCGAATACCAACTAGGTGCACTGGAGTTTTTTTTCCCAATGTGGCTTACAGGGAGGGATTTCTTCGCAAAAATATAGTTACGTTTCATTTAAATTCCAAAACTAGCCCGCTTCAGTGGTATTCTGGTCTAATGCGCTAGTTAGGCAATGAACTAGACTACCGATGACGGGAAGGCCAAGGTTTGAATCTCAGTCGGGTGTTCTGAGGGTGGTTATTCTAAAGGTTTTCCACTCTCTCTCCACGTAAGTGCGGTTATGATTCCTCTAATTATAGCCCTCCCAATTGCTAAAACTATTAGCATAATTAGTACTTAAGAATATAGCCCAAACGGATAGTAACAAGGGGTGCTAAAAAAACTATAAGTACACTTTTGAAAATTGTGGCACGTAGCTGTCTACTTACTGCCCACACTAAAAACTATTAGCTGATTTGGACAGATATTAAAGGAGTTTAATAAATGTATGCACATTTATTAACCGTCATAAATAATTATTAAAAATAGTAAATTAAATTAACAATTTAACATTATTGTTAGTATTTATTATACTGTAGCTTTTATTCCAAATGGTTCAACTTGAAGCGAGAAATAGTACTATACTTTCTACCTGGTCTGAGGCCTTGAAGAATCTTTTAAATAAATACACTAAAAAAAAAACCTAAAATAATTTGGATGGAAAAAATTTCACTAGATTTAGATTTCATTTGTCAAAATTCATATTGTCTGTCAAAAGTGAGAACTTCAGAACATTTCACGTGATGGATTAGTTCCTAATTTTAATGTTGTCTTGTCTGGTTTCAGTGTTAGGATTAGGATATAGGCCTATACATAATATTAATTTGCTCTTAAAATCGATGAAATATCATTTTTAAAATCCTATCGACCATGGTATGATTTAACAAAAGTTTTCAATTTCTGAAGATCTTATTTGGAATAGGAAATTATGAAAATTGTTCTAAAAGAGATTCCAACTGTCAGATTTTTACCACGATTCCTAAATACGAATATGTTCTTCACGTCTAGCTAACATCCTTAATATCCAAATAAATATACTAATGTATAGGAAAGAGGAAGTTGTGATTTAGAGGAAATGCACTCGCACTTTCTTTGAGGTAGACAGGGAGCTAACATAAGGAAAATATATCTCAACAGACACAGCCAGGGAATCGAGCTCCGTCCCTCCTCTATGTGTTAAACTTAGACAAAATGACACTGACGTCCTAGTTCGTTTGCACATAAATATGTGTGATAATGCTTTGTTAATAACCATGATGATGACCTAAAATTTAAAAAAATTCTAATAAATGCCTTCAAATTCTCAATAAATAAATTAAAATGTATTCAAAATATTCATAATGAATACACACGACTAAATCCAACACGCACTTAAAGAAAGGGAACTAAAAATATACAATAGTTAATGAAAAGCCTTTTGACAACTAAACTCTTGCATTTTGCTAAATATAATATTCATTGACAAATATCGGGTTCAGAAAGAATAGCAAAGAGAGGGAGTTGTCTATGGTCCACCCTATCTTCTTATTCCGAAAAATTAATGGTTATAAATCTATTATAGGGTATTTATTGATGCATTTATAAGCTATCAATAGTTTAAAAAAATATACCTATCTAACATAAATGCCTAAACCTTTAAAAAAAAAAGCTTAAAATCATTCAAAAATAGCTAATAATGACGCTGAAAGGACGCAGGCCAGGGAAATATTACCTAAAAATAAAAATAACAGACATTGTAGAACTTTTTTATAGAAATTTTTTTTATAAATCAGGGGATTATGAAAAAATAATGTATTTTTAAATATGATTATTGTCTGTGAAGTACAAACAAATCTATGACATTTCACCAACATCTGAACCCTGGAAATAGTTTTCTAAACTGTCGGAAAATGTTATCCAGTCACTGTTTTGATCATACGTAGCACAGTATACATATATTCTCTTATTTATATTCTCTGATCGGGCTTACTCATTAGCATGAACTATTATGAGGTTTGATAATGAATCCTTTGCCCATCTCTCTAACGTACACACAGGAGTATAATTAATGTCACTCGGATGTTGCGTGAAGGTGCGTGTGTCTATGAGGGAAGAGAGTGAGAGGTATAGATATCGATTCTCGAAAACGTCTCTCATAATTACGTTAATAGTATCTCATTAGACAACAGGTGTTTGCTCAGGTGATCTCTGTTGAACTCTCGCGTAATTAGAGGATGTCGATAATATAGCGTGACATGTCAGTAGAAAACACGCTCCTTGGAACATAAAGAGTCATTCTCGCTATGTCTGGTTTGCCGTTGATAGGGTTGTTGGAGGTTCGAGTCCTGGCTGGATGTATGGAGGTGGTATTTCCTCTAACGGTTTTTCACTCTCCCTCACCATAAATTACCGGTACAGCTCCTCTAAATTCTACCTTCATTATCCCTTCTTCATTAGTTAAACGTGTGGCTAGGCTGAAGCAGAAGTAATACGTGGTGCATTATATATATATATGTATATTACCACAGCATCTTACTACCCATTCGGATTTTACACCTATATACTAATAACACTAACGGTTAAGGAATATGAAAGGCTTAGTTCAGAGGAAGTGTACCTGTATTTGTGTGAAAGGAGAGCTTAGATCCATTGAAGAAAAAAACACCCTCAGGTTACCCGACCAGGATCGAACCACGATCTACCCGTCTTCTGCAGTCTAGTCTAACACGAGTGTAACGCGTTAGACCATGCGGCCACCGAGGCGGCTAATATTTTATTCTTGTATTCATTGACGTTACAGACTTATAAATACTAAAACATGAGTTATCAACATCTGTGCTACCTATATCGGTGACCACATGGACTAAGAAATCATTATCGCAATAGACAATACTGCCTATGAAAGGGAGGTCGTGTTTAGAATCCCAGTCGGTGCTAACTGAGGTAGGTTTCTCCAAAATGTTTTTTCACTCTTCCTCCATGCAAAAGCGGATACAATTCCTCTAAATTAAGCCTTCTTGATCCCTAAATCATTTGCGTAATTAGTACATATGCGCATAACATGAGAAGGTACTGAGACGTGTTACTAAAAAATAAAAAAAATACTTAATACAACGAAAAGAGAGAAAAGTGTTGAATGAAGAAAATATATACAGTCATACCATACCATACAGTTGATACATATGTTCTTGATATATTTTGAATAATACCTTCACTCTAAAGTAGTTACACCTTATATACATATTATTTTATCCTAATAAAACCTGTATAACAAACACAAGATATTAATGATTTAGGGTTCCACCATATAAATACATCTTCACACTGCAGTCTTTCTGAAAAATATGACATGTAAGAAACTTCAAAACCACTTCAAAAAACATAATTTTAGCCCTAGAGTTTTTTGTCCTGACCCTGCTCTTAAATTACTTTATTTATTTTAGCAGAGCCATATCTTTGTTTATTTCAAGTTTTTTCTTATTGCTTAGCGATAAGAAGTTTCGTGTGAAATATTGCCGTGAATGGGCTTATTTCTCCTTTATTTGATTTATTTGAGAAAAATAGTAATTTTTTAACCCTTTTGTTCTACCTTATAAAACAAGAAGAAATTTAAGGTGCTCCAAAACAAAATAAATAGAAAATTATTTGTCTCAAAAAGTGATGAATTTAATAGATATGGAAGGATGTTGCATAATGTTGAGTTAAATACCCTGTACAGATGATGTTAGGGTTAACAAATAGGCAGATCATGGTGGGCAGGACATTTAACGCAAGGGTTCACGTTACTGACTGGCAAACCAATGGGAAGAGACCATTGGGAAGACCTAGATGCAGATGGGAGGATCACATTAGAATGGAAGAATGGACCTGAAATAGATAGGGTGTAGTAAGGTGGACTTAATAGAACTAGATCAAGATAGAGATAGGTTGTAATGAGGCAGACTGGATAGAACTATCTAAAGATAAGGATAGGGTGTAATGAGATGGATTGGATTGAACCAGCTCAAATTAGGGATAAGGTGTAATGAGGTAGAGTGAATATAAATAGCTCAAGATAAGGCCAGGTGGCGTAAGTTTTTGAATGAACTTTAAAACACTTAAGGGTAGCCATATCAGTAAATAACAATACATTTCTTAACTAATGATTTATTTATAAACATCTTCAACGCAGCTTGACACGCTGGTAGGTGACCCCTTTTTACATATGCTTACATACATATCAATAGGATAAAAGACACACAACTTTTAATACGAGAAAAGTAACAAAATTAACTTCAATTAAACAAAAGTTAATACTTTGAAATTTATAATTCTTAGGGCCGGTCTTATGACTCCTGGATAAATATTAATCTGGTAGATAAATATTTATATCTGGTGGATAAGTTAAAAGTGCGTCTTGGGACTGAAGATAGCATTTATCTGCCAGATAAAATGTATTTATCCATCACATTTGTATCGGGAGATTCAAGTACCTGATAACTTTTATCTCAAGGTTAAAATGGTTGTTGCCATAGTGACGCGTTTTTTTAATGAGGTTTCGTCTATCAGAATCTGTTTTCAGGTTAAAATCTTGGTTCACGTGTTTAGTAAGCACAGGCGTGGACTCCAACTATATAAAGTTAGAACACTTAATTCACACTTTTATATAAACTGACAAGCTATTTATAGAGCTATATTTATATAAGAACAAATTATCAAAAATGAGTACAATAAATGAAATTTTGTAAACGTTGTACCCAACTATTGACCACATTTTGGCAGACATCGAAATTAGTATTTGCAAGACATCTTTTAGCTTCTGCACCCACGTCACGCCATATGTTTCCTCGCACTCGTTTAACCGCCATTATTTAACAAATGTTGAACGTTCTCTCCACTCACTAGGTTGTAGCGGTTGCGTCTAGGCTTATACGCATGCGCACACCAGTAAAAGGAGTTCCAATATTGCTTTTTCTATGTAAAAATGAACTTATCCTACAGATAGCTATCCGGCAGATAAATTCATAAAACGGGTAAAATATTAAAGTGGCTGATAACCTTTAACTGGTAGCTAACTTTAACCTCCCGATAGCCATATTTAGCCAGTAGAGTGGCCCTAAGTCAATGAATATAAGTGGTAAGATAAGTGATCTTAAAATATCTTCTGTTTGATAAAACATTCATATAGACTACTTTTCAAATTTAAATATATATAAATATATATATATATATCTACTGGTACATATTATTTATTAATATATAATATATAAATATTATTTATTATTATATATAATATATAAATATTATATTCAATATATATTATTATATATTTATATATTATATAAATAAATATATTTAAATGTTAAACTAGGCGTCGTGAGAACATAATGCATAATGAAGAGCTACTTAAATAGATAATTAGCGTTTCAAATCTATAAAACTGAGATTAATTACTTGAGGGCTCATTCTGGTGACATATGACACCTTTTATCCGCAAATTTTGGCACTATCTTCGCCAACATAAGGTGGCGGCTTGGTTGGTATAAATCGTTGGCGTGCTGAATCGATGGAGTTTATTTGATATTAAAAAATTATGATTCAATTACTTTTTTCGAAATAAATACATTAGCATTTCATTTTATGCATATACCATATATATAGATAGATAGATAGATAGATAGTATTTTAACAATTCGTCCCATTGGTAATTACATCATCGAAGATATTTGGGGATTATTTTTTTACACTTGATGAAATATAACAAGGATATTTTTATTTAATGAAGTAGAATCCACGTAGCAACGACTCCAAACTCTAATGGTCATATAACGGACAGCCACCCATGTTGCAAGCAATAATGAAACTCTCTCAAATAAAGAAACCGCTGACGTGGCGAGAAGAATTCAGGGAAATAAAACCCCTGACAACGCAATGCCGACAGAAAAGGGAATGATAATGGTTATGGAAGCATGTTACATGACAACTCCTAACTTTGGTCGTTTTCAGTAACATAGTATAAAATAGAGCCTTGTGTTGACTGAAGTTTGAGAGGGAAGCCGGCTAATTCCAAAATATACTTACAGAAATGTAATACCTTATTTTCACTCTCTCACTTTTTGAATAACTTTACCTAGTTATTTTTAGTTGGTTTTTATAGACTTTTTTTTTCTGACAATACTAGTTGAAGTACCCAGAGTGGTCAAGGAGATATATACTTAGTTAAATACGTTAAAAGTAAATTTAAAATTTATAATTCTGGCTTTGAGGTCACATGTTGGTGTACTGTTTTCTCTAATTTACTGTATATATCGCGTAACGCTCATGTTGGACAAGCAATTTCTTATTTTCATCAACATTGCTTTGCTTTTGACTAGGTTTTTAATTAATATAAGAAATCTAATCCAAATTTTGAAATTTCGTCTTAAAGGTGCACATATTTGTGCAAAGGAACAATTTTTTTTTTAATTTCCTACTTATGCTTAAAGTATATGTCGTACAATACTTATCACAGACAAACCCTTCATTTTATTATAATAGTTAAGTGAAAAAAATATCTTCCTTTTACTGAGTCTGTAAATATTCTATAAATTAAACCGGTGTACAGATGGATAAGATAGAATTTGAAGGGTGCCTACATACCCTTATTTATAGAAAGAGTCGGACAATATTTGGGAAAATAACCTCAGTACACCCAGCTTTGATTAAAACCCCAAGTTTACCATCAAAGACAAACTAGAACAGATAATCTGGAAGGTCAGGCGAAGTAAAATATTCTATTTTAATGTCAGTGTCTATTTTGTACTCGTAGTTAATGAACAACAACCTTGTTTCAGACAGTTAATTTATCATTAATAAAGGTAGAAAAACCACTCCGGTGATTGCGTGGTTTAATGTGCTACTCTCGCAGTAGACTAGACTGCAGAAGACGGAGAGATTTGGGATCGATCCTGGTGGGGTGCATTGAGGTTTTTTTTCTAAATTGGTTTTCTACTCTCCCTCCACGAAATTTCGCGTGAAATTCCTTTAAATTAAACTTTACTAATCACTTATTTGTAGCCCAGTTTTTTGATACATTAGTCAGTACAAATGTACCGTTGCCCAGGGAACGCCCGAATGTACTAATCTTACAACCTTTACATGGAGGCTCTTTCCATGTGCCGATGAGATGATGTGATGATAGTGAGTATGATGGTGTGAAATCAGTAGAAACACTTAAACTTAACTTAAGTCTAACTAAACAAGCCCTGGTGACCTTCGAGGTAGCTCCCCTTTCAGGAAAATTACCAGAGTACCAGCTGGGAATCGAACTCGTGACTCCTAGGCCTGTAGCCGGGTGCACTGACCATTACACCATTGTTTCAGTTCTCGTTGACATAATTATGGATATTTATATCTTAAAAAGTATTTTAAGAATTTTTCCCATACCACTCAATCCAAGACATTTTGAACAATTTATATTCCATTACAAATAACATTCAACATCTGCCATGAAATTAAATTGACATCCCAGATATAATCTTGGAATCTATGACGAAGGCAGTGTCGGATAGTTACGAATTTAGATCGTAAAATGGAGTTAGTGAATTCTCCGTTTCAACTCTCCGTCCCCATGTATTTAGACGTACATATATACTAATGTATATAGCGGCGAACAAGTTCTATGTAATGATTATGAGGCCCGGAAATGACGGTACTATGGAACGACAGAGAGGATCGGTCCAATGTTGAGGAAATCGTTATTCTGAAGCTGGCTTCCATTGCCCTGCGTGTGTTGTGGGCGTGCATGTGTGTGTTTGCATGTCCTGGTGCGTGGTTTGAATGCTTCAGTCAACATTTTACACATTATAGGCCTAGCGACCTTAAAAAAAATTCGCAAATAAGGTTTTATTTTGTAAAACAATTAATTTCAACACCACGATTATTAAATAATTAGAGAGTTTGATTTTTATTTGAATCCTAAAATGTGAACTTTCTGAAATCACTAATTATATAATTACATGATTTACAAACTAACATAAATCTAGAACAGACATCATAACTGTGAAAGGGGAAATCCATATTCCACCGATATTTTTTTTTCAGCTATACCATGAATTGAACCTGGGCCCTTAGATCAGTAGACAGACACACTATCGACTGAGCTAGGGTGTTGGACATGAGAATTTTTTTAAATTGCATCTACATCAGTCTGTAGGTAGGATGGGAAAACAAAAGGGATAAATTACATGATGTAATCTACCTCCATTGCACCCAGCCCAAAATCTTCTTAGCTATTAGTTATTATTATTATTAATTATTATTATTATTATTATCGTTATTGTTAGAACCACGTCTTGTCAAAGGTGAAGGAAGGGTTTGGCAATCAGATAAATCTGTGCCGGGACTAAGGATTTAACCCCGCACCCCCTTACCCCTAGACCACCAGGTAACCTACAAACTATTAGTTACAAATACTTATATTAATAATATTACTTAAATGTATGTTAATACCCCAGGAATGCAAAATAACAACCTTAACCTCTCAACAAATTTGTTTCTGTAGAATATTCTTTAGAATATTTTAAAATGGGTTTTCAAATAAGTACTATTGCTAGAAATTGTACTTTTAACACGTATCACTAATTAAATAACACAAGTTTAAAAAAACTATAAAATAGACTTGTATTTTCTCATTTTAAAGCTTAGCATAGGTCTATTACTTTGATTATATTACATCCTAAAAATTAAATTGAAATAAATTAAGGATACTACATTATCTATTTTATGAGTCAATAAAATCCTATACTTTTTTTGATACAAACAGAAATTGTTTAAGATTAAAATTTTGTTTATTTTGGGACTTTTTATATTTAGAAGTTTTTTCCTCACATCCAGGAAAATTATTAATATTGGGAAAATCTTTGAACTAGTGCTCATGATGAATATTTACCTTTTATGTGTGTCCGAACCCAAAATAATACAATTTTACATTTCTATTCCCATATTCGTTTGCTTGTCTTTCCATTTGTCCCTGACCACAATTCGGAAACGGTTTGATAGATTTGGTTCAAAATTGACATATGGAAGTTATGGGAGATATCTTAGGGCCTTATAGATAGTAATTTTTGACTGTGGCCTTCAAACTAAGGACGGCTTAAAATGGATTATTTTTTCAATTCTAATTTTTTTAATGACTGATTTTAATTAAAATTGATATCTAGAGATTATTTGAGCTCCCAAAAAACAATTTTTAGCAGATTATAGGATAAACATTCTTTAAAGGATAGTTTATTGACGTGTGATTTTGAATAATTTGGAATATTTTGAAGATGACTTTAATGATTTTGTTTGAAATGTATATTTGAGGAGTGTTTGACATGACAAATAAAATTGTATAGGGGGTAAATCTCGTCGGAAGGGAGTTAGATTGACATTTTTTATTCTAATTTTTTATTTAAATATATTAAAAAATGGGTTTGGCAATTTAAAAAAAAAAGTTTTATACGTACTTGTCTTTTTACATTATATATATATGTTTTTTAGTAATAAATCGTCTCTAGTAGTTTATTGATGATTTATTTTTGTGATTTTTTTATAATACTTTGACGATTATTTCAGATAAGTATAGGGGGATTATTTTACATGATCGATAATAACAGATGTATATTTTTTAATACATTAATTTAAGGGTTGTTTACTTAGAAAAATGATAGAGAATCTGAAATCTTTCTATTTTTGCCGTGGTCATCATCATGAATTCTCTCCAACCTGTGGCCAGGTCCCTTTAGTAAAATGCCTCCATCTCCCTCTATCCTTTCACCATTCTTCCTCTTTCACTCTTTTCCAGTCTCCTCCTCTTACTTTCACACTTGCTGCTATCTGTTCCTCCAATCTATTTCTTGGTCTCCCTTGCGGTCTCTTCCCTACATCATAGCCATCAATCTTCTTGGAATTCTCTTCCCTTCCATCCTCATTACGTGTCCATACCATCTCATTCCTGCTTCCTCAACTACCGCATGCACCTCCAGTACCCAGATTCTTGAGCGTACGTCATCGTTCCTGACCTTTTCTCTTCTGGTGGCAGCTAGCATGCGTTTTAAAAACTTCATTCCCATGGCCTCCACTTTCCTTGTTTCTCTTTTATCAAAAGACCAAGTTTCCTATGCATACGTAACTATGAGTGTGAAGTATGCTCTATGCAGTACTTCCCTATACTTTAGGGGGTACTTCTCTTTTCCATAATAGATCTCTTCGCATACACCTGTAGAAAACTTCTCCCTGCTGGCCTCGTCTCACTATATTTTCTCTGCTGCCCCCTTTTGCCTCAATCACACTACCAAGATATTTCACGCTCTTTGCTTCTTTCAAATCTACTCCATCCAGTTCCATCACTTTTCTTGGTCTTGTTCTTTGCCATATCATCACCCTCTACACTTTTCACCATATTAAATTTCATTCCACACTGTTTCACCTTTGGTATTGAGCTCAAATTGATATTTTGAAATATATTTTCATGATAAACATGAATACGTTCTTATTTTTACATAATATATTTTTTAAACTACCATAATATTATTTTTATTATCTTTAAAAGATTTGAACGATTAGGTTTAAAATTTATATCCGAGTAGTTTTTTTTTGTTATTAACAAGATGAGTTTATTCTTATGAGGAGAACTTACTTAATGGTGGTTTAATAAAAACCTATTTTTAAATATTATCTTCCAAGCTAGATAATAAACCATATGAGAATGTTTTTGAGATTATGTTGTGCAGTTTATTTTTACTAGTTACAAAAATTTAATCATTTAAATGGACGTTAAACAAAATCAATTTACTAATATGCTGTTACTTAATGTTTTAATAAATCATAAAATGCTTAGAAGATACACGGTTTATTGTTTCTTTGGTGGTTGAGATAATTAAAAAAAAGTAAGATTAAATATCTTGCTCACTTATGGAGAAGAAGTGAACCAGAAAGGTCTATTAGATTGGTTTTCATTGGGCTACGTCATACTGTGTTTAATTAAAATATCGGTAACAGGACATTTTCTATACTGCGACGGGAATCGTGGCGCAATTCTCTCAAGTAACTTTAAAGAAGTAAAGTTAAATGGAAGAGGGTTTAGTAATGTAAGAGGGAATAGAGACGATAACAATATCTATAACATGTCCTTGCCATAGAACTTAATTCCTTATACATATTTTAAAGGTAACATATTAGATAATTTTACACTAAAAAATAGTCTTTTATTTTTATTTTTAACACCACGTCTTACTATTTTAGAAAAAAAAATTAACATTGTTTCTTAATAACTTTTCAGTGTTCAGGCTATACGCATATGTACTAATTACGCTAGTGTGCTAGGTATGAGGAAGGTTGAATTTAGAGGAAGTGCACTCACATTTGTGTGGAAGAAGAGTGGAAAACAATTTAGGAGAATCCACCCTCACTTCACCCAACTGGTATTCAAACCCCGATCGCTTATATTATTTATTGGATGTCTAGTATATTTTTAAATAAGTGCCTTAGACCCATGCAGCCACCTTAGCAGGTAGAGAGAAAATGGAATCATCTATGATATGTGCTCATGTGTTCATGTTAACAAAATATCCAAGCTATTGTTACCACCAACTCTACTACCTCTTATCTACGGCCACACTAGACTAAAAAGAATGTGGGAGGTAAACTAAATGACAAAGAAAGCATGACATTAGCAACAATTAAATAACAATATGAATGTTTTATTCAAGATAACAACAGAAACAATAAATTACATGGCCTCAAATATCCATCGGAAGTATGTTGGAAATCATATCACTGCCATAATGTGAATGTTTCCACATCAAACGTAATTTTTAAGTAAAATCGGTCTGTCTTGAAGAGAAAACAACTCGACCAAACTACACTGTTAGCTTCACAACAGTGATTATTGAAAACACAACCTAAAATGTTTGACCATTTAAACAAATCATAAGTTTATAAATATCTAGACTGATATTTATTTGAATAAAAAAATAAAGAGCCTAGTGGGCATCTTTTAAACGGATATCAAAGTGTCTGCTTCATCACATTGAATACAGACGGGGTTACTGTTATGTTTAACATCACACAGATGTTTATATAAACACGAGAGTTTGGCTTTCCGGCATTAAGTCAAACTCCCGCGGGACTATTTAATTTCGACACAAAAGTTTACGTTAGCAAGAACTCTTCTTGTTAATAAAAAAATATTACATACAAAATGACTAGTTAGACCACAAGTTATTTCAATTAAATCATTTGGAAAATTATTTAGTCTAAATCAAACAATCCGCTAACTTTACGTTAATTCAAACAACAATTAAATATAAAACATTATACAAAAAAAAGGAGGAATTTACATTTACTTGGTGATTAAAACTTTTTCAAATTAAATTAAATACTTCTAACAAAACAAGTTAATAAATGTGGCAATCTAATATATACGTGACTTCACTGATACTAGCGCCCAAGTGGCGGCAAAACAAATTAACTGTCTCATAAAAAAATAGCAAATAATTTACCCTTAGTTTGGCTTATCCAAAATATTACATTACATTAATTCCAAATTGAATTAGCCATAATTCATGTCTATTAAATGAACTTCGATAAAAAAAATAACACAATACGTCACCATCCTGTGCATTGTCCAAGTCCAGGACAGGACCTCTCCAGACGGCGATGAATAAATAAAGTCTAAGACATGACTTCTCTTGAAGGTGTAGAATTATAATTGTCCCTGAGTTTAAGAACCGCAAGGTTTAAATAGTGTTTCTAGTCACTTAGGAAAGAAAGGGGGGGGGGGGATTTTCACATTGGTTGATGGCTTTCAACGGTCATTTTTCAAACATGCAGACGATCACACAGTCCTTGACAAGTCTAGGATTGGCCAGCTGCCTCCAACACGAGCTGCATAGGTGTTAGAGCTCCGTTGGTTGGTAGAGGTGACGAACAGAAATCACTCGATAAGTTGGTGGTTGGATTTGTCCTGCACGCCGGACACCAAGATAGTTCCATTTAGTTGATGGTCTCAGTCAGTTCCGATTTGACCTGTCCGCTCGGAACCTTGGCTGTTGGCACACGGCGGCTGGTATCTAACCTCCTCATCGACTTAGGACGCGAGGTGGCGTTCCAGTCTTAAAGGTTGTTCTAGCCAGAAGAAATACAAGCGGTAAGTACATGAACATTTTGTGATTGTGAGGGAGTTTCGTTCTTGATTGAATTCGTACGGATTAAAGACAGTCTACATGGGACTACAATAGAGAAACTTACGATTGCAGAAAGTTTATTATTATTGAGGTTTCATATGGAGTGGGTAGTATGACTCTTGAGGGAAACCTACGCGTGACGCTTAAGATTAGGGGGGGGGAGTAGTATTATGTAGTATGTTGCAATGTTACACTATAAATATTTTTGCTGTTTTATATTATCTCGCTTATAATAAACATAAATTGCACCAGTTTATTATAGTATTTGACGGGTAGTAAAAACACCAAATCTGGGTTTTAAAAAAAATTGTTAGTAAAATGGTTGTCTCATTCACAGCAAATGCGAAATTACATATTAGAACAAGTGCCTTGGAATTAATCTATCGCTTTAAAACGTGTTTATTACTCAATTATTTGAGGTTCACATCCTTGTACAATTTAAATGATCTCATTCCTTAATTGTTCTCATTCATCCAAGGTATTAAACATTCACTTTCTGAATTGAGTGACTATATCAGCACGTGGTTTACACACTAAATTAAATCTAGAACAGACACAATAACTATCTTCCGGCTATTCATCGCTGTGAAAGAGAGAGCCCACAATTCACATTTAAAGAATAAAATATTTTTGGCCATGCCAGAAATCGAACAAGGAACACTTAGCTAATTAGGCAGATATGCTACCGGCTGAGCTAAGATGTCAGACTAGTTCTTTTTAATCAAAAGAGCAAAGTTGAGATTAGGTTCAGTTAGAGTATTAATAATCTAAATAAGTATATGTGCCTATGTGCCTCAAATCTTAGTAACAATTACTTCCAGCACAATTGTTCGCTAACATTTTGATTTTAAATTAGTAATAATAGAGGATGGAATAAACCTGGTAACATGTCGATCTCAAGTTTACAGCTATCCTAAAGTTCAGCCAACTGAGATTCAAATAATGTTTTATAGATCGTTCTAGCATGATAACTTAGAGCGTTACAGGTACCAGAATGAACCATGTCCTAACAAAGTGTCTTGAGTGTGATTACACGTGAGTAGTTTTAAATAATTCTACTGACCCATCTAATGTTTCTTTTACCCCATTAGATTGAATAGTCAGTAGCTTAATGAAATTAAAGTGAGTCTTATAATCTAATAGAATAGTGATACTGGAACACCTTAAGTGAAAAACTGTATTTTAATAACAACAAAATTGTATTTTGTATATTTATTTCATTTTATTTAATATAATACAATATTATCTTCTCAGAATGTCTTTGGATAACTTGGCATTTTTCTATTTATTTTTTCTGATCCACTTTCACTTTTTGTATTTCCTATTTTATCTTCTTTTCTACTGTGTTTCTTTTTTTTGTCCTTTTTACACCTCTGTCGGCTGGTATTCCCTATGGTGTTTTTACTCTTTAAACAGAACGACTTCCACATCTAATCATCTCCCCCCTTTGTGCTGATTCCCCACGCATTGTCCATTGGTCTAAATGCTGATCTACCTTTTTATCTCTGTCTTGTGGTCACATTTATTTCCTTTCTCTAGAGCCTGTTCTCTTAGTCTCCGTTTATTTACTGCTTTTTGTGTCTATTTCTTTCCACGTGTTCAATTTTTGCATACGTATGTATATCTTCGTCTTCCTCTTCTTTTGGTTTTCTTTGTTCTAACCTACATATCAGTCCGCCCACCCATTCACCACTTTTTTTTTTTGTCTTTGCCTGCTGGTGTTTCTTTGCACCTTCAGCATTACTTATACCTTCCGTATTTCATGTTATCTTCATCCTTTACTCCTCTGCTCCGTCTTCTCTATCTACGTTTGTCACTCTCTCTTTCTAAACAGTTTTTCATTTTTTTTTTTTTTGTCTTCCTTCACGTCGTCCCTTCTCTCGCATCCTGCGTGTTTTGCGAGTATCCTCTTTGAACCCTCAACACATCAAGCAAGATTAAACTAGTTCGTTCACTAATGCATGCAAGTTGGGATTCTCAGATTAGTTTGAAGACCTCTCTTATCTTTCACGTGGAACTAGGGGGAGAAAATTACTTTTCTAGATTCACTTGATGCATTATAGGACCTAAAACTTTGAGTTTTAAACCTAAATATTTGTATGAAATTTTTTTTGAATTAGCTGTGTGAATCACTCTTCTTATGATTTTAGTCTTTTGAATTATTATTATTGCAGCCTCATTCACTGAACGCACTCCTTTTTAAAGTACTTATTGGATAGAGGGTAAGCAACCTTAAGGTTGGCTTGATATACTTCTTCATCCATCGGTAATAGCGAAAGAAACTAATACCTTCGGTTGGTTAGTGTTTTCCGCTGCACCCTCTGAGAGAAAGCACATTTAAGGGAAACTAGCACAAAATGACATACTATTTTTGAGTTTTGAATTGTATTATAAAATATTATATTTCTAACTTTTACCAAATTATAATATAAAATAGTTTATAATATATATTTAAAAACATCAAAAACAAATGTACTTATTTGGTAAAAAATATAATAATAAAATTATAAACTATGTTTTCTTATACTAACTGTATGTATAAGTGCGTATAGCCCAAACGGGTAGTAAGACGTGGCGCTAATAATAATAATTTATGTATAAAATGAAGTAGATTAAATCTAACAGAGAAAAATATTGAGGTCAATAAAACCGAGCCTTCTATTGTGATTTATGTTATTTTGCATATTGTTAATATGTCTTAAAAATATCACAAAATAAATTTTTGCATTATTAGCAAGATCAGCACACTCATTATGAGTTGACATTTTGCAATTTGAAAATATTATCTATAATTACCTAGGCCTTGATTAGTAAAATACGTAATTGCATTAAAATACGACATAATCTTCATTGGATCAAGCGTCTGAATGATGTATTTTTTAACTTCAAAACATTATATTTCTAAGAGCTTATCTTGATCATCATGATAATGTCTTTAATTGATCAAATTCATCGAGTTTTTATGTTTTGAATGATGCTAAGGAGGCCTTACGATGTATGAATATGTGTTTTCTTTTTAAATTGTTGGGGTGTCTGAAATAATTTGATAAACTTGGTCCAACGTAATACATTAGGACTGGTTGTGGCTTGTTTCAATAGTTGTATGAGATTTTCAAGAGAGTTTGTTTCTTCATATGTATAATCAGTGCTAGGCCTAAACGTGCGCCTATTTTGACTATTAGAATGATATAAAAATTATCGTATAGGGTAAAATTACACACTTTCATGTTACCCTTTTGGTATGCCATTTTACCTTAAATCACAACTTATAAAATAATGTAATAATACACCGAGGGGAAAACTATTTATTATAGTTTATTCTATGTCAAAAATATAGATTAATGCACTTAAGTAACATTAGTCATGATTACAATAAAATTCCTCACCTTTTAATATGTTTGTTGACAATGAAAAAAAGAATATATTCAACTATGAAATTTATACTTTTGTTTTAGTAAAGTCTTAAATATCTTCTGTGGATAACGGTCATTTACAGAGTAGCTATGATTCTAAATATGGTGTAATCCAATATCCTTAAAGTGGAATAAAATATTAACATTTGTGAGAAATTGTCATTATGTAATTTAACTCAAGTATATAATATTTGGTTAGTTTCTTCTATTAGGGAAGTTTTGAATCATTGCAGTGCTTTCCCGTAAATTTACTCATTGAATGTATATAAATGAAATAGAAAGTTTTCAAAAATTCTCCCGGAAAGGTTATATCATATCACGTTTTTATTTTTATAATCTTAGGTTGAAATTTAATTTACGACTTTAATTTCCTTTCAAAGGAAGCCTTCCATGTATTGTTAACTCTCAGTAAAAATCCATTGACCTTAGCTGAGTTTGAACTCTTGAGTCTTGAGGTGAGCAGTTCACCACAGCACAATCGAGGTCAATTATGGTATTTGGTATTTACAAGGTCACATATTATTATGCGTTTAGTTATTTAGAGGCTTGGTTAATTACATAAAAGCTACTGTCATATGCTGATTGGAAGCTCTAGTTCACTTAAGTCGAATACGTAATGACACTTGACAAAGATAAGTTTTAGTTATTCATTGTGATAAACTCATAATAACAGACCAGAGGTAAACTTGATTCTACACTAAAATCAGGCATTGAGCAATAGTTAGAGCTAGGAATTATCTAGTTTCCAACCATAAACTCTCCACAAACCCACCTATCTTTCAGGGGGCCTAACTTCGTCAAGTGTACCACACACTATGTGAACGATAAAGAGGAGAAGGAATGGGTAATTTTGGTTCTCGGTTAAAGTGGACGTGATGTCAAGTTTGAAATACAAAACCTCTGTCAGCGTGTTACTACGTGTTCGTTTCCTGCCCCTTGTAATTACAAATTTGTGTATCTATGTGTGTGTGTATGTGTGTGTGTGTGTGTTGTAACGTTTGGTGGGCTAATTTTAAGGGAGGCAAATGAAGGTCATTTGCTCAAAGTTGGTTAACGTCGCTACTTGCTACTTAGTAGGCTTGTTAGTCTCTTGGAAAGAGATGTATGTTTCTAACTTTATAGGTAAATGAATACTTAGCATTTAATTGTTAGGAACTATACGAGAGTTTATATTACTTAATCGACCTTAAAACTATAGGTAATCTTTATTTAAATACATCCCTTCTATTTATAATTAATATTATTATTATTATTAGCACCGCGTCTTACTACCCGTTCGGGTTATACGCACTTACGCTAATGTGTAATGGTAGGGTGATTGTGAGATGAAATGGAGGACCTACAGTTTAACGTGGAATCCGAACCACGGTGGAGGCCTGGCATTCATCACATTCATAAATTGTGATTAATACACATCTTGTCAGAGGTGAAGGAAGGGTTTGGCAATCAGATAAATCTGTGCCGGGACCGAGTATTGAGCCCCGGAACCTCAGCACAGAAGTCTGACAGCTTACCCCTAGACCACCAGGTCACCCTTATAATTAATATTAATAATGATCTACTATATATATAATATATAAAGTACTTTTTATCATTAATTACGTTTTAATTAAATCATAAATATCAATTTTTCCCATACAGTATAATATCTTGCTGTTTGAGAAAAGAAAACTATTAAAATAGTTTTTGACATAACTACTGGTAAATTAATGTGAAACAAATTATTTTTAATTAATTAAAATATATGTTCAATACAACTACCATGAAAAATAGCAAGCTTACCTTGCGTGTTTTCACTATGGTGTAACCTAAAATATGAGGTCATAGTGTAATCTGTCTCGGAAATACTACCGCCTCTCAGGCTAAACGAGGTTTACATAGATGTTGAATACATTGTTTGATTGAATGTTGACACTTTAATCTCATAAATATAACATTATTTTTAACAATAATATAGCCTTCAATTTTTTTTCTTTCACTTTCATGAAAATTAATATTATTTACAATATTTTTGATTATAAAACTGTTTGTTATTATTTAAAAGAATAAGACTCATATATTATAGTAGTAAACCTGTAATATTTTTAGTTAATGATGCACTTAACCATTATCATATTTATTTTTTACCGTAACATTATTTAATTTAGTAATTAGGTATATAGGTGACCTGGTGTTCTAGGGGTAAGGTGTCAGACTTTCGTGCTGGGGGTCCGGGGCTCAATCCTCGGTCCCGGCACGGATTTATCTGATTGCCAAACCCTTCATTCACCTCTGACAATATGTGTATTAATCACAACTTGTGAATGTGAGGAATGCCAGGCCTCCACCGTGGTTCGGATTCCACGTTAAACTGTAGGTCCTCCATTTTATCTCATAATCACCCTACCACTGCACATTAGCGTAAGTGCGTATAATACGAACGGGTAGTAAGACGCTGTGCTAATAAATAAATAAATAAAATAAATTAGGTATAGTTTAATACATATTATTCTTACTTACTCTATGGCTTTATCAACTAAAAGATTGATCGCCAGTCTTACAACAGAACGCCACCTATCTCTATCTTGAGGTTGCCCTATTCATTAAACCCCTATTTCGTTCAGGCCTATTGTAATGTTACCCTCCCATATGCGTCTAGGTCTTCCCCATGGTATCTTCCCATTGGGTTTGCCAGTCAGAACCCTGAACAAGGTTCTACAATCTCCCATTCACGCTGAATGTCCTATCCACCATGATATACGAGACTTGATTATCCTAACAATATCGTGGGATTAATACATTATGTAAACTTCTCCACATACCAATAGCCTCATCTCACTTTGGGCCAAAGATCTTCCTAGATACATTTTTTCGAACACCCTGAATTTGTTTTCGTCATGTAAAGTAAGAGAATACTTTTCACACCCATAGAGAACAACTGGTAAGAGTATTGTTTTGTAGGCCTATATTCTTTGTTTTTCATTCATTTAAAGCAGGTGAGATGTAGAAATCTTACTCACCGAATGAATATTATTTTATTTTAAATAAGTACTTTTATATTAATTTATATTCCAAATCTGAAGGAAAAAAAAATCCAAAATTGCATTACTATCTTAAACTGTGAATGCACCCCACTGATCTGGAATATGGTGCGTGTATTTTACTGTTAGACTCATCATGGATCCTTATTTTTTTGTATCAAACAAGACTGTCTTTTACAGATGTACACGATGCTATGATTGCGTATTGTACAGGAAATGGGTGTGTCTTTTACTTACCCCGATGCACTTTCCGCCCTGGTGCGTTCGAATGCGACGTGTCTTTCCTTTATTCTTGGACCTTCCTTCCTTCTCTTCCCTTGTAAACCCCTCCTCCACCCTTTCATCCCCGTTTCCTCATAAAAACCTCTCCTTGACAATTATGGCAAGGCAACGCCCCATGCCTCTGCGAACAATATTTGTGTGCTTTGTAGGCAAGTATAGGAACAACATGTTATATTAGTTTCAAGGGAAGATGAACTATCCACTTTAAAGTAGTTTCAAAGAGAGGCGATAAGCCTCATAATAATTTCAAGACAAGGGGATTAACCTCATATTAATTTCAAGTATCAGTGATGAGACTCATACTAATTTCAAGACGAGGGGAGGAACCTCATATTAATTTCAAAACAAGGGGATGAACCTCTTATTATTTGAAGGGGAGGAGATGAACCTCATATTAATTTAAAAACAAGGTGATGAATCTCATATTAATTTGAAGGTGAGGGGATGAACCTCATATTAATTTAAAAAATCAATGTGAGTGAATCTCATATTAATTTGAAGGTGTTATAGGGGCATAAATCCTCTATATTAATTTCAAAACAAGGAGATGAACCTCATATTAATTTCAAAACAAGGAGATGAACCTCATATTAATTTGAAGGTGAGGGGATTAACCTCATATTAATTTAAAAACAAGGTGATGAAACTCATATTAATTTGAAGGTGAGGGATGAACCTCATACTAATTTAAAAACAAGGTGATGAACCTCATATTAATTTGAAGGTGAGGGGATTAACCTCATATTAATTTAAAAACAAGGGATGAACCTCATATTAATTTGAAGGTGAGGGGATGAATCTCATATTAATTTAAAAACAAGGGGATTAACCTCATAATAATTTCAAGATGAGGGGATGAACCCTTATAATAATTTCTATGTGAGGGCATGTACCTCATATTAATTTCAGGGTAAAGGGACGGAATTCGTATTAATTTAAAGATGAGAGGATGAACCTGAAATATATTCTAATGTAAGGTGATGAACCCATAAAGTTGAGATAATATTGCTTAATTTAAATTAAATTTGATATTGTGAACCTCAAGTGGGGTCAAGTTAAGAGGATGAATTTTGTACTAAATTTAAGATGAGAAAATGAACTGTGTAATGGTTTCATAATGAGTGTTTTAGGTTTGTAGTAGTTTCACAATAAGAGGGTGCTTTTTGAAGTGGTTTCAAGTAAAATATATTAGCTTTGTAGTAGTTTAGAGTTAAATAGTTTATTTGTAGTTGTTTGACATTTAGGAGAGGAACATGATTTTAGTTTCGAAATTAGAAGATAAATATTATATTAGCTTACAGATAATTATATTAACAAGGTCGTAGATTCAAGATAATGAAATAGAAATTATATTAAATTCAGGCCTAAGTGACAAATATGATTTTATTTAAAAATCTGATGATGAAATGGATAGTTTTTCAAAATTAGATGATTAACTTTTAATTAAATCCAAGTTGAGCTGATTTTATTTCATGATAAAAGGTTACACATTATATTAAATTTATCACTTTGTGGTGAGCCTTTTAAGGATTTCCCAATTAGTTTTTCTAATTGTTACTCTTAGCACGATATCATATTATCTTATTAAATATGTTATATTATACTCGTATATAGCTAATTTATTCAGAAAACTGATCTTATATTGTAGATTCAAGGAGTTTGTATTTTTGTCCATACCAGGCTTTTGTATATTTCATTTAATGTTCAAATGTGTTTAAAATCTAGGTGAATGAATTTATTTGATAAGGTAGTTTTCATATAAATATAATAATAAATTTAATACAATTAGTATTTTAGCTAATAAAAATTTATAAACGTGTCTGATTATTTTGATAAATTTTCAAAATTTGTGTTTATTTAATTTTTTGAAAATTTAAATTAGAAACTAACCAAAGTTAAAATATATTTCCCTTTTTCAGTGCAAAGTTTAAAGTCTCACGCTAACAACTTATTGAACAGGAAATAATTTTTAATTATAATGAGCTAATTTAATTCAATGTACTTAATGATTTCAAGAACAATATTATGTCGCAAATTATAATGCTAATTTTATTCCACCAATTAAAATTTTTCTAACTTGAAACCAGTTGTAGGCCCAGTCGTAAGGAATCTTATACACAACTGTTGCCTCTTTGAAATGCATTGCCGGTAGAAACGTAAGAGGGGAAAAAGGAAAAATATCTGCACGAGTGCGAAAAATGAGTGTACTAAATAGAGGAATAAAGTTGGCGAACCATGGACTTGCTAGATGTGGGAAGAAAATGCGGAATATAAAAATAAAATGAAAAGTTCCTGAAAATAGTCACTGTTGTGTTTATGGAAGATGGTGAAGCCTTACTTTTCAAAAGGGATATTAATAACACAAGTCTGATTTTTAATAATCGAGGTCTTGGTGTTCATAGATTTCCAAGGTTTTTCCTCATTTTATTGTTCGCATTCTTCTCTCCTCCATATTAATAACAACTAAAAGAAGCCAAACACATATCCTGATAAAATGAAAACACCGTTTTTGTTATTGGTATTAGTAGTACGACACCAAAAACTTCTATATATATGTATATATATGTATAAAATGCTTTTTTATACTGCACGTACTGTACAGTCGTGTGAAAATACCATTCAGCAAGAAGAAATTAGGATATGATTAAAATCTTCGTACAAATTCCCAATCGTCGTTAAATTTAATGGACACAACCTTCAAATACCCTTTACTGATAACTCTAAAAAGTATAGGCTCAATTGTTGTATGGTTTTGAATTTGTTATGTGGTTTTGTCAATTGACGTAGATTTTGTTATTTTAGATCAATATACTATATTAATTATAATAAAATTGTTTATTATATTCTATAAAATTGTAATTAAATACAGAGATTGATTAGTTTGTTTAACATTATACATGAATGAACAAAGATAAAAACAGTTAGTGAAAATTATTTTATGGTCCTTATTTCCACAGCAGTTATTTTAAATGCTTATTATTTGTGTTTGATATATTAATTTAAATATTTATTTCTGTTATTTTATAAAATTTGGAGCTCTTTACTAAAGTGAGCTTACAATCATATACACTTCTCTTGTTAGATTTTGACTTACGATCTTATTCTGGTACTCAAATAATAGCTTTCAGGCTCGGAGTGTTATGGAGAGGAATGATAATAAATGGTTCATCTTATTAATATCTTAAATAACCTCAAAAACGAGTTTAAATACTATTATAGGTAAAGGAGTATTAATAAAAGTTCACTCTGTTCAACTTTTTAAAAATTACTTTTTAGCACCACTTATTATTACCTGTTCAGGCTATACGTATATTATATATGTATGTTAATTACACTAATTAGTTCAGAGAAAGTGTACACGAATTTGCTTAGAGATAGAGTGAAAAACCATTTTGTAAAACACACCCGGTACACCCACATGGGATTCTATCCCCAATCTCCCGGTCATCGGTTGTCTGGTATAAAACGAGAGTGATGTCATAGACCATGCGGCCACCAAAGTAGGCGTATTTAGCTTAAAGCTCTTTCAAATATAATATCTGCAAATGACATTTAATTGGCAAATCTATTAGATTATTGATCTCTCAGAAATGTTATTTCGTCTTTATGGGTTTTAATGTTAAAGTATTTTAATACTGTACTCTATCATATCAAGAGAGAATATTGTAATAACGACATTCTTCGAGATTAAGATTAATCCTTAAGTTTTATGTGTGTCCCAACTCAAAAATACTATTTTATAATTCATTCTGTCCCCAAATTTGTTTTTTACCTTGCCACACGTCCAAACCAATTAGATGGATTTTGTTCGAACTTGATATTTATATTTTTAGAACTATACCTAAAGAAATTTTATTTTTATTTTGACCATAGCCCTAAAATCAAGGGTACTTTATTGATGAATGTTTAATTTGAATTCAACATTTTTTGGAAACACATCTAATGGTTTTATTTTAATTTGATATCTAGACAAATAAAACTGTCTACTTGTATTTTTGGTAAAAACTCTTAAAAGAATAGTTTACTGATGAGTTATTTTTAGTAAATTCGAGGGTTTTTTAATGTCTCTAGTGAATTAGTTTAAAATAAATATCTAGAGAATGTTTGGTTTGACACGACAAACAAAACGATGTACTTGTTTTATGGTAGAAAATTCATCCAAGAGTAATTTAAAGATGACAGATTTGATTAAAATTAGAATATTTTTAGAAATTGCTTCAAATACTCTATTCAAATGGGTATTTGTTAAATTTTCTTACATTAACGATAATTATATAAATATTATATAATCATATTTTTCAATTTCGTTTAACACTGATAACTCATTTTTTAAACAATTTAAATTTTTTGAAAAATAGCTTCAATGACTTCGTTCCAAATTAGTATTTGAAGACTATTTTACATGATAATATTATTTTTAGTAAATTAATTTAAGGTTAGTTTAACTATGATAAATTTTTAATATTTGAAATATTTTGAAAATGGTCCTTAAGAATGATTTCAACATGATTATCTGGGTTTAGTTTTTCTTGAAAAATAAGAGTAAATTAAGATGTTATAAACATAAATCATTTAATGTTAAAATTAGAACCCATTATCTATTCTAAGATTTATACACCATATGAGAAAGTTTTTTTGATTGCGTACTACCATTTATTTTGTTAGAATACCTAGATTTATATTTCACTGTCAAGGTTTGAATACCTTTGTTTGAAATAGCAGATATTTATTACGTACTTATATTTATTGTCAAACATTGAGTACCTTGAACTGTTGCTATCTTCGTTGATAAATACAAAAAAAAAATACATTTTTACTTTTTTCTTGCTGCTTGGATTGTAAATTGGTTTAAATAATAAGTCCACACATATAGAGTCAAAACGTTAATAACACTAATTGTTCAAACAATAGACCACTCTTAATAAAAATATCAATCATAAAATGTGTGCGCAATATTATTGAAGGGTAATGCAATTTATAAACACACATATTATTTATCTTATCTAGAGAGTGGAATAATTCACAAATATAGATTTATCGTATGATCTGACACTAAGAGATTAATGTAATGTGTTTTGCTTATCAAACAGAGATTCATAAAAAAAATTGGCTCAATTGGACCAAATGGAATAAAAATAAACCATTAATTCCAGGCATTTACTTTTAAAAAATTACACAATATTGTGGTTTGGTTTTAATATCACAATGGTAAATCCAAAGTAAAGTTAATATGATGGATTTGAATATCAACTTTTTGATTATAGCTATCAGTTGGCCAATATACTTTATGATATTATTATTCAGCAAAGCTAGAAATAATTACAATAAACTGAGTATACTAATATACTAGACATACTTTTTAAAATATATATTAATTGTTAAGAGTTAAGTCACTTTACATACATTTTCCAGGGCCAAAACTTTTATATTTCAAACAACATAATTAGCTCAGATTTTATTTTCTAAATTAACTTATATATGACAATTACGCTTTTAACTCTAGTATAAAGTGCATTTGATGGGTCTCATGATTGTCTAAGAGATAGCAGCACTTCCTCGATTTAAGTTAAAATCTGAATTGTCTCTCTCTTTTCCCTCAACACTTAAATTTATTTTTGGGTTGGGTAAGCAACGGGTACAAACGACTTGATACTAAATTTTATTTAAAGGTGGAAATTAACATTTCTCATATATAATATAATCGTATCTAGTTACATTTAAATAATTCAACTAAATATTAAAGGAGAAATGGCAGCTTAACCAGAGTTTTATTCTTATGTCAAAGGATCTATTTTTCAACTAAGTTTTAATTTAAGTATTTAGAGTTAGGATGGGAAAGAAAAAATTAGTACTAAGAATACACGTGAGAGGCAACTATTAGTTCAGCAAGCTGGATATTTTTGAATTCAAAGACCACACATGAGCTAGTATTAATAACTCAAATTTATATTAATCCCTTTTGTTTACCACGCATCTTAATACCCGTTCGGTTTACACGCTCATGTACTAACTACGCTAGTAGTTTTAGTAATGAGGAAGGTTTTCACTATAGGAAGTGTACCCACATCTGCATTGAAGGAAAGTGTAAAACTATTTGGAAGGATAGTGGAAAACCATTTTGGAAAAACCAACCTCAGTTAACACGACCGAGATTTGAACCTTGATCTCCCGGTCAACGAAAGTCTAGTCTACTTTATACTGTGATAATGGTGCGTTAGACCATGTGGCCACAGAAGAGGGTATTTTATTTGTTTGAAACTGCTGAAATAGTAGGTTTATGAGGGTATTCTTTCTCAACGTTTATGGTGTCCCATTTATATGTTCCACCAATACTACTTCTCTACTAACTAACAATATACAGGGTGTTTAGAAACTCAGCGCCCAATCTGCACATACAGTTTGTTTGAACCAAAAATAATACACTATACTTATACACTTACATCTGTAAACCTATACTAATACCATTAAACTGTGTTCAAAGTTTCGGGTACAGCGCTGGGAGAGCAAAGCTGTTCAAGCATGCGTGTACAACAGGTTAAATAGGAATTAGGTGCGCGGAACTGAAAATGTAATAATAGCAGGCATTTTCTGTGATTTAGGACCGTTGATAATGACTTCCAGAACGTACTAGCATTCTAGATGGACTGGTCTGTTGTTTACTATTAATTATTGTGGTATGTTCTGGTGCTGTACTCCAGGATGTCGAGGTGTTAGTGCCGGTGTAAGCGGAAACATTAGTCCAGATATTATTAGTTTGAATGCAAGAAGGACTCTAGTACAGCATCGGCACGCACTCAAAAGAACGGCATCTCTTTGACACCCAACAGCCGTCTAATAATCTCAATGTTGATTAAGGAAATTCGTGTTCAAGAATATAAAGTGCTACTTTATTAAACCCTCACACCTTAGTTATTTATCAAAGCCTTCACCGCATTAACACCAGTGTTTTTTTAATCCTAACTTAGAAAGGAAAAAAAGAGACAGTTAACTAGCATATTATTATGTCAAAAGCTTCAAACATAAAGGGCGTCATTGACAGGCCGCTTTGACAAAGAACAACTACCTAAAAATGTCATAGTCTAAATATGTCCTGCCACACTGGTGCCACGTGCATAGCTCCTATGCAACCTGTTGTACACGCATGCTTGAACATCTTTGCTCTCCCGGCGTATTACGCCAAAACATTGAACACAATCTAATGGTACTATCATAGTTTGTTAGGAGTAATAGTATAGGAGTCTTACATTATTTAGGTTCAAAGAAAAGTATATGTTCAGTTTGGGCTATGAGATTCCGACCCCCCTGTATGGCTATAAAACATGACACACAGCCTCTCCTCCTTTACCTCACATTTATGCAAACGACACTGGTAGCTGGGGCCCATCACGATCTTTGGGATGAAGTGTTGACATGCGAGATATGTCTGTTGACTACAGCCTCAATAAGCTGCAGCATTTGGTTGTGTGCTAGAGCGATGGCTGCTGTCATGATCTGCTTTCAACGACCTCACAAATCTTCCCAAAGCTTTCCTAAAACAAGTCATAACGCTGCCCCACATAAGTATATGACTGTCCAGACACACCAGCACAAGAGACTATAAAGGGATTTCTGTTGAAATTGGAAATAGATAGTTGGTTATTTACATATTTTTCACGCATTCTACTTAAAAGGGTAAAAATACATTTTGAACGTCTATTTAAGGTTCGTTTGTGTTTCTCACAGTTTTATTGGTTATTATAGCATGCTTACTAGTAGTTTTTTTTATTTTGAAATTTACCATTTATTTTAGTAGCCTTTGTGAATACATATTTTATAATATCTTATAAACCAGTTTATACACACCATCTCTTTGTTTACTGTCTTTATATAAAAAGTGAAAAATGAGAATGGTATTTTTCCCTACATCCCCACATGTCTTGATTCACATTTTTCCCCCCCCCACTCTGAAATATAAAGGGGCATCTACCATACTTTGTGATCCCCATATTTTCATCACACTACCTTTTATTTTCTCATCTCATATTTTTCCTCGCCGCTTCTCAATATTCCATCCTCATCTTACAATACCCAACCCTTCATCTCCCCTCCTCCAATGTGTACCAATATTCACCCCTCACGGCTCTCCAACCCCCCCCCACCCACTCCAGTCTAGAAGAATGGTATGGGTAGTAACCGTTTTGTATGGACCATGACACACTTGACTGATTACGATCATTATTATTATTATTAGCATCGCGTCTTACTACCCGTTCGGTTTATACGCACTTTACGCTAATGTGTAATGGTAGGGTGATTGTGAGAGGAAATGGAGGACCTACAGTCTAACGTGGGATCCGAACCACGTTGGAGGCCTGGCATTCCACAAATTCACAAGTTGTAATTAATATACGTCTTGTCAGAGGTGAAGGAAGGGTTTGGCAATCAGACAAATCTATGCCGGGACCGAGGATTGAACTTTGGACCCCCCAGCACAGAAGTCCGACACCTTACCCCTAGACCGCCAGGTCACCGACTGATTATGAAATTACACACAGATATGTCTTTCATTAATTTAAAATTGGTTATTAATTGTTTTTAAAATTTATTAGATACTGAAACATGTTATTATTCAACCAGTGAATTATATAATTTCACAAAATCTCGAGAATTTCAAAGGACTCGTGTCAAGATATATTTTTTAATCGTATCTCACAGCCCGTTTGCGGTTTTCTTATTATTACGATTAGCTATCATTTCAAAATATTGTTTAAAGATATCCCAGTACTTTGAATATAATTTAATGTGATGTCAACATTTTAAAATAGTATGTATCAATTTTAATAGAACATTCACTCTAGCTAGCAGTCAGGGAAGACATATAGACACGGTAAACCAAATGCGTAGAACAACAGTCTTACTTTCATAGAAATCTTGTTATTTGAAAACTGTAAGCTCATGTTTCCACAATGGCAGGAAAATAATAATGCAAAATATTTATGTTTATATCCGTTTAATTAATTATGTAAAGAGTAACTAATTCAGTAATTCACATGGAAATGGTATTAGTAGCTTTTGATAACTTTTTGGTGAAATTTATTGTTACTAAATAAAATAAAATTTTTGTTAAAATTCCAAACATTTTTTAACTTTTCATTCAATGTTGGTGGTCGAAATTGGGTTTACTATAGAAATTCAGGGCTGACCCCAACTGTACCGAGTGGTAGATTGACCTTCAACTAAAGTTGACCCAATTCTTTGGCAAAGTGGTCTAACGCGCTACTCTTCCAGTAGACTAAACTTCCGATGACGAGGTTATCGAGGCTCAAATATCGATCGGATGTATTGAGGATGGTTTTTCTTAAATGCCCCCCTGTCCCCTTTCCCACCATGCAAACTCGAGAACACTTCTTATAAATATAACCTTTCTAATCCCTAGCACATAAGCGTATAGCCCGAAAGGGCAGTAAGACGTGGTGCTAAGAAAACCATAAACCTAACAATGACCATAATTATGTGTGTCTACTCAGTCAATGATAATCTAACACTTTATTGTGTCTAGATTTTTTTTTATAACAAGTTTTAAATTAAAATAACAGAATCAGTTGTTAATATAAATCGTTTTCAACATCGATAGTATGTTATACATAGCTTCTTCTCGAATAAGACTGTACTTTCTATCGCCAATAGCGTGTGGGAGACAACCCATACCTTCTCCATTACCAAACTTCCGAAGACGGAAATGAAAGAACCATCCCAGTGGTAGGATCTGCCATTTTCTCTGTTCCCATCCCACGGTCCATACCAATTCTATCAATCCGACCACCTTTTCCAAGACAATACTTGAGCAATTTACACTCATCTTAGGCGAACATCTGAGACCAGCAGGGAATGCTTTGAGATCCATTGTTATTGATGTTATCTCACAAATTATTGTGTCCGTTTATTATTATATAGGGAAAACGCTAAAAAAAATGGGGGGCTTAGGAAGAAAGGGGGGTATATATTATAAGCTAGCTAACAACGATTGAACATATTTTGATAAATACTTATACCCAAGGTAAGTTTTAAATTTAAGTTCATATTTTTATAATGACACCAATACAACCAAGAATTTCTAAGCTTAAAACATTAATACCTTTATTTATTTTTTCTGCATATAGCTAAAGGTCAATCACAGATCTTTTGTTTAGTGAAAGCTATGAATGTCAGTCTAAAGTAAATATAGACGAATTAGTCTGGAAAAAGAGTGAGAAAATGACATGAAAAACTCATGTAAAAACACCAAACAACTAGAAATCCCAAATTCCTTGAAAACGGTGATAAAGTACCGTGTTATTTCTACTTACATGACTTGACTAACACTGCGGTGTTAATCTATCAAAAAATTCTATATATGCACTTTGATGATTTCACAAAATTTATATGAAGCTATAAAATCCCAAATTTACAATATAAAATAAGTATTTTAAAACTATATGGATTTAATCCAAATTCACAATAAAATTTAATATGCAAGTATTAAATGATGTTTATAATATTTAATACATTATTCCAAGAATTAAGTAGCACACTATTTTGAAATATGATCCAAATAATTTCCAAAAATAGAACAAGTTGGTCTAGGGGTAAGGTGTTGTGACTTCTATGCTGGGGGTCCGGGGTTCAATCCTCAGTCTCGGCACACATCTATATGATTTCCAAACCCTTCTCCACCACTGAAAATACGTGTATTAATCACAACTTGTGAATGTTAGGAATACCAGGCTCCACCTGGTTCGGAATTCCACGTTAAACTGTAGGTCCTCCATTTCACTCACAATCACCCTACCATTACACATTAGCGTAAGTGCGTATAGCTGAACGGTTAGTAAGACGCGGTGCTGCTAATAATAATAATAATAATAATAATAATAATAATAATAATAATAATAATAATAATAATAATATACGGGGTGGAGTATAGATAAACATGCAACAGAACATCGTAACTTAACGCCAACGCGTAACACTTGCGTGAACTTACGTGAACTTACGCGAACCTACGCGAACTTACGCAAACATGCCAAAAGACCGACAGCACAATGGGATGCACTAATGTTACTATGTTACGATCCGGGGCTACGAAGCGTTGTTACGCTGTGTCGTCCAACCTGGGCGCGGCGATGTTACGTGAACGTGTTGCGTTTCGATGTTCTGTTGCATGCCTGTACGCATCCTTTATAGAATATTTAAATTATTTAGTCCTCCAACTTAAATATATTGAAATATGAGATTGCTAACCTTATGACAGATAAGAGCGTGATTTGGAGTAGATGGAATTAACACTTCAGCAATATTTTGAATGTTGATGAAGTATCCTAAATGTGTGAGGATACTGAAATCCATACTGCTTAACTATTAGAGAAAGATCCAAGTATTAGGGAAGTCAATTAAGCTATGAAGAAGTTAAAGAAACATAAATCTCCAGGTATAGATTCCATTCTAGCAGAGTTAATAAAGGGAGGTGGGGTAAAGTTATTAATAGAAATTCATAAATTGTTATGTTTTATATGGAACCATTTGATATTACCACAGTAATGAAAGAAAAGTATTATAATTCTGGTTTTTTAAAAGGGAGATAAAACCGTGTGTAATGACTGCAGAGATATCTCATGCTATATTCGACCTCTGTGAATTTGTGGTAAAGTTCTCGCCTCATGAGCCGATGTTTGAGGGTTCAAACTCAGACGGGGTCAATGGATTTTTCTTGAGCGATGAAAATCCATATCACAACTTACTTTGGAGGGGAAGTAAAACCGTTCGGTCTCATGTTGATTGTGGTATGTAAAGGAACACTAGAAGGTATATGAAAATACCTTTCCCGGGCAAATTGGTAGGTCCTTTCACTCTTGCTCATAGAAATTTTTGTGTATATCTAAGCCTAATCAGTAGGTTCAGATAGTGCACATTAAATACCTCAAATAAATAATATTATATACAATTTTATCTAACATATATATATAAATAATATTGACAATAATTACAGAATAAATAATAGGGGATCATCAGTGTGGATTTTGATGAAATAGAACAATGGCTATTATTTTTACTGCTTGGCAAATACTATAGATAAAAAACCATATTACAATATGACAGTTCATCAATAAAAGATAGATTTAAAAACATACTATTCATTTAAAAGAAGTAAATTATATGATATTTAATTTAATTTTGGGATACCCAAATATCTTGTTAAGTTAGATGAGGTATGGTTGACTGATACGCGTGGCAGGGTATGGCTTGGACGTTACTTATCAAATAATTTCTAAATACACAATTTATAAGAGAGCTGCACTGTTTCCTAGTTAGTTTTTAAACCAAGCCTTAGAGTATGCTCTTAGGGTAATGGAAGAGAATATGGAGGGATTGACACTGAATGGTACAATGCATTTAGTAGAATATGCAGATGAATTTTTTTGGGGGGTTATGTTAAGGAAGATGTTGCAAGAAATACATAAATTTTAATAGAGGATAATAAGGAAATATGTTTAGAAGTAAGCGTTGAAAATACTAAGTACCGATATATCTTCACATAGGTAACACAGATTGGGAACGATAAATTAGAGATTACTGTGAACGACGTATCATTTGTCGGGGTAAATGAGTTTAAATGTTTAGGAACCATTTTAACTGGAAACAATTATATAAGATTGTAAATTTTTAAAATAATCCAGTTGATAAATGTATGTTATTACATATTTAGTAAGTTGTTGACATCTCACCTCCTGTCAAGGAATGTAAAACTCAGAATATACAAAACTATAATATTACCTATGGTTCTCAATGGGTGTGAAGCGTGATATCTTACCTTACATTACGAAAACAAATTTAGGGTGTTCTAATTCAAGGTACTTAGGAAGACATTTGTCCCAAAAGGGATTAGGCTACTGAGAAGTGAAGTAGGTTAAATAATTATGAGTTACATACCCATGTACTCCTCACAAGACATTGTCAGGATACTAAATGGCAAACCTAATGGGAAGAGAAGATTAGGAAGACCTAAAAGCAGATGGGAGGATAGCTTTAGAATGGACCTTAAGGAGTTAGGGTGTAATGAGGTGTACTTGATAGAACTAGCTCAAGAAAGGAATAGGGTGTAATAAATGCGGCAAAGTGAGCTTTCGAGTGCCTAATGCCATAGAAAATGTAAGTTAACCCTCCAACTCACTAACCCCAGTCCACATAAGTTTAACACTCATTTTAATGTTGAAACTATGACATTAGCGTATAACCCGAACGGTTAGTAAGACGCGGTTCTAAATAATAATAAACTATGACATTAATATAGAAATACTCTTAAGAATGACTCTGAGACTTGGGTTATTTTACCGCTCATAATGTATGTCTGTATTATTTGAAGTATTGACAAATTAGAGCATTTTTAAAGATTGTGTGACATATCCAAAACTCCCAAAATTTATTTGAAATCAATTTTATATTTTTACACTATATTTATAATGTTTTGATGAGTCTTACAGTTTTAAGAGTGTTATTTTTAAAAAGTATTTACTTTTAATATTTGTCATTGATTTAGTTAAAATGACATCTGTTTAGTATACAATAAAATATGTTAACCCTCATAATTTATTTAGAAAACACACTACAGTATCGTATACTCATTTGAAGGTTTTTTCTTCATTTTGCTATCTTTTTATCGCTGAAAAAGAAATTTGATCTGCATGTCTTGTAAAATACAGAACCTCTTTTATTTCAAAGTAGCACTAAATAAAACGAAGAAAACAACAATACCCGATATCCTGTATCTCTGACTTGTTTTGAAATATGCATGACGTCTTATGTCAGAGCTTACTAGGATTGAGGGGGCGCGGGGGGGGGGGGGGGGAATTGAACGAAATTCTAGATATTCTTCTTCCTTTTTTTATCTTTTTTTTTCAAAGGCATCCGGATCCCGATCACTACCAAACTATTGTTGTTTTAGGAAACGAAAATTTTGAAAGATATCGAAATAGTAATATTTTGAAAATATAGATTTTTAAATAATGTTATACTTTTCTGTTGGTTAGAGATGATTTTTTGCCCTTTCCCTCAAATCAAAGGTACCGTATTTTAATATTGAGTGATTTTAGAGATTCACACATTTTTTGAAAATGTTTCTTGTTGATTTTATATGAAATGGGTATCTAGGGAATTTTTGACATGAAAATCTCACAATAACATGTTTTTTAATGGAAATAATTGTTGGTGTACTTCTCTGATGATTTTTTTTTAAGTGTTTAAATAGATATTTGGTTAAAAAAATACTTTATATTTGTACTTAGAGAAAAGTTAGTTTAGGTTTAGTGAAGCTTAGTTTATTGATTGATTTAAATTAAATGTTGATATATTAAAAATGGCTGCTACTATTTGCTTAAAAATAGTTATGTTATTTTTTATACAATAAAAATAATTTATGTGGGGCCTACATTCTTTTTTAATAATCAGAGAGTTTTTTGAAAAATATGAAGTTTTTTGGAAATAACTAAATTGATGGTTTTAAAAATTTGTATTTTAAGAATATTCTACACGATAGATAATAATATATTAATTTTTTTACTAAATTAACTAATTTAAGGGTTAGAGCTTATTACCTTATAATACAATGAGAAAATTTGAAATATTTCGAGAATGTGTTTGAGATTTAGTTAAAACATTAATATATAAAATGCTTATTATTATTAATGGTAAATTTATTTTAAACTTGTGAAATATGTATAGTTTAAGGGTTTTTTAAACAAAAATATTTTCAAAAATTTGAATTTTTTAAATTTTTCTTACAGTTATGTTTAAAATTTAAATATAATTTGTGTATATTTTAAAATAATTTAATTTATCTGTATTCGTAAACATTTTATTTTGTGTTATAAGACCTGTATGATAGCCACTCACAGTTACTAAATCATAATTAATAGCTAAAAAATACGTTTTTTCTAGTTCAACTTTAGGTTTAAGCAGAGTTGCTTATCATATTAGCTAGTATATTTTATATAACTTATTCTTAGGATATAAAATTAATGAATTTAAACATATCAGATTAATTATATAAATTATGTATTACTACCAAAAAAACTAGATTATTTCATATTAAACTACCAATCAATACAAACAACTAGAGGACACTTAATTTTTTTTAAACAAATCAGGGGCGTTTAAAAATTATACCTCGTTATAATATGATTTTTTTTAGTTTGCAAACACGTAATTTTATTACTAGCTTGATAATATTTGCTATATTTTTGCCCAAAAGATAATTTTACTAGAAGAATTGAAAAAAAAATGACTGAAACCAACTCACGCTCGATTCTATCTCATATCATACAACAACTCTATGAATCCATTCCAGTCAAAAGTTTTGTTGTATCTATATGCATTTATAATAATTAGTACAAATTTGCATCTATTAAAACAAAGAGATCTAATAAATATAAAAATATTATAATAATACCAAAATGTTATTCCAATCCTGTATTGGTGCTAATGAGGATTAAATGTCAAGCTCATCTATCCCTATTTGCAAGTGATCGAGAGATGGAGACTCGATCCTGAAGTTTGTGTACTGAGCCAAGTTTTTTTCAAATCCTTTCCCACTCCACCTCATTGAAAATGTGGGTACCTTTTCAATAATATGTATATCCAACCCTACAATCCTATTCAAGTAATTAATAACTGTGTTGCCTAGATGATTAGTGATATGTGGTTGAAAATATATCCAAATTTGAATAAATGGAGCTAAGCGTTTAATTTCTTTCCTACTTATGTTTTGGCTTCGTTTGTTCAAAATTTGTATATTTTTTCAAAGAGAAATGTTTGAATTTAAATAAAATATGTTTTTTTAACACCGCGTCTAACCACCTGTTTGGATTATACGCCTATGTATTAATTACCCTTATGGCTTATGAATTAATAGGGTTTAATTGGGAGAAAGTGATACCTTATTTGCTTGGAGTGAGAGTGGAAAACAATTGAGGAAAAACTACTCTAAGTTGACCCGATAGGAATCAAACCCCGATCTCCCCGTCTTTGACAGTATAGTTTAACACGAGAGCTGCGCGTAAGACCACGAGGCCACCGAAGCGGGTCAAAATGCCATTATTTGGAACAAGCCTACAAAATAAATGATTGAACTAGAAAACCTCCATTGTTCGAATATATTTTACTAGCCAAATAATCAATAAAGTCTTCATCCAGTTTGCACACGCATTTAATCCAACGACAGGCTTTGGGCTTTTCCGAAAGCTCTCCCTTTTCCCTACCGATGCCGACTAAATAAACATGGCTGGCAAACTCTAATTGAAAAATGTCGCATAAACTTGTGTTTGTTGTTTTAAACGTATTGTGGGGAGGGGGAGGGTTGGGCGGACTAGCACATTGGAATCACCGCATGGGAAATGTGAAACGACCGAAACTCCCTCTACGCGGGTGGTTTGATGCATCCCAAACGTGGCATACGGTTTGTGGTATTGTCTCACCGATTTTAAGGGAGGTGGGCAGGGTGGTAGAGACGGGTGGTGAGGCATGGGTGGGGAAGGTTTCAAGGGAAAAGGGTGGCTGATGACTGTGTGCATGTGGTATGTATTTCGAATCCCTTGTTGAACGAAATTCATGGTTGTTGTTTTTATGTGCCATTGTGTCTCCCGCAAAACGCCCTCAAAATAAAAGAAAAAAAAAAATTATTGGGCACTAGGAAATACTTTAGCTTAAGAATAAGTGATGGTATATTTAACAGTCAGTACTCAATTAATTATTTTCATACCATCTTAAATGTACTAACTGATTTAATACTATAATATCTATAAATTAATTTGGAAAATGTGAGCTTTATATACTCTCAGAATATTTGTTTAGTTTTAATTAAGTAAATTTTATTTATTTGAGATATTTAAGGTGTACTTTCTGAACCAACTGATTATTAGTACATGAGAGTTTCCATGGGCGAAAGCGGAAGGCTCTACTAATTTTGCAAGGAAAGGTATTTTCACATACTTTCCAATGTTCTTTTACATGACATAATCGACATGAGACCGACAGCTTTACTTCCGTTACGAAGAAAGTTATGTTACTGATTTTTATAGCTTAAGAAAAATTCGTCGCCCACTGCTGGATTTGAACCCATGAACATCGGGTCCTGAGGCGATCACTTTACCCAAAGATCACCAAGGTCGACTAAGCAATATTATTAACATTATATTTAGTCTTAGCAATATACATAGATTGTGCTAAATTACACCAATGAATACTAAATGATTGCGTTTATATTTATTTATGTTCTATTCATTTTGTTATATAACTCAAACATATATTTGTATTGGTTTGAGGAAATGCTTACATTAATGAATGCTTGTTTATTTCAATATGTAGTTTAAGATTTAACCTGACCCAAGAATCCGAGTCGCAGATGGCTGCATTATCGATGGCTCGTGATATTAATATAATCACATATTTGTAGCCGACGATTTCCGCTAAGTCTATCATAGATTCTGCCTTAAAATATGAGTGAAGAATGACCCTGGGCACGAGACGAATCCTGGATAGCTCAGTGGTTAGAGCATTGGCGTACTAAGCCAGAGGTCCCGGGTTCGATTCCCGTGTCCAGGTGTCATTTTTCAATTTTCAGAATATGTATTGGGTGATTAATTCTAATATTAAACTAAGCACTCTCTAAAGCATCACTGATCTATTACATTGCTAGAATGATAAATTAATATAGCTAAGCTATTAAATATTTTAATACGGTTATAGCCGCCTCTAATAATATAATATTATTTAAATTGAAAAATGACACCTGGACATGGGAATTGAACCCGGGGCCTTTGGCTTAGTAGACCAATGCTCTAACCACCATATATCCAGGAATCGCCCCGTACTCAGGATTATTCTCCATTCATAAATAGAAATATTCTACCTACGTGTTTGAGTTATAGAAAAATCAAATTTCAATTAGGAAAATTTATAATTTTATGTACTACAATATTTACTCAACCTTCTTATATTCAATCATACTTTTAATAATTAGTTTCTTGATATGTACAGTACACGTGAAAGGAGTATAAAATATAATTAATTAGGTATATATAAGCAAGAGTATTTTTATCGTTGTTACCATTTGCTAAAAATATAACATATTGCAAACATTTCATTAAACTTATTTGAAATTCAGTAAGTACATAGAAGTGCATACTTCTAATTTTAAAACAAAATATACACTAGATGTGAGCATAAAAATTTAAAATATTAATTTTATTGCGCTTTTTGATGTACCATTTTCTTTATAAATAAGTTAAAAATATCACATTTACTTTATTATTGCTATATAAATAATGTATTTACTTCGTTGGCACCTTTTTTTAGAGTTTATATACATAAAGATATATTGTCTTCTTAGCTTTTTAATTTAAAACAATCTCATATACCTATTTGTCCAAAACTTCCTTTCATTTTATCTAGAGTTTCATTGATTTATTAAACTTTGTCAACGATTTTGCCTTCTCAATAAATTTGTATCCAACTATTCAAAACTTGTTAGTTATTTATTGAATTATTAATTAGTTATATTTGTACATATGTGATTATTTTTAACATTTCACACATCATTTTAAAATTGTAATGACTCTTTGTAGTGATCTCTCATTTTGTCATGTTCTTGGTTAATTATACCCACCCCTTCTATTCTTGGGATCTATACGTCTCTTACACGCTGGCACCCATTTTGGCCATAGCAGATACCCTGCTAGTGGTGGTGTCAGGCACGAACTACCCCAATTTCACTTCCCCTGCACACACTCACACACACACACACACACACACACACACACACACACACACACACACACACACACACACACACACACACACACACATATTCACTCTAACCCTTTCACTCTCCTCTATGTCTGCGCGTCTGCTACTTAATCTCTCTCCCCTTCGGTCTTATTCTCCCTATATCTCCTCAGATTCCCCTCCTATTTTTAGCACTATATATTTTTTGTTACTCTGTCTTTACTCCTCCTTCCCCCGTTTCTCTTATTACCATTTATTTCTCTTCATGTGTTTTCTCGTGAAATTCCTTCTTTACTCTCTTTCTATATGTCTCATTCTCTCTCGCAAATATTTCTCGTTCTATCTTCATCTCCATCACTTCCTATCTGGCTTCTTCTCTCTCACAATTCATCTCTTACTCTCTCACTTCCTACGTAATTCTCTCTCCTTTTCTCTTCTTCTGTCTCATTCCCTCTCGCAGTCAGTAAGCCAAGGCTGCCTCAGCCCATGCTGGCGATCAATAGTCACAAGCCAGCCTTGCTTTGCCATACCCGGGCTACACGTATACATGAACCCACCGCCAAAGCGATGACTTGCGCAGAAGGACCACAGAAAAATCCTTGGATACCTGTGGATAAATATTTTAATCAATACTTTCTCTCCTTTTCAATAAACATTTATACCATCTCCTTTCAAAAACTCAATAAATACCGTCTTTAAAAAATATATAACTAAGTAAAATAAATGAACAATTTTCTTTTATAATTTATAATTTGGTCTAGCTTCATTAAAATGTAGCTCAATATAAATTTCATAACATAGATAAAAAATGTTTTATTTTACCTAATATATATATATATATTTAGCTGCATAATGTTTAGTTGTAAATGTGGTGCCACTTGACTTGAAAATAAAATCAATTTAGAAGAAACTTTATATATATATATTTATATATGCAGTGCGTTTTAAATATTGGTAGACATAATTCAGACATGTTTAGCAATTAGTTTTTAATGTTACAAAAATTATTTATATGTTAGTCCTTTAAATCATACTATTTATATAATATATTATAGGTGCCCTTTGATTAAAGAATATATAACATTAAAAATTATTGAAACTTAACATACTTTAAATATTATGAACATAAACTGCTACAACAAGTTTGGTTATTATTAAGACAGGCAAATACAGCAATGAGTTACTGTAACTCCGAAAGTTCAAAGAAACGATAAAAACATAAAATATTGACAGATATAATCTGTCCGCTCTACTAAACTACAGTCCAATTTTCTTAGAGAGACAGCTATAAAAGTTAATAAATCTACTTTAATGTATTTATACGTTAAGTAATTTGATCTGCAGATATCACTAATGATAAATAATATCAATACACATAAAATAACACTAATAATACAGTAAAACGTTATAAATGCTAACCGCAAAAAAAGTTTGTATATTTTTAACTGTTCTTGATATAAAAACTGGATTGTATAAATGAGGTGGCAAGCAAGGTATTGATACAAATTAAAACAAGTATGCAAAGTTATCTAAGAAGTTTCAAGGATGTAAAACTTTATTGTATTTAATGTCTACCAACCTGATCGAGTAAAATGATTTTAAAAAATTAATTAATTACATCCCAAATCAAGCCTATTTCATTGTTTAAATCATCAAAATGAATAGATTTATTGATTTCGATTGATATTTAAATTATACATCTAATGGCTTTGCTTGTACAAAGTAAATTTAAATATTGTTGTTGTTCCAAAATGTATGATTGTTATTTTTTCATTTTGACCAATCATAATAAGGTTTAAGTAAAAAAACAATGATTATTTCTGTTTACATGTTGTGGCTATCTTACCTTGGCCGGAAGAATTGGCCCGTTATCTTTTTCCAAGTTGACCATGTCAATTATTTATAAAACTAATTATTAGACAACGTTAGCTGTTTTATATTTTTAGCTTGTTTTGTTACAAGGAATGGCAATAATTTATAATGGAAGTTGAATTTTTCATTTTCCTTATCAAGTTCCCAACATTGTCCTATAATTTTTAATCCTACTTCTCTCACTGACTGATATACCTTCCTGTAACGCCTTAAAACGTTTGTTTTGACCCTTTTTATTTGAAATAATAAACACGATTTTGTATATTTCTGATTGTATATTTTTTATAAGTAGTCAACGAATCTATATAAAACTTGGAAAACACACAAACCTTACGAGAGCTAATATATTTATATTTGTGTATATCCTTTGGTCCACACTTTGGATCTAGGGCTAGTTATGTGTATAATATTAAAAATTAACTACTTTTTATTGTGGAATTAATTTAATATCACGAAGACCTTAGGAACATTTAATGAAAGCTGAAAATCCATTTAAAAATCATAACATAAAATTTAGTCTTTTTAAATGTGCCAAAATATTTAGGCATGCAAATTTGTTAAAATTCAATTATCTTTAAATTCCCCCTCATACCCTCTAATGTACTGTGAAAATGATGAATACCTTTTTAAGTAAAAATAAAGGAAAGTATCAATCGCTCTCAGGCTACGCGGCCACAACAATGGTCTGTGTCCTTTTCTGGAATTACTTCTCTATTATCTCTAAGAGGGTAAATAAAACTACCAATATGCTTATATCAAGGTAAAGAAGAAAGCTCGCTGCTAGTTCACAAATTTCTTAAAATGTTATGTTGTGAGCCAATGAAAATAAACTTTATTTGTTTGAGGTAAACTAGATCTAGATATTTTTTTCATCAAACCTAGTCTCACTGCTTAGCAAAGATGCTTAAAAGGTGGTTGAAAATGAGCAAATATTTCATTTTCACCTAATTTTTTTCCAATTAAAAAAACTAAAACTAGCGGCTTGTTAAGAAATAAACCCCAATTTAATATCTCGACTTTATTTTGACGTTAAACATATTTTAAAATAATGCTTCATAGAAATATATATTGCGTTAAATTTGAACCTCTGCACGTCAATTTCTCAATTACCTGGGCGGTCCCCTTAAAAGCAAGCTATTATAAAATGATCCACTGTTATAAAACAAACAAAAACCCTTGTTTATTTGACATACGCCATTATTTTTCATTACTGAACATACTATTGTACAATTTACCTAAATGTATCTTTGTTTGCACAAAGCGTGGATGTTTATTTTATTTAATTAAACTACGTGCGATGTGTTTAAAAATTTTATTTACTAATTTCTATTGAGGATCCTAAGTATTTATGTTTAAGTTCATGCACATTAAAAAAATTATAATTATAAGCTAAAAATAATGATAAAAGTATTTTAAATCATTACTATTCACCATTTAAAAGGGACTTAGCTTCTACCTTGAGATTTTTACGTACCAAAGCTAAGATAAAGTAACTATTGCATGGGGATAAGATTTAGTTTAACTAGACATTAATATGAGTTGTACACAATTAAATATTTATACTATAAGTTTTATTATCCATATTATTAAATTTATAAATATTAATAATATTGATTTGTAATTGTGTACCCCTTATATTAATGTCTATTTACAGTAAATTTCAGTCCAATACATTATTTACTTTACCTTAACAATGGTACGCAAAAGTATAAAATAATATGTTTGACACTTTTTAACACGTGATCTGTAATGATTTAAAATCATAAATCGTTATTTAAAGATGATTTTTATCATTTAAATGTTTTAATAAAATTATTATTTTCGAATGGCCTTACTAAAATGATTCTGAGAAGAGCTTTTGACCCCATCTATGATAAAATCCTTCCTCTCTCATCAAAAGAGATTATAAAATATAGGCTATTTATATATACTTATATAAAGCCCGTTACAAAAAAACCAAATTTGACGCATTTTAATTTTTCGGTTGCGTGGGAATTTTCTTGTAGTTCATCTTTGTAAGCCAGATTATTAGAGGCTTTTGAAGTTCCTCTTTACGTCCTTAATGAGTTTCAAGAGTTTTCCTTGCTTCTTCTGTGGAGTCTTGCAGTTGGGCCAGAAACGACAACGTTCATCTACACTTCTAAACAAAAATATTTCAAGTAAGTTAAACTAAAAAAATATTCTAATATTATCAAATTGAGTTTAAAAAAAGGTATTTAATCAACTATCTAAAATTAAATATGTCAAAAAAGAATATGTTTACCGATTAATTTATTGGTTTTGAAGCTCTTATATATTATTATATTTAAAAAAATTAAGTACGTATTTAAAACAGTTATTCTTTAAATTTTGTAACGAAAGAAACAATAATAATTGATTTAAAAAGTATTAACTCGTAGTTTAATATGGTTTTAGATTTCAATACTTTTTTTTTGTTGCATCTAACTAATCTTTCGAGTAAAAGGTATTTAAACAATTTTAATGCAGGAAGAATGAAGTAGAATGGTACTACTAGAAATTTACCTACATTTTCTTAGATGGAGGGTTGAAAATCATTTAGGAAAACAGCCCTCGGTATAGCCATCTGGGTTTCATGCTCTAACTTCCCAGTCATCGCCAATCAGAGTATTCTGATATTAGCTCTGCGTGTCCACAGATGAAGGCAAGTTTTAAATAAATATATGTATTTAGCTTTAGTGGGCATTCATTTATTAACTTGAGTCACATTTTTAACCGACAAACTCCGGATTGTGACATGTGACGACCACATATTGTACAGTATATATTCACCAAACCAACGTATACCCTCAATAGTAAAATGTGCGCTTGCATGAACTTCACTGGACTGAAATGCTCTTACTCTCTAACTGCTTGCCCCTCCATTATATAAATTAATTAACTTAATAATCCCAGAGCTTACGAGGGGTCATAGTGTTGCCCTTAGTATCTAGCCTGAAACCTTCCTCCCCCTCACCCTCTCTTATACCACTCTTTAGTACCCGCCCCTTCCACCCACCCTTGGTTTCCCCGAGGGCGAACCACCGCTTAGCCAAGCCTCCGCCAGTTTCATGCTTTTACACGAAAAGTGATTCAAAAATTAAACAGCAGGCAATACTCATGAAGCCAACAAGGGGTGACCCAACTTTGCCTTGTAAAAATATCGTGGTTTGATGAAAATTTGAAATTTTTGTCTCGTCATTGTTAATCCCAGTTTTATATATACCGTACTCTGTTTAGCATGGAAGGTAGCGCGGCCTATTCATTGACAGACTACACTATGGACCCATCTTATAAGCCAGTGTGGTCCAACTTGCACCCCACAGGCCAAATGTGGCCTACATTTACCAAAAATGTGGCCTTCACAGTAGCATGGAAGATAATTAAAGTGACATCTTCCGTGGCAGATGTGAAATAGCTAATGGTTCAAATAAGTAAATGTATTTAAAAAATCATGATTGAATTATATTATTAATTCATTTGATTAGTAAAAATATATGTATAGATATATATTTATAATGCTAAATTGTGTTGTTAAAATGTGTGTGTGCGTGCGTATTACATAATACCTTTTAGGGAGATAAGTAAACTTATTTTGCAGTAAAATTTGAAAGATTCAACCAATTTATGTATAATTATTTAGAGTCAATGTTCATTAATTGTTGTTTGTAGACTTATATTAAGTTGATGGGATTATTAAAAATATCTTCGGCCCATGGTGAAATCTGATAATTATTTTTGGCTCTTGAGATGACGATTGTTGGACAAACCTGTTATAAGAATATCATAGTTGCATGGTTAAAAGAAAGCTCACTACATTACAGGGAGTGTTAAGTACAATAAAATATATGACTAAATATATTAACAGCTATAGCTATTTAAATTTACTAAAATAATCCAAGCACGTACATATTTTAAAGTAAAACGGTAGGGGATACGAGAAAAGGATAGTATTTTTTCAATTTTAATAGCAACAAAAAGTTGTGTCAACAGAATAAATAAAATATTCTTCAAGTAGAAACGTTATTTAGTTTTATTAAAGCTCAAATTTCTTGAATATCTCTCTAAAGTGTTTTGGAATTTTATGAAAATTTTTCTCTTATTTAAAAAGTTTGTCATCAAATGCCAATATGCTCATGACAGATTTTCAAGAACTGTCGGGATACCATTTAAATAAAATTAAACTTTATATTTCACTGGAGCAATATTTTATTTATTTGGGCTAAAAGTATGGTTTTCTATGATAACCCCAAAAACAGATACCTTTTATCACGTCCCTTTCAATCCCAACTTAACGTTGTTAGAACCACATAGCCCTTTACATAGTGGGAGGTCTTTTTTATATCCATTGGTGATATTTACCTCAAATTTTTATTTTTATCTAAACGATTATTTCGATATGCTATTTTTAAACCCACATAATTCTGAGAAAAAAAACACAGTAAACATTGTATGCGTGTTAATATTTAGCCTCTCTGAAGTTTGCATTTTAATAATGATTTCAATGTTTTAACTTGCAAAGATTCAAACTCGGGATTCCTTAGTCAATTTATAAAACTGGGATGATATGCACATTGAAAAGAGGGAAAGCCTTTAAAGGACAGGGAATTAGTATAAATAGGAAAAGTAAGGAAACATGATAGGGTGTTTAAAATCTCAGCTGAGTTTTCAAATATTTAAGTCATGATTATCAAAATATGAAGTGGAAGAACATAACTCATTGAATGCTTTTGGGATTATCTAAAATTCCTGCAATTTTGTGAAGAGATTTGACGGTTTATCTAACAATAATTATTGAGTCATGAATTGAATACAAAACAATTTTTAAAAAAACAATATTCTTATTCGCAATCTTGATATAAAAATTTGAGAGAATACGTTGATGTTTTTAGTTTTTTTCTCAGCAAGGCTTCCAACAATCATAACAGTGTAATCAAAACTATAAATTCTTGCATAACATAAAAAAATCACTACAACAAATATGAACTCATGGTTAAGTATAAATAGGGGAATTATCCATAATTTAAGACAGTTAAGCTTTCTTGAAAACTACATTTAGAAATGTTACTGAAAGGATGACAGTTAAAATATAAAAAAGAGTTCAATGGTGCCAAGTAAATATAAAAACGAGAGAGTAAGCGCTATGTTTATGTAAGTGTGAAATAGGAAAAGTATTATTTAGGTGAAAAAGGAAGCCTAACCCGTTGAACTAAATCTTTGTAGAACTGCTATAGTTAGGGGAAGAATGCTTTCTACCGGTGTCTCAATAACTGATTAGGATTAGGAAAGACACTATACACATTAAATTCATATTATATCTTACACCAATAAAGGTGATACTAGAAATAATTCAAATAAAGTACTCCTTATTAATTTTATGAAACAAATACAAATTTTTGTAGGCTAATAACTAGTTTCAAAATTTGTGTATTACATTGATCAAATTATGTTAATGTTTCAATAAATATTTCTGTCCAAATACTTTTTATATTATATTGAGTTTGAAATATATATGTGACAAACATAAATTGTCATTGTTTAATATACAATACTTTTATTATTAATTATTAGCCTATATTTAAATTTTATATAATAAACTTATAATAAAAGTTTGTAAAAAACAAAAACATTTTTAAGAAGTTGTATTAGAATTTATATTAACCATGAATATTTTTATTTTGCTAACCAATACAATCTTCTAGGTAACTATTAAGACCTCACACAATCACGTTTTTACTAAACATAGAAAAAAGAGTAAATTGATAGAATATTTACATACTTTAATTAAGAAGATGCTTTGTGAAGCTCAAAGTCTGTAGTACCTTTAAAAAAAATATAGATTGACTTTTAAAACTTAAAATTTACCTACTTTTTGTTTTTAATATTCAATATAAATTGTACATTTATTCAAGTATATTCAGAAGTGAGTAACAAATGCTTTAGTTTTTATTTAGGACCTATTTAAATTATTCATCTTACTACTTACTTCAAAGATATTTTGGTTTTTGTAATTTTATTATATAATTTAAATTATATATTTATGTCTCTGTAAGTTTGTGGTGTATCACATCAATTAATATTTTCAGATTGGTTTAGCAAATATAATATTGAATGTATTGAAAAAGACACCTGGACACGGTGATCGAACTTGGGACCTTTGGCTTAGTGCACCAATGCTGAGCTTTCCAGGAATCGTCCCATGCTCAGGGTCATTCTTTACTCATATTTTAAGGCAGAGTCGGTGATGGACGTGTGAATATCATAAGTTACTAAGAGTTAATGATATTATAGCCACCGGCTATTCGGTTGTGGCTTCATGCTGTCAATTTGAACGTTCTAAGCGAATCAAGATGGAAGAAAGTAATGCTTTACACGTAAAGGACGATCACTAGATAGCTTAGTGATATAACATTGACGTGCTAAGCCAAAGGTCCTGGTATTGATTCCCGTGTCCAGGTATCATTTTTTAATTTATTCTATTATATTCAAGATACGGCTCATGCCCATAGTTATCATCATTATTCTCCCAGTCTTCACCTTTCATATTTACTTAATTGTATGAAGTTGCTTTTTTCCATGATCTCAATTTGGTTTAAATTTGGTGCTTGCTCATATTATTTTAGGATTTTATTTTATAAAATAAGTTAATTCTTTATTTGAGTATTTAGTGAGATAAATAAAATATCCATTCCATACCAAAAATGAATACTACTATTCTTATATACTGAAAAACCTGTTTTTTTAAAAATTTATATTATAATATATAAAATATATTTAATTCGTTCTTTTCCACAATGAATTTGATACACAGATACTTTATTTAAAATTCTAAAGAAGAAATAACACACTCTTTCAATGCAGCTCCTTATAAAAGCATGCTCTATTTACCCTTAACTGAGAGTTCAGCTTTTGAATGGTTCACGTTTCGATTTAATACAATGGTTATTGTCCCTCCACGATGTGGTTCTCCATTGTATGCAAGAGGAACGCTGGTGCTTCACTTCTTAGTAACGTTACTCAGATCTATCACTATAGATTAAGTAATTAATTAATAAACAGTTCGTCTCAATCTTTAACGAATGTTTAGTGGGTATTACTTCAATTAGGTGTGTGCCATCCTTTCTCTAAAAAAATGTTTGTTAAGTTCATCTTGATTACCCTCCTTATCTCGAAAGTTAAACATTAAGTATCTGGTAGCACATGTGTGAAATTATTAAAGGTAGGGAACTATATATTTAAAGTTTCAATATATTTGAAATTAAAAACATTAAACTTTTGCAAAAACATTCACCTACTCTCACTGCTCCTCTCAGATGAATCTTCTTGGTCTACAATTTTAATCTGTTCTACAACAACGAATAGCCGGCTCAGAATTTCCGACTGACAAAAGCCTTTAACAACGTTCCGCGAACAAGCTCATCTTCCTAACATACCTTTACTCCGTTAACTTCGTTCCGTAGTTTTGTGGTTATTCGGTCGGAACAAAGCCCCACTTACATGGTCAAGAGAATTTAAACTAACCTCGTTCTCTTCGTTGAAACTTGGTTGGTTTTGATGGTCTTCGCGTTTAGTGGGCTGTACTCTATTTCGAACTGGTAGGTTTATTTAGACATGTATTATAGCAAATTAGTTAGAGTAAAATGTTTTATTTTGCATATTGTTAAAGAGCTTTGTGAGTAAGTTTTACAGAATTAAATTTAATAAATGTTTAGTAAGATATATTTTATCATTCAATTAGTAAGCAGTACTTGAACTTTTAAGTACAGACTCGGGTGATCGTCGTATGGTCTAATGCACCACTCTCGCAATAGACTAGAATATCGATGATAGGGAGATCAGGGTTTGAATACTGGTTGGTATTATTGATCATGCATTTTTTAAAATGATTTCCCACTCTCCCTCTATGAAGATTCGGTGCACATGAATTTCTAAACAACTAATACGAGTGCACACGAATTGTGGAACAACTCATCTGAGCTCGGTAATAACCTTACACGAACTGCAGGATAAAAATTAAATGCATGAAATGAAACATGGAGGTTAGGTTAAATTAGGTTATGGTAAGCTAGGCTAGGTTAGGTTAGAGGTTAGGAGTTGAAAGGGATTACAGATTTTTCCAAAATTCGTGTGGACCGGCTGACAGGTAGACTTTATTCCGCAATTCGAGTGCGCCCTGCAGATTTGGGTATACTTCATCTATCCTGAAAGATAGGATGCTTACTTGGCATTATTCCACTATGGTACAACTTATAATAAAAGCTCATAATGTAATATGTCAAGGTAAGGCTATTACCTTCTAGTTAAAATGAAGTCTACATTTCTTAGTAAGATGCGGTGGACCTAAGAATAGGTATAAATCATGTAACCCTTCTTATATGAGATTTAAATTGCTTAGTGTTAAATTTGAAATGTTTTGTTTATAATTCTTAATGTATCATTATTCATAAGTAAATTATCAACAATTTTAAATTACAACATACTAGTTCGGTCACTATTGCATCTGCCCTCTGAACAAGAAGTGCTTTGATTGATTTCCAGCTTGTTTAAAAATGTTATTTCAATAAACTATCGTTGAGGAGACCGAGGGCTGTATTATAGTATTTGGTAAATTTCGGTTGTATACGATAAACTTTTGTAAGGTCGAATTGGGAAAATTTAAGCTGGTTGAATCTATATAAAGTTGTTCTAGCGCGCACTTATGTTCGGCTAAGTTCGGCGGGTGACGTAAATGTTGTTTGAAGTCTGGTAAAGTTTGGTTCGTAAAAGTCTATAAAGGTTTATTTATAATAATTGTGGGTACTTGTTAGATTATTTAGAGGATTATTAATTTATATCATTTAAATTTATAAATTTGGTTTTAATAGTATGCTTGAATGAGCGCTAACGCCATGGAGTTAAATATATATATATATATATATATATATATATATATAAAATAAGCCTACAGAGGTAAAGCTCAAATAAATAAATATATATATATATATATATATATATATATAAAGAGAGAACGGTTAAATAATTAATAACTTGAGTAAGTTTCACTTTTTATAAAAGAAGTGTTTAACTTCCTTAATCTTCGTTATATTATATTAGATCCCCGCCTGCTTCCCACTGTTTTGATGCATCGAATGAAAGGGTTCCCTTTAGAATGTAATAGAAAGGGTTCAATTATTCCTCATACAAACCCTTTGGTATAGTCCTAAGAACCCATCCTAAAGCCGCCAGAATACTCTATTACCTTGTAGACCTTTTACTCGTGAGGTCCGAGGGATTTGGGGAAGGATTTACTGGAGGGGAAACGCCTGTTATGGATTAGGTTTCACGTGGAGCTTAGGAACGTTTGATTACGTGTGTGTTTAGGGTTGAAAATGTGATGCTAAGCGAATTAATTAAGTTAATCCTTACCAAACAAACATATCGTTACTGCTCATTTAATTACTTACTACTACCCGTCTTGGTGGCGTAGTTGGCTAACACGCTAGTCGTGTTGAGCTCGACCGCCGATGATAGGGAGATCGAGGTTCGAATCTCGGTCGGGTGAACTGGGGGTGGTTTTTCCTAAATGGTTTTCCACTCTCCCTCCACGCAAATGTGGGTTCACTTCCTCTAAATTCAACCCTCCCAATTCCTAATCCATTAGAGTAATTAGTACTTAAGCATATAGCCCGAACGGGTAGTAAGACGCGGTGCTAAATATTATAATATAATTACTTACTACTACTGTATATTAAATTTATTTAGTCATCACTAATCCTAATATTTTCAATATTTTATTAAATCACTATTTCTTTAAATGATTTTAGAATAAAATAATTTTTGACATCCGAGTATTTAATTGAAATTAGAACAAATTTGTTTATATGATTTTTCTTTTTGACTTTATAAATTTTACCCAATATAAATCTAGTAGTTTTTTTAAGTATGTAAGCCTATTTTGTATCCCTTCTTGCTTAATTGATACCTACTTGCTTCGGTGGCCGCATGGTCTAAGGCAATACTCTCGCGTTAGAATGGACTGCCATCAAGTTGGATATCTTGGTTAGAATTTCGGTCGGATATACTGAGGGTGGTTTTACCAAAATGGTTTTCCACTTTCCCTCCTCGCCAATACAGGTACAATTCCAATAAATATAACTTTCCTCATCACTAAAATTATTAATGTAATTAGTACATAGCATATAAATCGAACTGGAAATAAAACGTAGTGCTAAACAAATTTTGACAACTTTTGATCAAACTTGGTATACGCATGTGCACACACACCTGAATAACATCAGTAATTCTTTTAAATACTCTTTGGGGCTACAATATAATGTGTACATTTAAAAAAAACTGTGAATTCTTTCAATTTTTACTAATAAATTTAAAATAAATGGTTATGCTAAGTTTCTCTAAGATAAATTCCTTAAGCCAAACCTCAACTCTATAAGATCAATTGGTTTTTACGGGAATTAATCCTCTTAAAACTTATAAGTATGTGAAATTTTAAAAATATTATTGTCCTATAAAATTTGAGAAAAATACCTAAAATATTAAAGATTTATTTCTGTATTACATACTTTATGGACATAGGGTGTTTGAGAAATGACCTCATAGATTGAACTTGAACAATATGTACGATAATTAACAAAATTAAACTATTTAAATCATGTGTGTCACAAATTGATGAGTGATCTACAGTATCTGTCTTGATAGCTGAATAATATTCAATCTTGTGAAAAATGACAACCTGGATAAAGGAATCAAACCTGGTACTTTTGGCTCAGTGCCGTGATGAACCAAGTAGTTTCAATGATAGAAGGGTTCTTTGACTTTGCACTCCAAAGCTCTAAGATTCCCATGTCCAGGCTGTTATTTTTCACTTTATTGAAAACTAATGTAGTCTGCGTTGTGGTCATTCAATTGTTTTAAAGACATATTTAATATTTGTTGACTTTTTTTAATGCAAATAACCATATTTGTCTACATGTACTCGGAAATTGGGTGTTCTTAGCTAAGTAAAGAATATTTTATATTTCCAAATAAATTATTTCTTTTAAAACCTCCCTCTTCCTTTCCTTGCTTTTTATAACAAATTTTTATTGTTAGCAACAAAATATACACTAAAAATGAAGAATCAGAGCTCATGTAATCTTTACATTTGCTTAGCTTGACTTATACAGTAAAGATTATGATTATACAGACAAGTTTTTTATTTTTATTTTCATCTCCCTTCACCTTATTCCCCAAATTCCCCTAATCGTTATGCATCCCAGCTACGCAGGACACACGTGCATTTAATAGCATATTCCTGCACGGAATACGGAAGGGGAGTTATAAGAAATGTCCAAACAAAGGCCACTAACGAATCGAATGAAATGTTTAGGGCATATTTAAGTTTTATATTTTCGTAAGGCAGAATTTTTTGAATGGGGAATTATTTGTTAATTTATTTGGATTTAATGGTACAAAACTTTTATTTAACATTTTAATATAGGCCTACTTAAAAACTGAAAGCTTAAAAAATTATAATTTAAATAATTGTTTTGTTGTAATATCCGCTTACCCTAACATGAATTAATTTTAGTACTCCTTTGATCCACTTTTGGAAGCTATCAGATAAGGCCTAGCGTACTAATTCATGATATACGAACTGTAAACTTCATGTAACCTCAAAGAAAGCAGTCTTTCCTTGACAAATTACACTATGGCCTTATCATATAAGTCACGTCGTAGTGGAAACGATTCTTTTAAGCTTGATAACTTTCAGGGTAACCGAGGCTTACATAAAAAGTTAAAAAATACAGCAACCTGCCTCGGTGACATAGTTAGCTATCGTGCTATTTTTGTGTTGATCTATACTCAAGAATCGGGAGATAGAGGATCTAATCTCAGTCGGATGAGCTGGGGGTTGTTTTACCTAAATGATTTTTCACTCTCCCGCTCCACACAAATGTTGGTTCACTTCCTCTAAATTCAACTTACCCATTTTCTAACCCATTAACTCAACTAGTATTTAAGCGTATATCCAAAATGGGTAATAAGACGCGGTGCTATAATAATAATAATAATAATAATCATAATCATAATCATAATCATAATCATAATCATAATCATAATCATAATCATAATCATAATCATAATCATAATAATAATCATCATAATAATAAAACACAATCCCGTTGAAAAAAAAAATCTGAAAAATATATATTAAAAGTTCTGGATGTGAAACAAAAGATATAGCTCACTTAAGAAGGTATGTTTTTTTTTGTGATCTCAAAACTAAATAATGATGATAGAAAAGAAATTCTAGCCATAGAAAGGAAGAACTTTTAATTTTCTACGTAACACAGTATGAGTTCCTTACTTGGAAAGTTATATTTTACCCCCTTAGGGATCCTACCAAGTACACGAGACTTCATACGATATTGCGACGGCACCGTTGTACACATAACACATATCTCATGGCCATCCCCTTTACAACACACCCTCCAATCTAATACCAAACCAATAACCCCTTCTCCAACCACCTTCTCCCAACCTTTCAAATGTGTTAAATCACGTCTCTTCATCAGTACCCTTGTGCTACACTAACACTCCCAACACCCGAATTGACCCCTTCCAAATTATCACCGAAATAACCCCTTTAGTGGTGGCGTGGTATTGGTAATAAATGTTGGACGTGTGTTTAGGACACACAACCCTTTTTTTTACAACTCGAGGTACGATAAATCTTGACGTAATGGACTTTTTGCAATGCACTTCTTCAAGTTTTCATGAGTGAGTGAGAAGACTATATATTCATACTCCTCCTTATCCTATTTGGGGTGTAAATCATTAGGTTAACTGCCTTTGGACCTGATCAAATTTGGATGTGCACTCTTTTTTTACCATGTAAGGTAGTATTTTTAATGAATTACATTATTACTCTATAGTAACCCACTTTTGTGGCCGAATGATCTAAGGTGTTACTCTAGTGTGTTAGACTGTCCTGCTGATGACGGGGATATTGGGGATAGAATCCCGGTCGGGTCTACCGAGAATAGTTTTTCATAAATTATTGTTTTCTATCCTCTTTCTATTCAAATGCGGATAGACTACCTCTAAAATACTTCCTTAATCATCCCCTTCGTATTAGAGTAGGTTGTTTTTAGCACCACGTCTTATTAGAGTATTTATCATATATGCGAATGACCTGAACAGGTATTAAGACACGGTGATATAAAATACACTATAGTATAAATAAGCTAGACCATAGTGAAATAATGCAAGGTAACTCGGCTACCCTTCATTATGATATGAAAGAACTTGGTAAATGCATAGTTTACGTTTTTAAACGTTCAATGTTATTGATTGTAGAAAATAAATGTGCCTAGTTGATTGAGTAGTCACGTGATTTTTATCGTGAAGGGTTTTGTTTTACTACCGCGTCTTACTAACCTGATCAGGTTATATGTATAATGATAGTTACTCTAATGGGATAGGTATGAGGAGGGAAGCATTTTAATGGTAATACTTCCCCATTTACATGGAAGGAGAGTAATAAAAATTTAAGGAAATACCACACTTAGGACACCCAACTGTGGTTCTAGCCTTGATTTACTCCTCTGAAGCATTTTATAATTTATTGTTTCTTTAATTTTAAATCGGTACCATGACAGTGCCGGAATATACCTTTAGTTAGCTTGAATGCCCTTTAGATAGTCAAAAGTGTTTATGTTGTTGTTGACAACCTTGTCTTATTAACTTCACAAGCTCTGACGATCGGAAAATGTGAAAGGAAGCGTAAAATAAATTAGAAAGAGGGTTCTATATTTATAGAGAAGAGAGAGAGTGTAAATTAGTTTAGTAAAACATCCCTTCAGTGTACACCCGTCCTAGATTCGAACCCCAATATTTCCGTCACAAACAAACCATACCAGACGAGGCTGACGTCTTTTCCTACGTGTTCACCGATACATGTCAAAATAATATTTTTTTTTAGCATCGCGTCTTAGTATACGTTCGAGTTAGATCCTGAAAGAGTATTGATATAATGAATAGTCACTAGTTTTAAGTAGCAGTACACTTGATCATTTATTAATTGATTATTTTTTATAGTTTATGATACATTAACAAATTTTATCGTATGCACCGAACAGGGCTAAAGAAAATTACAAATTTTAAAATCAACCATACTATGAATTAAGTTTATATCTTTAATGCTTGTTTTTATTGATTCAAGGAATATTTTTTGAGTTTAAGACCTCTTGGAAACGCACTTTTTAATATATCAAAATCACCGGTATCATTTTTTAAAATAAATATCCATTCAATTCAGAATCAGACTTTGAATATTCATTGAGAAAAACCTTTTTCACTAGTGTTGAAGACAATTTCTATGAATGAAATCGGGTTTGTGATTAATTATTATAGGTGCATTGTACCTGAGTGCACGTCATTAAATCACACACACTGAGTCATCTCTAATTACCTCAATGATTATGACAAAACATTCTCCGCCTATATGTCTATTGTTTCCTTGCTTGTCCTTTAACTAGCACAAATGATTGAAGGTGTAGTAATAATCTGAGTTAAGTTTATGGTCTACCTGTACAATAGTATTTAGTCATAAATATTAGCATCGTGTGTTCCATCATGGTACATGCCAAAATAATTGCTTTCGGAAGAACGTCACATTATGCATAGAGAAATAACGTCTATCGTTCAGAAGTAAAGTATTTGATCAAAGGGTAAGTTTTTTTTAATTTCAAGCCAATTTAAAGGGATTAAAAAGGTATCACCACTGTGATAAATATGTTTATGTCTTTTCTTGCTTCACCCAGTACAAAGCAGATATATTTTAATATTAAAACAGCCACACAAACATATTTTTATTTCCTCTCGACACCTCGGAAACAAAGTATTGTAATCATCAAAAAAATCGAAATTGAAATTTTGAAAAGTGTCGACGTTTCAATACCCCCTGAAAACAAAAAAAGCTGTTTCCATAATGCCATCTGTCTGTCTGTTTGTCCGTCTGTCTATCTGTTTGTACCTCGGGCTCAAGCCGAAATTATTTTACTGATTAGGCCCACACTTAGTATCTAGGGTTCTCATAAGGTCGCCCCAAGGGGTATTTGAAATTAGACATATAACTCTAAAATTAAGTGAAGTATACTGAACGGCAAAAAGAAAAAAAATCGTACTTCTCAAAATTCGCTCTAACAATTTTGATTACATTTTGTATCCATACTTTGTTTTCATTATAAATAAGGGGGAAATTCTCATTTTCTTGTAAAAATGACTTTGAGGGTACCTTAATAGGGGAAATCTCCCAATTTTCATTATTTATCCGCAACTATTTGAGATACATAATAATTTATCATTGTAAACTATTAAAGCAAAAATGTTTTATTTCAAAAATATTTTTATAAAACCAATAATATCCATGCTTTAAGAAAATATTCAAACATTTTAATTCAGCTCTTTGAAAATGAATTTGATCTTATGCTCTTTGGTAGAAAAAGATATTTCTATTTTCTTAATTTTTCTGTAATAGTAATCCTAGATTCCTAGTTCCTAATGCCATAGAGTAAGTAACAGTGTATATTATTTAATTTATGATCTTTGGTGTAATGTTTCTAAAACAATTTATAGAATGATTATTTGGTTTCATAAAACTTTTTAGTTTTTATTAAATGCCAATTTACGATAAATGTGAGATAAAGTTTACGCGTTGCACCTTACGATTTTTTTTAAATAAACAGAGTTAAGTGTACATAGATGTAGATATTGAAGATTTATTTATTATTTAAATTACAAAATTTGACCTGATTTTTAACAACTTAGTTTTTCTTTCTTATAGTTTTGTGTGTGCTGGATTGTTTATTGCGTGACGTCACACGCTCATCAATTCATAGGTCTTTATTTATTTGGCGTTACCTTTATATTATATCTACATTATTATAAAACAAAAAAAAAGAAGTTTAGGCTACTGATTGATAAATGGTTTTATACCAAACGTTCATTCCCAAAAAAAGTCAACTTTAAAAGGTAATAGTTTATATCATATATATTTGATAACAGAAATTAATGGATTGCTACACTACAATTTTTATAGGAAGGGCCTTTCATAAAATAAGGAAAATAAGAACAAATTTTTGGTGAACAATTTGATAAAGATTTTAAAATTGTATAAGTCTTATTTTGACATTGATAATTGAGATATCCAAGATGACAGCTGAAGATAATTATGACTTAATGTATGAATATCAAAAAAGTACATTTGTTCTTTTATCTTTTCTAGATGTCAGATAAGGGGCCCTTACCATGAGAATTGAATAAGCACCACAGCTCTACTTTTTCTTGAAATGATCTTACATGGTTTAATTCTAGCTTGGAAAGATTGTGAGTCCAATAATATAATAAAAATATTTCTAATTTTGGCAAGAAAGCTTCTAGTTGACCCGTTTAGTTTGATATTAATAAATTAAAAAACCTTTCAAACTTTGAGGTATTGATTATATTTAACTGAAAATAAGTTATACATTAATTTTTGGCATTAAATAAAATTTGATCCCAATAAACAATCGTAAAAAACTACTTATTTAGTAATGTTCTTAATTTGTCTAACATAGCTCCTGGAATTAGGAGTAAAAATCTATGATATTATTCGTTTTTTAAGTTTAGAAATATTTAGTAATGAATTAGGATATGTATTAAGAAAGAAAAGTTTGTTTGATCAATAGAGATTCTTAGAAACATGTTGTTTGCTTTAATAAATCAAATAAAAGTTAATTTAAAGATTACCACTGACAATGATTGTTATAAAAATTGAATAGCATAAAACATCAAAAAAACATTAAAATGTTGCCAAAATTTAAACAACACGGTGTCAGGTCAATGTTGAAATATCTCTCTAACTATGGATGTGTTTAAACTTCAAAATAATATGTTTTTTATAAACTAATTGTTTTAGCTTTTTAAACTTTTAAAATGATTTCATTTTAAGAAAATTGCCAGTGGTTATTATTGTATCATTTTTTATTTGGTATATGATGACCAATAATATGTTTTGAAGAATGTACTCTGAGAGTATTTAATTCGCTTTATTAATACATATCTTCTTCATTTCTTAAAAAAATATGAACTTGTTATAACTTTTTAATAATTCTTTTGTCCAATCATCAATACTTCAAAAATGGCCTCAGTAAAGAAACAAATATTCCCTAAAATAAAAAAACTTTTACATCGAATATTTTCTATTCACAAAATTCAATTCAGAAAGAACATGATAACTTTGACGCCTAGGGTTCGATCCTCTCCTCCAATCACTCCTGTCTTTTGCCTGCCATTCGACTTCCCCTACCACCTCCCCTCACACTACTCCACCCCCCCATGTGTCATTGTGTGACTTCCTCTCGGCATTCAATGGGTATAATGGCAGTTCCGCCGCAAATTACTGGTGGTACAGAATCTGTCACTGATTGAAGTCTTCTGCGTTACATAGAGAATTGTCTGTCTCTTTTGCTCCTTTAATTTTCCCCTGCCGTGTCTTTGTCTGTTTGTCCCTTTCTATACCTCGCTATCTCTCTTTCTTTTCTCTCTTCTTCACACGCAGGATCAATATCATGCTCACTGAGTCGTAATGTGAATTCACACTGACCTATTTTCTTTTGTACTTGTGGTTCTATTATCATCAAAATATATATATATATATATATATATATATATACATGTCTAGGATGTAGTTCCTGTTACATTTTTAATTAAATTTCCAATCAACTTTGAGCTATTTTCTAAAAATTTACTAAAATTCTGATTTGTTGATTTCTTCAAATAGAGATTAAAAATATCAATAAATTAATATATAAAAATGTTGTATTAGATAAAGCAAAAATTAGTCAAGGATTCACTAGTATGGTGGTTTATAATAATTAAAATTTTCTTCGTACATTTTACTCTCACTCTCAACAATAAATACACAATCAAAATTTTAAATTATATCCATTTAAAGTGAAGCTAAAATTTGAATTTTTTTCCCCTTGTTAAGTAGGTTCAGTAACTTTAATTAGATCCTTTAATATCTTTTAATCGAATTTTCAATACACGTTAAATATTTACAAATATATTTTACTAAAAGTTAAAAATGTAAAGGGAAATATCTTCTCAGATAAACATATTAACGATCGCAAAGATAAATAAGAATTCTAAAAAATAAAACCAAACCTGAATTAAATAAACTAAGCTTCTAGTTATTATTAATATTATAAAAAGTAATTAAATCTTGTGATATACTTTAGAAAGAGATTAAATTATATGTTTTTTTTACTGTCTCTAGAAATGTATAAAACTGAATTTCCTAAATAAAACAATAATTACATTCTGGAATAGTTGAGTTTATAATGCCATAATTATATCTACCATAAGATGATTAGGTTTAATATAACAGTAGATTCACAACTATTGAACCTAAAAGAGACTAACAGGTGGTCGAATAACCAACATGTTTGATGATATAGAAACAAGGAGAGGGGCTAGAATGAAATATATGCAATTTAAAGTGTGGAATAAATATGAAATAAAATATTAGTAACTACTCCATAGAATATATTATGCAATAGATTAAAAACGACTGCTTCCTTCATCTAGGCATAACATTGGATTTTAAATAAAATCAAATGCAACTATTATTATATACACTACTGTGCAAAATGCAAGCCACAGTATAAAATAAATGTACGGAACTCCGCACGGACTTTCTCGCTCTCTTGTTTAAAAATGAATATATTTACTTAAATACTCGTATTATATGTGAAACAGATAATATTTATGTAAAACATTTTTTGAGTCCAGTTTTAAATTTTATAATTTTGATTTTAAAGATTTAATGTCCTCATTTGTATGTTTGGACCGATAAAATATCAATTTTAGGTCAACAAGGGTCAACACTTCGTATTAAAATTTCAACTTCCTCTTAAATTTTCAACATTTTTTAGGTGTTGCACATCTTCAGTCTATCGCATTGCTATTAAATTCTCATTTATAAATTTTGACCAATAAAAAATAAATTTAAATATTGACTATTGAGTCTAAAATGGAGATAGATAATTGTTGTACAAACATTTTTCCTAAGAGGTTTAAGGAAAAATAACATAAACATTTAAGAGACTTACTTATATTTAATTACTCTATGGCATGGAGAATTATCGCGTTACAATTTAATAGTATCTCTTTACAACTAAAGCTCAAAAAATTGTATTAATATATTTGCCAATATCTCAGAAACTGTTGGTTTTATTAAAATATATTTAATATAATGGTTTTTTATTTTTAATAGTACTAAAATTTTGCAATAATAAGTTATTTAGTATCTCACATAGTTGAGTAGATACGGAAATTTCCGCTCCTTAAAGTACCCTAAAAGTCATTATCATGGGAAAATGAAAATAGTCAGTTTATTTTTAATCTTAATCACCACCTAGATACGAAATTTAATCAAAATATTTAGAACTTATTTTGAGAAAATGGACTTTTACTCTTTTCGCCCTTTATTAAACTAATTTTAATTTTAAGTTTAAACAGGCACACAGACGGCATGGCAAATACCACTTTTTAGGGTTCGGGATTCATGAGACGTTGAAATCTATCAACATTTTGGGTTAAATATTTTTACGGTCGTAATACTTTACCTTTAGTGTTCAAAAAGTTAAAAAAAAATATATATATTTTCGTATATAGCTTGAAAGTTATTGGTTTTATAAAAATATGCTTCGAATAAAATATTTGTATTATAAATAGGTCTATATATTTGTAATGATAAAAAAATTCATATCTCAAATAGTTTCGGAGATAGGATCAAAAATGATAATTTACGAAACAGATCAGAGCTCTTAAAGTCATTTTGCCGAAATATGTGAGAGTAGTCATTTTGTTTGTAATATTTATAAATGAGATTTAATCAAAATCATTTGAGCCAATTTTGTAAAATCGACTTTTTCTCTTTTAGCCCTTCAGTAAACTAACCTTAATTTTAGGGTTAGATATACAACTCCAAAAATCCTTCGGGCAATTTATGAAAACCCTAGATACCAAGTTTTAGACCGATCTGTAAAATAGTTTAGACTCTAGTTGGAGGGACAGACAGACATAAATTCAAAAAAACAACTTTTCATATTGGGGGTGGGGGGGGGGTCATGAAACGTCGAGATTCATCAAAATCTCGAGTTCAATTTTTTTGACGATCACAATAATTTTTCTACCTGTACGATAGCGAGAAAGTAGAAATTGATGAATGAAATCAGAGTTTGCGAGCTTTGCTTCTCTTCCTTGCGGTGGTGTCAGCCGACAGCACATATTTATGTAGGATATAAAGTAATATCGGATAATCGATGGTTGGATACTCGGGACTCTACTGTAATCATAGAGTATTTGGAATTTTTTTAATCACAAAATGTCTTCTGGTTCTCATTTTATTTAAATACCTATTCATTTCTTTAAAATTGCCATAAATTTTTTTATTTATAAACATAAATTGCCATGGTAAAATGTTTGCTTGAAAATTTGTTTGCTCTATTATGATAAATAAAAGGGATTTCTTTTACCTACCCTTTTAAGAATTTGGATTTGTATAAATATTCCCAGATTTGAAGCAACCCCAAGAAACTAGGTTTGGATTTTAGTCATTTTCCCCTAGTCAACATTAGAGTGCGAGTTTAATGAATAAGACTGCTTGGCCAACCCTTAGCTTATTTTATACTCTCATTAATATATATATTATTCCTTATAATATCATAACATACAGCCCTATCGAGAAAATAAGATTATCCTGAAAGCCTTACAACTATGTTGAAAGGATTTAACTTTAAATAATTTTTAAAACTAATATTAAATAGTAGCTTATGATAAAAATGATTGAATTTAATTTTCAAGAATATCAAATTTTGTTTAATAATTTTATGAGTTATCCTCTTCTTTCAAATTTATCATAAATAGGTATGTGTTTTTAAAAGAAACACTCAAAAATGCAAGTGAAAAGCTAAAACTCTTAATTTATTAAAGGCATTCAATTATTAATGACAATAAAATCTTTTTTACATATTAATTTTTTTAAATCATTTAACTAGTAAGGCCGATTATTTTGGATAAAGAAAACAAAGGTAAAGTCCTAATAATAACGTTTATTTTATTTCTTAAATACCATACAAAATTAAGGAATGTGATAAATTATCTACAGATACCTAAATAATTAGCATGACAGATATTTTTTTCTAGTTAAGACACTTTCACTTAGATATGAAGGAAAATACTTATACAGTAGTAATCCTTTTCTCAACTTGGCAATAAAATTTACATTTCAAAATTTAAATTTAGTAAAAGTTCAACATTTATATTTTTGTTTTTTTTTTATAATTATCAACAACAGCCTGTTTGGAAGCATTATACTTCTTATTTATGAACTACATATGTTTCTACACATGAAATATTTAGATGATAAAATTTCCAGCTAGTTAATATATTCAATATAGCTTATATAATTCAATTATTTTATAAATTATTAAAGTAATGTTTCTCTTGTATACAAAATCAATTATAATTTTGTAAGTAGATATGGAAGTTATTCGATATTGCCCTAGTCGTAGATAAGCTGTATAAATATAGAAAAGAGTTAAAGATTGTCTCATTTACTGTAGAAACAGTTAAAAGCAATCCTTTATTTATCTTTTACATAATTTTTCCAAAAATAGATTAAAGTAATGTTTCATACAATCCAAACAGCTGCTTATTTAATATATTTGTGCATTAACGTTATAGTGAAAAAAAAAATTAGTCACGGGGAAGCTGCAAAAAATATTTGCCAAACACTTTCATATTCAAGCAGAGAGCATATATAAAAGAATAAAGTAAAATATATAATATAAATGGAAGTAAAAAATTATTCGCAATTTATAACGACTAGGACGAAGGATAAAATATAGCGAAGAACACTGAAATTTAATATTTCATCGTCATAGTTGATTGATTTGGTGTTAATGAGCTTTATTTTTTGGGCAGAGCTGTAATGAACTGACCTTCAGTGAGGAAGGAGACTTTCAATATCATGGTGAATAAAAGAGAAATGTGAGAAAATAAACATCAAACAGTTCAACGTGGGTAGGAATGCGTTTTATCTGGGAGAATTAATCAACGACAAAGGGCATAGTTGAGGATAGAACGTGTTAGTGAAAGTAAGAAATTTAAAGTTTATTTGAGTTATAAATGTTTGGAAGCACATATTTTGTACGTTTATTTAGATTCAAACAATATTTTTCAAGAGCCAAATATCGATCGTATTAATAAAATTTGTACCGAACAAAATTATTAAAACTAAGAAACATGTGGTTCGTTTTTTAATTCAAAGAATATAATAATAAAACGCGGCCATCACTATACTTAACAGCTACAATAACCAATTTCTAAGGCGCTACACTCTCAATCGATAGACTGTTTATGACGGGGAGATCATGATTCGATACCGGTCGGTGTATTGAAGGTTTTTTATTACATGTTTTCATACTCTCTCTCCAAAAAAATGGAAGTACTCACACTAGAAATTCAATCTTCTTCATCCCTAACTCTTTAGCATGATTATTAGTGTATAAGCGTATAATCAAAATGGGTTGTAAGACGTGATGTTTAAAAAAAACTACAATAGCTTGGATATTTAACCCATCTATATATGAAGTTAGGGTTATATCCATAGATATATAATATATAATATGAACATAATTTACAATATTCACACGATTATATATTTAAAATCCTCCTCTTAAACATTAATTTTAATGTGCCTGGATCACGCCTCTGTCACCGTTCATTCGGTATAGTCTCGTAATCCACTACTTGGTAACTGGTAACCCCGTCACGCGTTGTGGTATATTAACTCCTAGAGCTTAACTTTCGGGAGTATAGGTTTACCGGTAGCATTACTCTACCGGTTGTTACATGACACTGGAAGTCATTAGTCCTCCCATTCCAAAACTGACTCTCGTTCTGTGTTAGGAGAAGTAGGAGGTAGGTTAAGGGTGACGCTTTAAATACAATGTCTGTAACATATGTCCCATTATCTGATAGCGATAGTGTTGTTTAGGGGGGAGTGGGGTGTTTGTGCGATAATTAATACTCAATAACAACAGAGTTGGTGGATAGCCCTCGTATAATACAGAAACACTAAACCTAGAACACGAAGTCAAACCAGGGTCAATCGAGTACAATGGGGCAAGCCATTTGGATTGCGGTTCAGTTAATTAGGATGGTATTAGGTTGATTGATCACATCGATGCTCGCCGGCGCTTATGAAATCATTAACTATATGGATTTATGTGATAGCTTTCACACATTTATTTAAAATATATAGATATATAATTTGGGGTTTCATTTCAAAGTGGTGAAAGCTTACAGATTTGTCTTCTTGAAATTATAAACACGTCGAAGGTAATGTAAGATAAAATATTATATGGGGTTGATCAATGTCGTAAATGCTGTATTTATCCATACTGAAACGACGAATTAACACTTTTATAAATTATATAATTTTTATACTCCTATCAGTGGTAAGTTGGTCTGAAACGTTACTCTCACTGTACGCATAGTTTAAGTACAGTTTGAATCTTTCCCGTATACTTTATGGCAATTTTCCATATAAGATTATCATCAGTGTAACTTCTCTTTTATCTCTCTACTCGCTGATATTTCTGCATTTCCTCTAAACCGACTTCCTATTAACAACCATAATTTTTTTTCAGATATATATTGTCTACTTAAGAGATGGTAAAACAAAGAATATATTTATTTAAAATAAATATTATTTCTATGTTTTTAAGTATAATGAATTCATAAAATAATACAAATAATTTAGTAATATTCTTGATTTCCTGTTTACTTTTTAAATCATGGGTAACTATTTTTATGGTTGGATTTTATCTAATTGATCCGATGAGAAAATACCGGAGGAAATAAACCAAAGGTTTTTTTCTATATTTTAAATGTAATTTTTCTAGCCTCTCGTATTGGTATTTTTTTATATCACAGATGGCTTAAAAACTACTAACGTCATGGTAAATTGGGGGAGTAAAAAAAAAAACCAACGTGATATATATGCATCAAGCTCTTAACACCCATTCTTTTAGAATAAGAGCTACTTGAGATTTATAAGTTTTTTCCTTCTCCCAATCCTCATATTTGTTTTCTCTGAAACTTCAAGTGAAACACATTTAAATAAATACTTGAATAGAAGTGAAAAAAATCTATGAACATTGCCACATCAGTCACTTAGTGAAAAAAATATGTCTCGTGTAAAATAATGACGCTGGTTTGATGGAAATGTCGCTCACAATTGGTTTAATTTAAGAAAACATATACCGTGATACACAATTATTAATAAGAATGCTATTACTATATATCTTTCTCAAAGTAGCGATCTATATTTTTGAATGAGATAAATTTCTCGAGTTTAACTCATATTTTAGCAAAATTATTTATCTGTAAAATGAGGTATTTCCTCACACAGAAATTAAATTATTTCTGGAGGTTTGGGTGATGTGTCTATTATAGTATTATTTTAATATTCAAATAATATGTGTTATATCATGTGACATTGATCATAAAATGAACACACAGTTTCCATAGCATATAATAGTAATTACATTTTTAAAATAGAAATAATAAAAAAAAATTTCATATATTTTTAAATAATAAACTGAATATTTAAAAGATATAATTTGCTAAACTATACAAGTTTGTTTATGAGAATATATATTTTAATTTAATTTCTAGTTATAGCATTTATACAAAATATAAGAACATTAATTAAAATTAGTTGGTGTATTCGGTATTATTAGCTTGATGAAACCCAAATTATTTATCATAGAGAGCTTTTACAAATAATAATGTAGCCAATTAATCATTTTATGTTTATCTGGAAGTGTAAACCTACGCCAAATTTGTTAAAAATCATAATATGATTGTTGTAACTATACTTTATCAATATTTTTATAAAGGTTTTTCAGTGTATACTGGTAGAAATTAAAAAGGGAAATTAAAATGCATTATTGTCTTGGAAAAATTTGAAAAAAACACAATAATAAGATGAAATTAACATTTTGGGAAATAACTCTAAGTGAATCAGACAGGGATTTGATCATCGGTCTCTCAGGTCAGACCCCGAAACTGTAGAGTGGATCCAAGCATGATAAATAAAAAATATTTACAAAAGTTCCTAGGATTTATTTAGAAAGTATTTGTTTTTCCATGTGGTTAGATGACATAAGGTTTTTTCCCATATTGACACTACTATACATTTCATAATTTAAGTAAATATTTTAACTCATTGGCTGAGCCAAAATGAAATAACTATTAACTGTATAAACATTAATATTATCTGTAAGACATAAATGTACAAAATATGTAGATTTGAAAGTTTAAAATTTTATAAAAGTCTTCAATGACCTTTTAATAATATTAAAACAGCTCACAAAATAATATCATGTGACATAATTAAACCAAGGTAATATAAAGTTAAAGGCCACAGAACGTAAAACATTCGTCCTCTAACCTTAAACACTTCTAACTGAATCTTAAACCAGACACCCAACACTTTCAATTAAATTTTTTCATTTACTCTCATCGACATTTGTGACATAATTTAATCAATTACATAATATCCAGTTAAATTTTACCATAATATCTTTGTCACTTTAAAAATTGTTGAACTGATTTGTATATTTTATTATAAAATGTTATAATATTTATAAATTTTCCTATACATTTTTCATATATATATCATGTATTTAAAGGTACAATTTATCAAAATGTGTATTCTTTAATTTAAGTGTGTAGCTTTAAAAAGTTGAGTATGCTAAGCTAACTTCTATTTTAATGTAAATTGTTTATTGTACATAAAATATACAATTTGTTCCTGAGAGTGGCTTACCATTGTTTTTTTTATTTATTTATTTTTAGGTGTCGTGGATTCGCAAACGAGATATCCACATTCTCACCTCTAACATCTTCACGTATACGGGAGACGGGAGATTTGGAGTCATCCACCCTGAAGGTTCAGATGAATGGAATTTGAAAATCGAGTACGTTCAGAAAAGGGACGCAGGCATCTACGAGTGTCAAGTCAACACTGAGCCCAAGATTAATATGGCCATTCTTCTTAACGTCGAAGGTAAATTAAAAATTTGAGAAATTATATTTTTGGCACTTCAAAATTTATATAAAAAAATGTTAATAGTGCCGACAGTAATTTCAAAATTTTACTGATTTAAAATAGTTTATATATATATATATATATACTCAAAATATAATCATACTCATATCAATTATAATTTTACTTACTTAATGCGTGACAGTAATTAGCTGTATAATTAGATAAAGTGTTTTACAAGCAAAAATAGAATATCTACAATAAAGTAGAGCCTACTCTAATAGTTGAAAAAACAATCAAAATATAATTGACTAGTAAAAGTTGCATTGAAAACTTTGAATTTTAATATAAAAAATATTTATCTCGTTAAAAACTGTATTCTATATATGTATATATATATATGTTTGAGAAGTAAAATATTCCTTGAGAGGAAAAGTATTTGCCAGTAGGGAAATCTTTGTCAAGTTTAACACATGTTTTGCAAAAAGCTAAAAAAAAAATCGGTACCTCTCTGATATTCTGTTCAGACTGATGGAAGTTTCCCCAAGACACACAATAGATCTAGTAGTTTGTAAAAAAAATGCTTTGGTAAGTACTGTTTACTTTATAGAGGAGCTAGCATGTTAGTTAGAGTTTTCTTTACCAGCTGTCATGTGATATGTAATTAGACACTAAGTAATTAATTTTCTTGATATTATACAATGCAGATTTGTTTCTTATTTGTAAGAGGGATATATTTTTTAACGTGAAGACATGCACATAAATAAATACACAAACGAATTAAAAAACGTACTAAATGTTCGGACCTAATCAAGGAAACAATCAATGGTATTTGTGAAAAGTATACAACTGGCTTGTTTATTTAATTAATACAAGAGATAGTATGAATAAGTTCAAGGGCTCAGAAAGTTTTTATCTAGGGGGAGCGGTAGTGCTAACAAATTCTAGGTGAGTCCAGAAACCTCACCCTGCCCTTTTATAAAAAAAAAATTTAATAGTTAGCAAATATTAATCACAACTTGTGAATGTGAAGAATGCCAGGCCTCCACCGTGGTTCGGATTCCACGTTAACTGTAGGTCCTCCATTTCATTCCACAATCACCCTACCATCACACAGTAGCGTAAGTGCGTATAACCCGAACGGGTAGTAAGACGCGGTGCTAATAATAATAATAATAATAATAATAATAATAGTTAGCAAATAATGTTTTGAGTAAGTAGGTACGTTTATATAATGGGCGGAGGAGGGTAGTAAACCCACCTACATAAGCAACAAACTCCACTTCTAACATTTGTTTTCTTATTTAAGCTGCTATTTTCTTAGTGTGATTCCTCAAGTAGGATCTTCCATGTGATAGCAAAAATGTTTGCCTCGTCTTCTTGGAACCCACTTATTCAGCTCATTCCAAGAAACGTCCTTTGTTTTCCAATACCATATGAATGTATAAGAAATGAAGAAAAGTATTTGAAATGTTGACAGAGCTAATTTTACAATAGGAAGTTTTACCAGGTGTATATTGAAGGTGAATAATAAAATATTCATTAACTAATATTTGGTTGATTATTTATGATTAAAACTTTAGTAAGAGTAAAAAACTTAAACGTTAGGTTTTTGTATGCATTTGTAGGGCAGCCAACAAATTCTATGGAGTCCAGTTAATACCAAGGGGGGTCCCTACCCCCTGACCACCATATTTCTACGCGCTCGAATAAGTTAGATGAGTGTAAAATAACTCACACTTGTAGTGAGATAGTTAGAAAATTAAATCTTTAAATAATATGAATAAAACCACCTTCAATAAATAGAGTCAAACTCTGAATCCCAAAATCATAATCAATGATGAAACAATGTGATGCAAGCCTAACGTCTTAGACCATGGTACCACCAGAGAGAGTCAACGTTTATCTAAACATAGCCAGTGAAATATTTATTACCCTCAATTTACCTTTGATTATAATATAATGTCTTAAGAGAATGTATTACCATGTGTAGTTTTATCTAACAAATACTAAAATTCATAATGATATTCACGTGATCTAAAGTGTAAAATTTAATCTTACCACTAACGATAAGGTATTTGTTAGAATCTCGGCCTGTTGTGGTTTTTACCTATATAATTTATGACTAATTTGCCCATGACTTTTCAACACTTATACAGTCTCATTATAAATTAGCCTCTAAACCTCTCCCTGAATTAATTGCCTGTATGCTAAGCCGTGTTGAAAAAAATATAAAATAATATACTAAATTTCTAATGAACTAGTGCAAATTTAAATCTATAATGTATGCTTTAACAATTACTAGGTTTTTTTTAGAAACGTACCACAAATTGTCCGGATACAAAACTTTATATCTTAACTGACATGCATAATTCCTAGAGATTGTGCATTTTAAATACATTAAGAGAATATTTTAAATATGAAATTAATTCTATTTTAATTTCCTAAGCATTATATTGAAATCTTTGGCCTTTGGAAGATTCTACTAAAAAAATAAAGAACACATGCTGTGGAGAGATTAAAGAAGGAAGAAATTTCAAAAAATTGCTTATTGATTTACAGTATGCTATATTCTAATTTTTGTTATTAAGATCATACTAGAGATGAGACACTTGCATAGTATATTCCTAGAATCCCATGGTATTCGAAAGATTTGGGAATTATGAAATTCTAAGAAAAATTTATTTCGAATACAATTTATGTAGACTTTGACTTGATATACCAATTTTAAATAATTTGTTAAAAGAATTTTCTCTACTTGTGTAGTTGGGAGAGGAACTATATCACAGTAAAAGGATAAAATTGTATTAATATTATTAATTTACTAAAAATGTGTTCTCAATATTTTTATGACTTAATATACTGACAAATAACATAGCATTTGTCAATAGCATAAAATTTAAACAACTCTTTTCTATATATCTCTTTGGATATTTTTTAAACTAAAATTGTACTCTTTTAAAAATTCCAGAATTTGGATTGGGATTAAAGATTCAAAAGAAAATTTGAGATTTGGATTATATAAATATACAATTCATTCCATCTCTAAATTCATAGCTTATTGAAATTCATCAAGCTACTTGCTATATCTCTTCTTTCTTAAATACTTCTTAAATGTTTTCCAACATTTTGTGGGTAGTACCTAAAAAATCATTTCATTTGCCAGGATATATGTTGAAAAGCATTTAAAAAAACACATTTGGTGCCGTCGGTAGTAATAATGAGCCTCAATATATTGGTTAAAAGACGAGTGTGAATAGAAAGCTATTTTTACGTCACAGTAGACCCTCCTTCACCTGATTAATAAAATATGTATTTAAGTTACATAAAAGTAAATGTTTCAAAACTAAATTCAATGTAATTGGTAGAAGATAAAATATCATACTATTTTAGAAAGGCACAAGTTAATAAAGTTGGAAAATAACTTGCCTGTAAATCTGTAAACTATCTTGATATTTTGATAGTGAAGTAATTTTGGTTCTTGAAGTTTATCATAGTTTTATGATGAATAACTTTAAATGTGATTGAAAATAATGTTACTTTATAATTATTTTTGTGTTTTTATGGAAATTAAAACTACTTTTTTTTATTTAAAATAAATGGTACCATGCTTTTAAATAGAGGGTAAAAGTACTAATTAGTTTAAGAGGTTCAAACTTTAGATTATTTTTAGTAATTAAATGTTTACAATATAATTAAAATAATTTAATAATCTATTTTATATGTATAGCCACAAATATAAAAAAAGATCCCCATTTTTAAAATGATTAACATTCTCAGATTATAAGCAATTGCTCACATGAAAAACATTTAATTTCATAGATATCCTAAACTAAAATTGGTTATCACACACAGTACATATGTGTGTACATTTTATATTCTATGATTTCAAATGCAATTTTTTTAGATGTCAATTTTATTCTTTAAGATATAATTTATTTCGGTGTCAAGGGATCTATAAGTGTAGTTAGACGTTTTAGTTATCTTCATTTTTTGGTCTGAAAATGTGCAGCGCGGTTAACTAATCGATATATTTTTATGGTAATTTAGATAGTGAGTTTGTTGAACGAATGGACATATCGATAAAAACCATTTTTATACATACTTTAACTCTATTTCTAAATATCTTACAATATATGTACCAGCTCAGTCCAAAAAATGTATAAATTTACTAAACCTTAACCAAACTAAAGATTTTAATATAAAGCCATATGAGTTTTACTAGCTTTACTTCTTTTTAATAATTAACTCAAGCATTATAAATACAACCAGGATTATTTGTATTTTTTTAAAATGAATTTGAAAAAAAAAATCCGTGCGATTTTAAATATTTAGCTATTCTTTGTACAGAAAGCTCATAAATAAATCATAGATACCAGAGGAAAATATCTCTTCTACTTTCCCATCACTGATCCTTAAATGTATTTTATAAAACTTTAGTGTTTATAAAAGAATCATTAATTCGTCAATGTTAACAAGAGAAACTACTATGTTATCATATTTTAAAGTTGGCATCGTCAATAAAATGTTTCATCTACTGGACCTTTGACTCAAATATACATGAAACTTCGACCGAATTTTCATAGAAAGGGCCTTTAATAAACACAAAATAATACATTTCAAACAAATCTGTTTATATTTGTAATAGTGTTATGTAAATATTGGTAATATTAATCAAAGGTAACAGTTGCAGATCACATTATTAACTTATTGATACAAGAAAGTCGATCTAGTAGCTTTTATAATTATTAGTTAAAGCTCTATCTATGAAAATTGGACTGTAGAGCTATACCCCAATTTCTTTTCGAATGGACTTACTTGAAAGTTAGAATAAAATACAATATATATTCTCCCATATTCATATGTCAATTCATGTGATCCTAAACGACCCCTTTAGTAGATAATTTTTTAAGCAGCACGTCTTAACTTCCCGTTCAGGTTATCGACCTATGTACTAATTACATTAATGCATTAGTGATTCGGATGGCTTTATTTAGGGGATGTGCACCCTTATTTACGTGGAGGTAGAGTGAGAAACCATTTGGTAAAACCACCGAGTGTACCCGATCGGTATCGAACCCTGAGATTTCCGTCTTTGGCAGTCTAGTCTAACATGAGCGTAGCGTGATAAACCATTCTGCCACTGAAGCAGATTTTGCTAGTTAATTGCAATTAACTTCAATTAATACCGATATATAATAAATAGTAAACTGGTATCAATTCTTGCCACGAAAAATATATACATTTTCGAAAAAATGATCCATATGTATATTTGTAAGAAAGTCAAGGTATAGCTACATAAGTCCGATATGGTTCAATACTTCAAAGATATCTTACTTATTTATGTGCAGTTGATACAATAACGAAAAAAAAGAGGCTAGGTGAAGGAATTCGGCTACTTATTACTCTTGTCATGGACAAATCCCTTTATAGGGTGACACCATATCTATTAATTCTTGACCACTTCGAAAGCCTAGACCGGGGTTTTTAATTGAAGGCCCACTGACTGCATTTGATCCCCGATGCCATTTTTTGTGGCCTACGTAGTTTCTTGGATAAGTAATCTACTGTAGTTAAATCGATGTTTCTAGCTGAGAAACGAAAAGTTCCGACTTACATAGGGAAAATTCCATTAAATAACCAACATATGTTAACGTTAATTTCTTTCTCACATCTGCTGAATTATATTTACGTAACAAATATAATATAGATTAAAAGGAAAATTTGTTTTGTATGTAGTTAAACATGTTTAAAACCCATTTCTTATTTCAATTCAAATCATCGTTTTTGCATAACTTGACCAAAAAAAAAACTAATTATGATGCCACCCACCACTAAAATCGTGAATTCTATACCAGCCCTCGGGCACTTTTATTTTGGTATCCCCTTGTCTAGACTATATATATCATGAACCTAGTTAATGAACGCAATAAAAAATGTATAAACTTCGTATTTATAATTTATTATTTCCCAATACGAAACTCTCAGAAAAATCACGAATCGAAAACATATCTAAGGTTTTATTTTCCATTCGTACTTTTCTTAGGTTATTCTTTAAAAAACTATATTATATAATATATGATAATGACGTTATCAAATAAGCACTACACTGTTGTTACATGATGCAAGGTAAGAATGTAGCATTTCAGGTTGAATTTAGGTGTTTGTTTAATAGAAATATTTTTTATAGATCAGTCTATCAGTATAAAATATCTTTTTATGAAACTACACCAATATTAATTTAAGTGAGATGTTAAACACAATGTAAATATAAATATCATCAGGTAAGACAAATAGCACTGAACCAAGCTTTCACGTCTCTTAATAAATGATAAATGTTTAATAAAATACACTTTTACAACAGAAGAGAGTATTGTATGCCACAAGTGTACGCAAAGTACTCATACAACTCTGATGCGTCTGCTGACTGATCCAGAGGAACCAGGATCATTTCTCTACAAGAACCGAACACATATCGATGCAAAATAGGATGTATTCACTTCTACTGAGTCATAAAATGAGAGTATGGGGTATGATAGATGTGTTTTTACTAAAGTTACTCTAGGCTAAGATATTTATTCCCACCACACTTGCACCAAAGTAATTTTAATTTTTTTATTTATTTATCACTGCGTCTTACTACCCGTTCGGGTTATATGCTTAAGTACTAGTCACACTATTGGATTAGGATTTGGGAAGGTTGAATTTAGAGGAAGTGAACCCGCATTTGCGTGGAGGGAGAGTGGAAAACCATTTAGGAAAAACCATCCCATTTCACCTGACCGAGATTCTAACCTCTTTCTCCCCGTTTTCGGTGGTCTAGCTAGCACGACTGGCACGTTAGCCAACTACGCCACCGAGGCGGGTTGCACCAAAGTAGAACAAAATACTTTTTTTTTAATAAAAAGTAGTCATACAATTTTCTAGATCAATTTATGTCATTATTTTCACCAGATCAACATCCTCTTATGCATCCTTTAATGTTCACTGCCACAATTATTTTAAACTTCCGTATGTTCGAGTGTTAATGATCTAAGAACTTCCTTATTAAAGAAAGTAACTAAATTAATAGTATTATCCTGTGAATTTTTTTTCTGTACGGACATTAAATTAATATGATACAAACTAATAATTTTTGGTGCAATATTTAAGAGCTTAATTATACCTTTTCTAAACTTTCATGTTATCCTTAGCAGACCATTTTTGTAACCACTTTGAGATCCACTGTTTTAGGAACTCTCGCCAACTAAATGTCTTATCACATTCATATTATACTCCAAAGAGCTATTTAAGTTGTAAAGCCTGTCATATCTCTAATATTAAGGTGGCCTCCTCAGTAAGCGAGAAATTATCATACTTCTGTCAGGCCACGTGGCTTAAAATATAATGGTATATGTAATTTTTTGGAATCAATCTATTCTGTCTAAGCCTTTACTCCATTTTTACTTAACCTACAACCAACTTTTGTCATGTCAATAAAAAGGAGGGGGACGAATACTACGAAACTTCATCTTTCAAGGTAAAGAGGAAGGCTCACTACTAGTTCTAAAATATCTAAAATTTTCTTTAGTGATGCTATCACGGCTATATCTAGAGCGCTTTTCCATAAAGCTTAGTCTGATAGTTCCACAAACACGTGTAAAAAGTCGTAGAATATGAGTTAATATACCATTCTCACATTTTTGTCTCTACTAAACAAACTCAAAATAGGGTTGTTAGTGTAAAATAGACCTCTGAGAATCTTTAGACTTTATTTTGGCGTTTATAATATTTTGAAATAACGTATTGTAGAGTTAAATATTACGTTAGAAATAAAATTATACGTGGTAATCTATAGATTAACGAGGTAATAAACATGAAAATCTGACAAAATAAAGTGTGCAACCTGATGACAGAGCATCTCCACCGCAGATGTAGAGACTTTTCTGCACCTGTCTTTCTCGCATTCATGATTAAGGATGCTGTCGTTTGGACATTGTATCGTACTGCAATGAGATATTATATTTTTTACGGTTAAATGTTAACAAATCTAATTAAAAGACATAAAATTTTCCAACCATGAAAATGAAATTAAACAAAATATTTACCACAGATCATTACACTTTTCATGATGATTTGGTGAATATGGTAGCAAAATAAAAGTTTCCACTCCCCGTTGATTAATAGCAAGAGGGCTTTTTTACAACGATTTGAAGTAGCCCAGATTTATCCCAGCTAGTGCTTATGAATTTGGTTTATATATATAATTATCATGTGTATTATCATTATATATATCATTACCATGTGTTTCTAAAGATATAATAATATTAGATAACTTTTAAACTAAAATACTCCGACATTAAACTTAAAACTACACACCAAGCATTAGCCCTTATATGTAAAATATTGGATAGCAAAACAAAATATAGTATATATATATTTGTTTATATATATTTGTTTACATATATATAGTAAATATACTTATATGTGTTTATATATACACACATATAAGTATATTTATTATATATATATGTAAACATATATATAAACACATATAAGTATATTTATTACATATGTTTATTTATATATAGGTTTGTTTACATATTTCTGAAATTATAAATATAAAGGAAAATTAAATCAAATTTCTACAAGTTTCTTACATTTAGGCTTTGTTTCAAATGGTTTATAATTAGGTCTGTTTTACTTTAGCGCCATGTCTCACTAACCGTTCGAGTTATACGATCATTTACTAATTGCACTAATTGCTTTAGATATGAGGGAGGCTATATTTAGATGAAATGTACACACATCTTTGTGTAGGGAGAATGGAACACCATTTTAGAAAAAAACACCTTCATTACGTAAACCCAACCAAGTTTGAACCTTGATCTTCCCACTATCGTCAGTCTAATCTACAACGAGAGTAGTGCCATAAACCATTCGGCCACCGAAGCGGGTAATAGCTCTACTAACATGTTTAGTACATTAATTATAATATATATTTTCACATTTCATTTTATATGTTTGTTAACACGCATATCTATTTAGTTTTTGGTCGCTTTGCCAATATGTCTAGAAATTCCTTAGGGCAGTAATAATAATTATGTTTGATTATTTTCTTTGAAAGATTTGTAATAAACATATATTAAAATATTATTGGCTAGAAATTATATTTCATGTTACAATTGTTTTTATTCTGTTTACAAATTGGTCCATTTCGATAAAAATGTATTTGAAATGCCAATCTAGAGAGTTGTATTATCTATAAAATATAGAAAGATATGATTGAAAAGAAACAAAATTGGTCTATCAGATAATATTTAATTTAATTTGAAATTATGTTTGTGTTTGATAATTCAATTGTGTAGTCTCCCTTCAATTTATTTTTAGAACCTTTAATTATTTTTAGAAAATTATTATTATTATTAGAAATGTAAAACAATTAATTAATTAGATTACAAGTTATATTACTGGCACCCGTTCACATGATTATGTTTAAAAATGAAATTCATTGATTATTAAATAATTCATGACAAAACAGTTCGTTTAGATCTATAAATTCAAATTGGATATTTACTCATTAATAATAATAATAATAATAATAATAATAATAATATTGGAATGCAAAGCTACCATAGTCAAGTATGAAGAATAATTGTAACATAAGTGAACATTTAAATATATTATTATCTTCTGGTTTTATCATAAACTGACATAACCTTAGCAATAGTTATTCACTGAAAAAAATGAGAAGTCAAATACTATAATATGTTTTTTAATTGTGATAGTAGAACTTATTAAACATGACTTTAACATAATTTTTAAAAGGCTAAGGAACGTATTGTAACAAATGTGGCTTTCAGACCTAATCAAATCTGCTACAGAAGATGGATTGGTTCATCGAAAGGCTGCCAATAGCCACCTTTAGTCGCTCGCCTGACATGGGAAGCTAATCTTTAGTTAGTGAATGGTTTACACTTTTGTATTTATTTCATCTTCAAATGGGATTATTATATCAATGGTAGCTATATTTTATATGTTTAAGTTCTGTTTATTTACTAACGTATCTATCTGGTCCGAGCCTAGTAGTATCGAGGATCTTTGGAAAAGATCTATATGGTCTTGTGATTCATTTCCAATGCATTCATAGAACTGTCATAAAGTTGATGAACCTTGGCTACATAAAATGCATTTATTTTGGTCAGTTTTTTTCTGGTAATTTCTGTTTATTTACGACTCGTTCTATAAACGTATATTGTTGTATTATGTTTTGTTATATTTAAGATGTTTAAAGAACCCTTTACCATTCATATAATGAATTAAAAGCTAGAATATATTATGTCTATGACCATCTGGATTGGAGAAAGACAATCCCATAAGGCTGTTCGAGGACTCCAAAAAGAAATTGCATTTAAGAATAACGTATTAATTGTCTGTGTAAGTGAAAATTTAATTTTAATTTAGTAATTTACTTAGTGCGGTGATATCAGTATCAAACTTTTACGACGAATATGTCTTACCAATTATTGAAGGTATTAAAATAGTGAACCCACTGGGTAATCAACAACAAACCAGAAATTTGGGTAAGCGGTTGCTGATTTATCATAGCTCCACCATTAATGAAGAGCATCTCGATGGTTTATTCTTTTCAACCTGGCAGTTTTTGTGTAGGGAGTATCACCCTACAAACCAGCAAGACGAAGGTAATTTACCCCGTGCACAGTTATTCCCTATTGAAAAGAGATAAACTCAAAATGGCTATTCATCCCATAGCTAACAAACTTTTAACAAGATAATAAAGCGAGTCCATGTTTTCTTACAAGCATCGATTTTTCATCCATATTTGAGACTATATATGATTATGTTTAAAATAACACCTAACGTGGTTTCGCAAGACTTTTAAATTACCATATTTTTGCCATATTTTAACTAAGTATTATACTTCAACCATAAACTAAACTAAACTGTGTTCAATTAATTTATTTATAGATATTTATTACTACCTAAACATCACTATTCGTCGTCTTGGAGACGACTTGTAAATTGTATGTATATTATTTAGTCTTAATAGGGTACGTATCATTATGTCATACTTTGTATCTCATTATATTGTCATATATCTCAATTGACACTGGCACAGTTCTCTAAAAGTCTGACCATTTATTTATTCAACAATCTCCGGTTGTGATACTGTACTACCTCCCTTTTTAATCTTTAGATCCTATGACACCCGTGGTCCAAGATCAGTGATCGTGTCTACCGGCGGTCATTGAGTAGGTGAACACTTTGAAGACGTCACACACACACACACACACAATTATGTACACCCTAGTATCGGTCCACCCTAGTATAGGAGGATGTAAGGAAGGGTGTTTACAATGTTTGATATTGATATTTATTTTAACCACATATTCTATTTTTCGTGTTTTTTTATCTTACCAGTCGTTCTGGTTATACGCTTATGTACTATTACGCTAGTGTTTTTAGTGATGATGAAGGTTATAATCAGGGGAAGTATACACGCACTCGCGTTGAGGTGGAGTGGAAAACAATTTTAGAAAAACACCCTCAGTACACCCAAACGAGATTCGAACCTTGATCTACAGTCATCGATAGTCTAATTTACTGCGAGATTATCACCCTAAACCATGCTGCCACGAAATGGGTAAGCCTTTATGTTTTTTTAATATACAATATACTATAAAAATACAAATATTACTAAAAAAAATACGTCGTCACATATTGTAAATCTTAATTTTATAAATCAATCTCTTTTCTGAATTGCTACGTTTGAAAAAAGTCATAAAATATTATTTGATTTATTAAAATATTTTTTTTTTCGTTAAAATTCACTGCTATGTTCATTAACTAAGTTTAATAATAAGTGTTTCTTCAATCCAGATCAAAGTCAGATTCTATAACAAAAATGAATTTACAAAATATGTACAATATAGTTAAGTTTATTAAAATGTATAGTTAAAACAACAAATTGTTTGTAATAGTATTATATTAAAAAATAAGTTGACTGATTGTGTGGTTTAGTTATGAATTTAAAAAAAAGTTAAATTATATAAACTGCTTCGGTAGCTGCATGTTTTAAAGCGCTTCTCTCACAGTAGACAAGACTGCCACTGAAAGGGAGATCGAGGTTCGAATCTTGGTTGGGTGTCAACTTTTTCTCCAAGTAATTGTGGGTCTTATAAATAACCATTATCCCTAAAACCACTGGTGTAATTAGCACATAAAGGTATAACCCTAACAGGTAGTAAGACATGATGCTAATATATATATATATATCTTATAACATTTATAGTTTAAAAGTATTTTAAAACTAGATGTTTTGGTAAAAACACAGGGTCTACAATGAAGAAGAATTTAAATTGAACTCTTAATAGTTTTTACACAATACTTTTTAGATGCTGTTTTAAATCAATTATTAGACAAAATCACACATTTGGCGTCTTATCTATGATTTTCTGGGAGATTTTTAATGATTTTATTACTAATTTTACAAAAAAAAATTTAAACCTAATTGTATGTGGATTAAAATATTATGTTCCTATATGAAAACTTCGCCAAAATAATATTTATGTTTATCAATATATTTATGAATGTGATGTACGGTACAAATATTCAGGACACTAAAATGTGCTTCATATAATTTTTTAGTTGTATCTTAGGCAATATATTTTAGAAACAAGGCACAAATATGTGAGGGAAAAAACACACCAAGATTCAATTTAAAATAAATTTTATTTGGATTTTTATTCTTTCAAATCAATATTTTTCTTCCTTTATCCATATGAAGGACAGTACAAGATTAAAAATCCTAGTTTATCCTTTCCTCTTACATTATAACCATAACATAATAAGTAATAGTTATTAATAGCCCTAGACTTTAGATTGTATGCAATAATATTTAATGTTTGCATTATTTAGGTAATATTTGTAGACTAATTGATGCCCTCCCATTTCAACAAATTACTACTAATTCCTATCTTAAATATTCATATTTCAAATATTCGTTTAGTGAATACAACCCAGCTGATACACTTACTCTTAGTAAAAGTGTATAAAGATACATTATTATATACAATTAGTTTTATGGTGAGAAAATGTAGATTTATAATGAAATTAAGACCAATAAAAATAAACGAAATTAGAAGTAAACCTATTTTTTAGCAGGCGTATGGTCCATATTTTGTTTTGACATGGATTTGTAAAGGTCATCTCTATACTTTTATCCAAATAGATATAACTCATCATTTTCTAATGAAAGAATGAGTTCATAACGTGCATGTGCGCATGTTAATTGGAGCTCAGGGAACCAAAATGACATTAATATTAATCAATAGTTGCGTGGTTGTTAGAACACAGACAATGTCAAACTAGCTCACTGATTATTTTCCCCTATCAAAAGTACTCTACAATTAACATGAAAGCATTCGTAACGGAATAAAAAATGAATAACAAAAAAATTAACCATGATGTAATTGCAAACACGTCCACAAAAAAAAATAACACAGGAAAAGTAGTGAGCTATTTTGCCTACTCGTTCACTTTGTAGTTCTCTCTTTTCTTCTATTTCTATATTTTTTTCTATTTCTATCTTTCTCTTTCTCTTCATGATTATTATCCTTAGTTTTGTCTCTGTTTTTTCCCTTTTTTTTCCAGAAAAGCCCTCTGATATCCTTGACACTACACTTGGAACACGGGCTTCGTCCGGCATCTCCAAACAAGGTTGAATAAAACAAAACAAAAATCCTCTTTCTCTGTCGTTTCTATTTTATTTTTGGCTTTATTTCTCCTTTTCATATTCTTTTGATGCACTGAATTTTTAAAAAAAAGTGAATAAATTGTATAGGATATTTTTCCATTTAGTTTATTTATATTTTAAATAAAAAACATTTATATGTTTAAATATAGTAATAAGGTACTACCCGTTTAGAAATTCAATGTTTTCCCCATGTATTTTAGAACTTAGGTCTACGAACAGAAAATAACTCTTCTATGCGACATTTATGTAAGTGAATTATTTATATATTAATGTTTTACTTAAATATTTTAATTACAAAATAATTCTACGGTTGCAGTATATAATAGAGTTTCAATCAGTTTAATCTGCTACAGATAACTATGTATTAAAGTCTTAAAATTTATATTTAATTTATTAAACTTTCTAGATTAATTTTGATTCATCTTAAAGTATATTTTAAAAGTCATCGATACAGTATAATTTGTTAAATAATAAAACTAAATAAAATACAATCTAGAAATAATATTACCGTACATAAATAACTACCGATTTAGATTTTTCAATAACATTATAGAACAAAAGTCTCATTTTACTATAGTAATTTTTGGCAATATTTAATAAATAATTTAAAATAAAATAAAGTTTATAAACTGCACGAAACACTTATTCTTTAATTTAACAAAAATAACCGACCTTTTAAAAATACTCCTTTAAATTATGATTTATTTTCCCTTATACTTTAAATTATTTCTCTTATTCGTAGTGAATATTTATAGAAATTATATTGTATCATTTCATTGTTACATTTTATGTTGCATGCATGTAACATGTCTGTATCATAGTTAAATTATCTTTTATCCATCCAGATTGCTCTCTGGCATGCATGAAACCTAAGTAGATTATTGCATGTGTTATGGAAGCTTTTATTTTTAAAGTAGAAATAATGTAGAAACTGGTAAGAAAAATCGTTTGAAATCATAATGCAGACTAATATTTTCAACAAAATTATTTGAGTGTGGATATTTAAATATACACATTCCCTGATATATCACATATTTAATATAATACATCATGTTAAATGTTCTAATAATACTTCATGTATAGGCCTAGTTGCTATTTGTTGAATCCAATTAATTGGTTTAAATTAGTATTAAATAATGTAAAGACGAAAGTTTGATTCTCGATATTTTTTTAACACCACGTCATACTAACTGGTTGGGCTACATGCCTATATAATAATTACCTAATATACTAGGAGTGAGGAAGGTTGAGTATAGGAGGTGATCCCAAATTTGCATGGAGGGATATTTGAAAACCATTTAGGAAAAACCGCCCACAGTACATTCGACCATAATTAGAACAAAGATTTTCACGTCATCGGCGGTCTAGACTATTGCAAGAGTGAAGCTTTAGTTAGACCACGAGGCCATAAAAGAGGAAGAGTGAAACTAATTTGACTTATGCAATAACTGTGTTAAAGAATATCATTTTAAACTGGTTTTTATAACGTTTTAAAACTAAAATGTAAAACACTTAATTTATCACATGTTTGGTAAATAAAATATATTAGATAATGTCAAGATAGTATATTAATCAGCTGATTCCCGAAATATTTAGTCGACCCATAAAATATTTAGAGCCCAGTTTAATATATTACTATTTATTGAGAAACAAATGAGATAATTCTAGGCCCAGACAAATAATACTTAACGTTAAATGAAACACTTATCTAAGGCAGACTAATTTGGTGATAGAGTTGATATTATATCTTTGTGTCACTAAGCTTTTGTCAAAATTCTGCTCCGAATTGTTAATAATAATATATCCAACTCTAAAAGGCACGAGGAATGTAATTTTAAGGAATTTGACCAAATTTGAATGGAAGTGGGATGGGGGGAAACCAAGGTGGTTAATCTACCCACCCAAACAATATTCGAACCCCAACCTCTGAGCGGTCATAAAATGCTAAGCAAAAAAAAGACTTTATTTTAGGTTCTAAGGATGATAAAGGCTATATTTATATGAAGTGTACCCACATTGGCGTGGAGGGAGAGTGGAAAATAATTTAGGATAAACCACCCTCGGTACATCCGACCAATATTCAAACCTTAATCTCCCGGTCATCGGCAGTATAGTCGACTGTGAGAGATAGCACCTTAGACCATGTAGTCACTGAAGTGGGTTTACAAGACCTTAGTCTGCCCGTATGTCAGTATGGGCTTAAAATTAGTATATAATAATAAAAAACAACATAACAATAATAAGATGTGCTCTAAACGCAAATCATTAAAAGATCACAAATTAATTAATCTAATATTTCTCAAGTAAATAAATAACAAACCACATATTAGTGTTGCACAAAAAGCTTGCCCATCCGAATTTTATTAAATCATATCAAATCTGCACCTTTTAAATTCCAGAAAATGCGTAATTTTATGATTATTTTGATATTAGGTATGAAAAGAACATTGATTTACTCGATATATGTAGAAATAGCACATTTATTTACAACATAAGAAATTAAAAACTTTTTTTTAGAAAAATAAGACATAACATAGCCTACAAATCTTTAGAAAATTTTAAAAATAAGTCTTTGTTTTGATATTTGATTATTCTAATTGCAACAGGAACATTTTATTTGATATATATATTTTTTATTAATATTAATCTAAAGGATTTTCTAGATTAGCTAGAATTTTGGAGGATTGCATTTATAATAAATGAGTTTCTCGTGTATATTTTCAGGTATATTGCCATAAAACCTAGACAGCTGAATCTTAAATAATTATTAGTATCTATTAGGAGATGAAGATGTAGTTGTTTGTATCAAATGATAAATAAATATATCAATGCTATCATACTTAAAGCACGCCATTCTGTCTATAGAATAATGCGTAGTTCAATTAGTCACGCAATGGTTGGTTATGATAAGGTATTTGGCATCAACAGAGGAATTAATCTGTAATAATACACTATTGATAATATAGCTTAGTTATAACTAAGAACATATTATAAGACCCGTGGATGTTGTGAATCTATCTGGGATATTTAAAATAATGAATAAATCGACAGATTAATAAGGTAGTACGTGGTGACATACATCAATCAGGTTTGTAACATAAACAAGGTTTAACATACATAATTATTTGACCGGTTTTGTCAACTTGATTTAAATCAGTTTTTCATTGAAATTACTCCCCCTCCTTGTGTATTTACGAACACCGTTATCATTATCTTGTGACTCATCACTTTAGTATCTGTTATTTCGTGCTATTGTACATGAACAATTTTTTTTAAATGATATTGTATATAGTATGTATGTGTTTGACACACAAAATCTTTATTTGCATAAACCATTGGATAGTTTTATTATATTCTAAATTGTATAGGGTTACTAAACTAGTATTTATATATTAAATTAGGTACATATATATGATTTTAATGAATCTTATTAATAAGTGGTCTAGGTAAAAAACCTCCACGTAACCTCTTCTGATGCATAGCTAGTAAACATTTTATAATTAACTAACTTTAGCACCACGTCTTACTACTCGTTCGAGCTATATGTAAATGTAATAATTACGCTAATATGTTAGGGATTAGGAAATTTTTATCTGTAAAAAGTGTAACTTAATTTGTGTGGAGAAAGCTGAAAAACATTCAGTAAAGATCACCCCCAATATACCTAGCCAGAATTCAAAGCCCGATCTCCCATTCATCGGTGGCTTATTACGAGAGTAACGAACTAGACCAATCTCCCACAAAAGCGAGTTAAGCCTGTTATAAACAATTTAAATTCTTTACCTATAAACATTTATGACATTTAGTCCTCTGACAGTGAATTAATATACAATATTCAACTCTTTTATAAATAGATTTATGATAGCTTTTATTTTTACAAGAAAACATTTAGGAAACCTTCTACAAATACCACAATATTAATAATGACATTTTAGTATGAGTGTATCCTTTGTAATGGTTGAATTAAAATACAAAATTTAATCAATTTTTCTTTACGAGCATGCTTCCTTCAGAAAGGTTTAAGTTTAAATTTTCTCTCTTCCAGAATATCAGAGTTATGAGACCAAGGATGTGAAATTCATAATAAAAAATGATTTTGTGATAACTTGTTATTTAAAAAATAACACAATTTGGAGCTATAAGGATTTTACTAAAAAAATCTTATATTTAATAACAAACCATAGGCTTAATATTAAATAAAAGAAAATCTTACCACTCATCTACGAGACAGATCTTGAAGATAAATAAATCAATTTTAGTGGTATTTAAAGATATGGTAAAGATTTTCATTATTGCCTAATAGTGACAGTAAATTATTTCTAGAACTCTATAGTATAAAAAAGACGATCAAATGGTGATTGACTATCAAATGGTTCCCAAACGGCATAATATATATAAAACTTAGACATTTTGGAAAAAGTACAATCTCTAAAAGCCCAAGATTGTTTTATAATATATTTAAAATAGTATTTACCAAACATATTTAGACTACATTTTAAGTCTTCTAATATAATATATATTCTTCTAAATCTTGTGGAAAATAATACCAAAACCAACATATACCACTTCTAAATTTTCTTTTAGAACGGCATTGAATCAAATTTATTTCGTTCATACATCCTAAGATATTACGATTAAAAAAATCATTAATAATTGGAATTTTAAAATTTAGATACTATTATACACAGTATTTATATACTGTGTATGATATTATCCAATATTTTCCTCTAACTTGATTTGATACAGTTTAAAAACAGTAGTGCTAGTTGAAACTGTAGTTTACAAAAATTGTAACTAAGAGAGTATAACATACTAAACTTTAATGTAGCTTTTTATTAAACTTGATACACACATATACCACAGTCCCTATAATATCCCTATCCTAAACATCTGTGTTCAATAATATCAAATAATATAAATAAGTGCTCAAAATTGATAAATAAAATTTCGGAAAAAGTTAAAGCGCTCCCAATTAATAAATGTTAGTTATTTCATTGTTAAACAATGCAGCTTAAATTCCCTCAACCATACCATATACCATATACCATATCATACCATATAACCTATCCAAAATAAACTTAGCTTACTTTTACTTCTAATAACTAAACCAAATAAAATAATTTTTAATTTTAAGAGTTTGTTTTCAATGGGTTTCTCGGATACACATATAGGCCACTTTTTATTGGATATTATTATTAGCACCACGTCTTACTACCCGTTCGGGTTATACGCACTTACAATAATGTGTAATGGTAGAATGATTGTGAGACAAAATGGAGGACCTACAGTTTAACGTGGGATCCGAACCACTGTGGAGGTCTAGCATTCCACATTTACACTTTGTGATTAATACACGTCTTGTCAGAGGTGAAGGTAGGTTAAGACAATCGGATAAATCTGTGCCGAGACAGAGGATATTGGATATTAATCCTCCTTATCATAAAAATAGCAATAATAATATTTATAAAAGTTTTGTTATTTATTATTCTAAATCTAATGCTGTATTAAAATATTTGATGACAAAGTGATGGCAAAATAATTATTTTTAACAAAAAAAGTACAACCTACTCTGATTCTAGTTCTATATTTTTTTAAATACTAATTTTGATCTAGGATAGTTTGGATAGTGGAAAATTCTAAAGCCTATTTTAAATTAAGTGTATTTTTTAATAATGATATTTAAATTGCATATAAATTTATAATATTGCAACTTTTAGAAATCAAATTCAATTCAATGAGTAACACTATGAATTAAATAACCAAGATAATATAGTTAATTAGGGTTATAGCTGAATTTAAATAATATATTCTTTATATTGAAAAATAACACCTGGACGTGGGAATTAAACCCAGTCAAAAGCCAAAGGTCCTGAGTTGTATTCCCGTGACTAGGTGTCATTTTTCAATTTAACGGATATAGTGAATAACACTTTACCTATATATATTTTCAAGTTTTAAAATTAGTAATTCATATTTATGTTTTAATTTCATAAATTGGTCTTAGTAAATCAAGATAAAAATGAGTTGATTTAATTACTAAAAATATTATTGTCTTTCTATTTAACTTACTCTAAAGACATTTTCAAGCATTTACTGTTTTCTTTGAATAGCAAAGTATTTTTTAATTATCATAGCTTATTACATTTTTAAATAAATAAAAAATATAAAAGTTTCAAGTCACAGACCAAATCCCGATTTATTCTCTTCCAAATTTATAGTAATTTAAGCATTTTTCTTCTCAGGAATGAACAGATTTAAATTAAATATTTAAGTATATTATTTTAGGGGACATATTGATCAGTTGATCGTTCACTGACTTCACTTATGAACATATTATGACTTAGCTATTTATCGATACAAAAATTTGATTGGCAAATAATACGACTCAGACTAAACTTTTTTTTCTACACGTTAGGAAATTAGACTGTACCTTTTATAAAGAGATTAATCTCATATAAAAACCCTTATATATTTTATGTTATTTAGAATAATTTTATATAAAGGCTTATATTCAAGATTGTATGGAATGTATTAGTAGGACGAGATGTGTATTAGGAGATGATGCCTGCCCCTCCATTATCACCAATCGCAGGACTCCTGGGGTCTCTAAATCGCACCCCACTACGTGTTGTGCATACCTCAATTATACTCGAGATCGTTTATCCCGAATCAATGACCTCACGTGTTAAGTATCAAGTTCATTTAGTATGATTTTCCTTTGATAGAAAAGGTATAGGTTCAAATCCTGGTAGGTGCATTTTTCCCCTAGATGGTTTCTCATTCTCAAATTTTACACCAAAACGGTTACATTTCCTCTCAATTCCGCATATTTCATTGATTCACCGTTAATTTGGTTAAAATGGGCTTGGTACGGACCGACAGAAAGACGTGAATGAGAGAACAATAAAAATTATTCATCTAGGCTCTGATTCTGAGGGGAAAGAGGGGGTCTAAAATAAAGTCTTCAAAGGGTTTGACAACAATGAGTCGAAGATCCATATGGATGGTCTCAGAAATCTTGATAAGTTATATCTATTTAATCAGATGAAAACAAAAATAATAACAATAATAGCTTGAGGTCTCGATAATTAATATATTAAGATAAAACTAGATTTACTTATCAATATAATGTGTATTTACTCATTTAATAGGTAATTAGTTTCTTCTAGCTTAGCTTTTGAAACTACTCAACAACCAGACCTTTTCTTTTTTTAAGTTTATTTACAAATCTTACTAAAAATATATTGAGATAACAAAACCTAGACAAATTGCAAATTTAGACATTTCAGGTCATCGCTAAGGGTCGAAAGCCAATGTTAAAGGCTACCCTATACTGACCTTGATTATGTACCGGGCTACTTATAAGACTGTTTGGTCCTTAAAGCTCCCCCTTATAAAAACAAACAAACAAACAAAGCTTTAGAGAGTGTGACGACGAGTGTTCCTCCGCTTGTCCACAGCCGCCCAGGCGAGCATCTGGGGACCGGAGGACGTGTACGTGAAGAAGGGCAGCACCATCAGTCTCACGTGTTCCGTCAACGTGCACTCGTCACCTCCCAGCTCGGTGCTGTGGTACCACGGCAGCAGCGTCCTCGACTTCGACAGTCCTCGGGGAGGTATCAGCCTCGAGACGGAGAAGACAGAGGCCGGTACCACCAGCAAACTACTGGTCACCAAGGCCTCTCTTACAGACTCGGGCAACTACACATGTGTCCCGTCCAACGCTAACCCTGCTAGCGTGTGGGTTCACGTGCTCAACGGTAGGCTGTGTTAGTCCAGTCTCGGGGGGGGGGGGGGGACTGGGGTAGCTCAATCTAGGGGCTGGGGTAGCTCAGTCTCAGGAGGGATTGGGTGGATCAATCTAGGGGTTGGGGTAGCTCATTCTCAGGAAGGATTGGATGGATCAATCTAGAGGTTGGGGTAGCTCAGTCTCAGGAAGGATTGGGTGGATCAATCTAGGGGTTGGGGTAGCTCAGTCTCAGGAAGGATTGGGTGGATCAATCTAGGAACTGGGGTAGCTCAGTCTCAGGAAGGGTTGGGTGGATCAATCTAGAGGTTGGGGTAGCTCAGTCTCAGGAAGGATTGGGTGGATCAATCTAGGGGTTGGGGTAGCTCAGTCTCAGGAAGGATTGGGTGGATCAATCTAGGGGTTGGGGTAGCTCAGTCTCAGGAAGGATTGGGTGGATCAATCTAGGAACTGGGGTAGCTCAGTCTCAGGAAGGGTTGGGTGGATCAATCTAGGAACTGGGGTAGCTCAGTCTCAGGAAGGGTTGGGTGGATCAATCTAGGAACTGGGGTAGCTCAGTCTCAGGAAGGATTGGGTGGATCAATCTAGGGGTTGGGGTAGCTCAGTCTCAGGGGGGTTGGGGTAGCTCAGTCTCAGGAGGGGTTGGATGGATCACTCTAGGGAGCTGGGGTAGCTCAGTCTCAGGAGGGGTTGGGTGGCTCAATCTAGGGGCTGGGGTAGCTCAGTCTCAGGAGGGGTTGGATGGATCAATCTAGGGAGCTGGGGTAGCTCATTCTCAGGAAGGGTTGGGTGGCTCAATCTAGGGGCTGGGGTAGCTCAGTCTCAGGAGGGGTTGGATGGATCAATCTAGGGAGCTGGGGTAGCTCATTCTCAGGAGGGGTTGGGTGGCTCAATCTAGGGGCTGGGGTAGCTCAGTCTCAGGAGGGATTGGGTGGATCAATCTAGGGGTTGGGGTAGCTCACTCTCAGGAAGGATTGGGTGGATCAATCTAGGGGTTGGGGTAGCTCAGTCTCGGGAAGGGTTGGGTGGATCAATCTAGGAACTGGGGTAGCTCAGTCTCGGAAAGGGTTGGGTGGATCAATCTAGGGGTTGGGGTAGCTCAGTCTCGGGAAGGGTTGGGTGGATCAATCTAGAGGTTGGGGTAGCTCAGTCTCGGGAAGGATTGGGTGGATCAATCTAGAGGTTGGGGTAGCTCATTCTCAGGAAGGATTGGGTGGATCAATCAAGGGTTGGGGTAGCTCATTCTCAGGAAGGATTGGGTGGATCAATCAAGGGGTTGGGGTAGCTCATTCTCAGGAAGGATTGGGTGGATCAATCAAGGGGTTGGGGTAGCTCATTCTCAGGAAGAATTGGGTGGATCAATCAAGGGGTTGGGGTAGCTCATTCTCAGGCAGGATTGGGTGGCTCAATCAAGGGGTTGGGGCAATGCAGTCTTAGAGGGGTTGGGGTAATGCAGTCTCAGAGGGGTTGGGGTAGGTCAGTCTCAGAGGTGTTGGGGTAACCCATCTAGTCTCAGAGGGGTTGGGGTAACCCATCTAGTCTCAGAGGGGTTGGGGTAACCCATCTAGTCTCAGGGGGTTGGGGTAACCCATCTAGTCTCAGAGGGGTTGGGGTAACCCATCTAGTCTCAGAGGGGTTGGGGTAACCCATCTAGTCTCAGAGGGGTTGGGGTAACCCATCTAGTCTCAGAGAGATTGGGGTAATGCAGTCTCAGAAGGTTTGGGTAGTCCAGTCTCAAAGGTTTGGGTAATCCAGTCTGGGAGGTGGTCAGGAGTAGCCCAGTCTAGGAGGAGGCTAAATTGTGATGTGGTCCAGCTGGGGGAGGAGGGTAGGCCCTAGATTATGATGGGTTCGTCTAGGCTAGGCTAGAATAGGACTGGGATGAAACTGATCATATTCTTATTACTTGGACATTAAACTTAACTAATTTTTATTGTTTCGAATGAATCCTCGTTCTTACTTTAAAAATGATCGGGCATTATGATATTAGCTTGAATGTTTATACTTTTATTTGGCCTCGCCTCTCACTAACCGATCCAGACTATCTGAATTAAAAATTAATAGCGCAGGGAAGAATCAGGAAGTAATCTAAATAAAACAAACCCTTATATGTGTGTGGAGGAAGAATGTAAAACCATATAGGAGAAAAATCTTTGTACACCCTACTCTTTCCATCACTGAGAAATTGTTGCAAACTTATATAATGTTTAGCGTTAATTAATTTGACTCTCTGGCATACACACCTGTAAACTGTATGAACGCTCGTAATTAATATATTTATTATGTTGAACAATAGCTTCTCTGATGATTTAAATCCAACTGAGATGATCAATGGTCCAACATTACACTTGTATTAATCTTTTATGCCGTTGAGTGTAAGGTCCTAGTCTAAAGTTTTTGACGGTTCACCGAGGAGTAGTGATTTCCCTATACGATATCTCCTTTTGAGTTATTATATACTCTTTCCAAACTATGTTTTGTGCATATACTCTGAGCTACCTTTATTAGTACTATCTCTGAAATTTTCTTTATTAGATAAAAGTTATTTTTACACTTTTTAAAATTAATAAGAATATATTAATCAAATAATATAATTGTGCCTGAGCATTAATTTCAATTTTCCTCTTCCCTATTATATTGTATTTCAAATATCTCAACTTCTAATTAAATTAAGATCACTCTTTATTTAGGCCTTAACTTTATTGTGCTCTTATAATTATATTTAGGGTAAGAATGTATTACAATCTTAGTATACTTACCGTTCGTTGTCAAATGTTCGTTGCCATTATCTGATAAAATATTCTAAACAAATTATTATAAAATGATATATTATTTCTGACGAGAGAAATAAATCATATTACCCGGCAGTACACCGAGTGTTTGTTGAAATATAACCGTTCTTAATTATTAGACTAAGTAACCACATTAGGAGGAAAAATTACCCGAAGTGCGCCAATAAAGGTATATGGTCCTGGCCATCTCAGTACGGTTTAATGTACAATCACAATATTTTACCTGTCCAGATTCTCATAAAAATGGCAAACATATATGTGACAGGTGTTTAAATGTTTGTACAGGTGAACACCCTGCGGCTATGCAGCACGGTGAACACAGCTCAGGGCCTCAGCTTGAAGTCACGGCCTTCTGGGTTAGTCTAGCTGCCAGTATCTTATCTTTCTTCTTCTCTCTGAACTGCACGCGCGTTCAGCAGGTGAGTATCAGCGTGGCCGTGACTAGATGATGTGAGGATCAGAGACATCTATGGGCAAACGCACCGAACTAAACTAATTTTTTTTTTGGAAAACGCTCGTGCTTATTAAGGAAAAAGTGACGATGTTTCTTAAAAGAAACTAAACAAAGCCGGAAACCAAAATAAAACTGTTTCATAAGTAGACATTTTTTTAAAAGTAAACGAAAGAAATGATATGTTAAATGTATTCGTCTTAAGTAGAGTTTTGTAAGAAAATTGTTGAGAAGACTTTATCAGTACTATTCAATATATATTTCGAAATATCTTGACACATGGGCCCCATTAAAAGAGAACAAATTATATCACACGCGTATGGAAATTATAGGCAAACAAACTATTATAAAAATTCAGTTTAAATGTGTCAGTGTTAAGTCAAATGAATAATTCAAAATAGCCAGATATTAATTCAATCATGATTGAAGATGTGTAATCCAGTGTGTATAAATTCCATTAACTTAAATAAGAAACACATGCATTCCTGTAAAATGGTCTCAGAATTACATATGTTTATAGTTATTTATAAAGCGACAAGAAGATTTGTAAAGTTATTGAATGAATGGAACTGAAGTAACTTATATAACAATTGTATTGTTACATAAAGGAATCTATCTAGTGAAGTTAAAACAAGTGCTAGTGAATGAAGTAAAGATTAAAACAGAACCTGTGATAAAAATTGTAACGCATTGAAAGGGAAGAACATTGTTTTTTTTTCTGTAAATAACATAATGTTATTAATATGGAATGTATGAAATACAGTGAAAAACCTAAATTAATTATGTTTCTGAATTCCATGAATACTCTGACCTTGTAAGATCATTTGGTTTTCTGGGTGACTTGATAATTTTATGAATATCACAACTGTCAGTTTAAAAATGCTAGGAAATAGATTTTCGTTGATCGAATACGTTTATATTAATGTTAAAACCATTCGCGACACCTCGATACACCAAAAACACTTTCAAAATCATTTTCAACAAAATTGTAAGGATATGAAGAATATAAACTTCTCTTAGGAAAAGTCTTTACCTATGACACTAAATGAAATTACATGATCAAATCAATTATGAACCTTTGATGTGAAACCTCGTGTGAAATTAAATTCACTTGAAGAATGTCGGTTGTGTTTGTTTTGTACACTGGTTTGAAAAAATGCTATTACATTGATTGAATTTAATAACAGAGTGAATTTATTTTGTATTTTGTTAACAATGACAATGAGTCAGTGTTGCAATCATTCCCAGACATAAAAATTCAACCATGTGGAATTTTCAAATTAAGTTTTCATTGATAGCTTAGACGTTACTACTTTCAATAATAAACTATAGTTTTAAATATATTTTATGCAAAATTTAATGGTCTTAAAAAGCCCTGAATCAGGTACTTTTACTTGAAAGTAATATATTAAAGAATATAGATTTACCTTTAAACCAATAATGTATCACTGGAATAAATTTTTTATATTTTGTTTCAATCCTTGTTGTTCCAATTATATTCATTTATTTTTAGTACACATTCTTACATCTTGAATGTATGAATATTTGGGAACACAAAAACTTGGTATGAATATTAATTTAAATAAACTTATAATTAAAAATATTTGAAAAACTAGGCTGTATTATAAAACCTATCGTAGTGATGGAAAATTATTTAAAATACTAGCACAGCTTATTTAGTAACTAACTTCTTTGATTTATTTTCATTTATAAAATTGGTGTAACATGTACATTTAAAAAGAATATTTGATAATGGAAGTTATTTTTCTCCATGGTTTCCATATATTAAGGATTTGACACCTCAATAAAGACATTACAATTAAGTATAAAATAGAGTGCGAATAATGCTAATAATATTATTTTCCCTTTATCGACAAGGACGCACTATTTTTATTCAGTTGAAGCTTGTGAATAGTGTTGGGTGTGATTATTGTAAACATATTTTACTGTAATTAATCTGTGATAGCTGTTTCATCATTTGTGTCAATGTTATTATTCAGGTCTTGTAACCAGAAATAGTGTATAAAATATTAATTAAGAGATTTAAAGGGCTAGATATTTGTATTTATTTATATACATTAATTTGTGTGAGACAATCTTCAACGTAAATCATTAATTTATTGTTTTCAGAAAGTATGTATACACTTTTGGTCTTACAGTAGGTGGAACACTATGGATTCATTTTTATACACTCAAGAAATTTTATTTATTGACTTGTAGACAATTTAGAGTATAAAATATTGAGTTTAATAATAGAAAATACCGACACGATTTTACTTTATTAAGTACTTTATTTTAAAATGATTGTCAACTCAATCATTGGCACGAGATATATGTATGAAAGCCATATTGACGTTTTGTAGATCAAGGGAAATATATAAAAATACAAACAATTCAAATGGGACAGACATAGTTATTGGAAGGAGTGGAGGAAGGGCTTGTGTTTATTCACTTATGTGGGAGACTGGGCATCCCTGGTTTGAAATTTTGTACTTATTTGAAAGGTCTTTTAAACATGTTCTTAAATATTTTAGAAATTCAAGAATAATTTTATTGCTAGAGTCTAGATTAATTTTTTTATTTAATATTAGACAGTTTTACGTAAACAAAGATAACTAAATAACTGAAATAATGCAATTATTAGTGACTGAAAATAATTTTGAATTCTATATCAACTTGTTTTTATATAATGTACTGACCAATTTTTATCTTTACTTCAAAAAATTTTTTGCTGGAATTATTAAATGCGTTATTTAGAAATTAGTTGTAAAACTCATTTTAGAAGGTGCTCATATAGTAAATATAATTCTACTTACAGAGCCTGAATAATAATGTTGAATTGCAATTCTTACTTGTTTTACCTTTTTATAAACATATTTAATTTTCTTTTAGCAGTTTGTGTTCAGACTTTAGGGTGGTAAGAGAAAAAAACTCAGATACTGTGAAAAAATGGGAAATGTAGAATCAAATAATCATTTGACTAAAAAGTGATGACTTATTTTTACGTGCTCAAAAGTTGTGTAAAAGCTTATATTACACTCTGATAAGCATTTAAATTATGTACAAAGCAAATACTGAAAAATAAAATAAGATTGTTCTTCAAAAATGTGTCTTGTTTCTATTATACAACCCTGACAAAAATAAGCAAAGCTTTATTAAGAATTATATCTATGTATGTATGTAGATTTTTTCTGCACAGTATCGAACTATTCATCCGGGCTAACCGCAGTTTGAGAATCTTAACCTTTGAGAGGAAAATCTAATTGGGGATGAGAAAAATATTATAAAATAACAGATGTATC